>PVJO010000096.1:0-326929 GCA_004026905.1 Hystrix cristata | reverse complement strand
TCTCATATCAGAGAAACAATTCGATGTGTGCTCATGAGTGTCTGATTTATTTCACTTAAGAGTATGTTCTCAAGAAACATCCATTTATATATGAATGACTCTAGTTTATCCTTTTTTATGGCAGTGTAGTACTCCATTGTGTAGAAAAACCACATTTTCTTTAGCCATTCGTTGGTTGTTGGACATTTAGGTTGTTTCCCATATCTACTTTAGATGCAGTAAGGTTCTGCCTCTCCCTCGTCCCACTGACCTCACCTCTTCTAATAGCAGTTCTTATCCCAACACAATGAACATTTTTTGTTTATTTTCTGCCTCCTTCTATGAGAATATAAGCGCTGTGAGAATAGGAAGTTTGTTTTGGCTCACAAATCGTGGAGTCCTGTGGGCCGAATATTATCCCCCCGAATGAAATCCCACCCACACTGTGGAGGAATTTGGAGATGGGATCTTCGGGAGGTAACTATTTCCGATGAGGTTGTGAGGACAGAGCCTGCATGGTGGGATTAGTGTTCTTATAAGAAGAAATATCAAAACACTCGTGCTCTGTCCCTCCCTGTCTCTGCCTGCCTACCTGACTGTGTCTCTTTGTCTCTCTCCTTTTCTCCTCCCTGTGAGGACACAGTGAGAAGGTGATCAGCCACAAGCCTCAGAGACCCTCCCCAGGATCCAAACACTCTGGCACCCTGACCGCACACTTACAAACTCTAGAACCGGGAGAACTAATTTCTGTTGTTTAAGCCGCGGTATTTGGTTACAGCAGCCTGAGCTAAGCTGTGGGGCTCACTGTTTGCTTAAATTGCTGTCCCAGATGGCAAGAGGCAGGAGAGAAAAGCTGGGATTCAGCTGTTGTCATTGCTTGTTTGCTCCCTGTTGCTACTTCTACCCTTGCGTGAAGTCCTTCCTCTTTGAGGTTATGGCCACTTGGCTTTACCGCCCACCTCCTTTGCGTCCACTGCCTCTTTGTGACTCTCACTGAGAACGCTCGGATCTGGCTTTCTTCGTCATCTTGGTCCAGCTTGATTTTTAGCATCCACATGGATGATCCGTCTCTCGAGTGACTTCCTCAATATCAAGCTCTCCTTACCTCTACTGCACTCTACCCTGAACTCTCTAGTCCCCTTACAGAGCACTTCCCATCAGAACCTGTAGACACCCGGGTTTGGTGCTGTGATCCTAACACCTGTCAGACTCCCCCTTCTCTCTTTCCCACATTCATGCTCCATGACTCTGTAGACGCTCCAAGAGGCCCTTGATTTCTCTCTCTCTTTCCAGCTGCTAAGCGCCAAACCTGTCACAAGTAGTTGTGGCCTCTGTGTCCTTCACAGGACTTGCTCCCCGAGGAGGGCCGGGGGACTGAAACCTGACCGACCAATCTTGGGTCAGCAAGCTGTGCGCTGGGGCAGGACAGTGTTCTCTGGAAGAAACAGCATTTTTTTCTACTTACGAAGTGCAGACTTGCCAAATCGTGCGCCCGCAGGGCCGCGTCTGTCTAGCAGGGCGTTTTAAAAGATGGTCGGAGGGCATGGTGTAGGCGAGCAGCAGCCTTGGTATGCTCCGTAGTGGACGACTATCCAAATCTTGCATTTTCTACACTGATGCTTCTCCACCGTGCAAATACTAACCTCCCAAATGGGGTGCTGAGGGGAAGGGAAGTGCAGTGCACACATGCGCAGTGAAGTGCTGAGCCTCCTTTCGTCTGTTGCTTCAGGAGGCAGATACTTTTTTTTTCTTTCCTCCTTTTTTTTTAATTTTTATTTTTTACCAAGAACATACATTGGTATATTATATACATAATGATCCCATTTATCATGGTTATTTTGTACCTAAACATGATGTATCTTGGTCCCCCACCCTTCCCTTCCATTCCCCCCCTTTCCTTATTTACAGCAGGTTTTATTTACATTTTTCCATTTTTTCCCTTTTCCCTTCCTTCTTTTCCCCTTCTAGTTCTCCTCTCTTTTGAATATTATCTTTCTTTTACCTAATATCTATTATGCCTCTTTGTCTTTATGTATACTTACGGTTTCTTATATCAGAGAAACAATTTGACGTGTACTCTTAAGTGACTGATTTATTTCACTTCGGAGTATGTTCTCAAGGTGCATCCATTTACCTACAAATGACTCTAGTTTATCCTTTTTGTGGCAGAGTAGTACTCCATTGTGTAGAAAACCACATCTTCTTTAGCCATTCCTTAGTTGTTGGGCATTTGGGTTGTTTCCAAGACTTAGCTATGACAAACTGTTGCTATGAACATAGTTGTGCATATGCCTCCATGGTATGAGGTTTTCAATTCTTTTGGGAAGGTACCAAGCAGGGGAATAGCTGGGTCAAATGGAACCTCTAGATTTAGTTTTTTGAGGAGTCTCCATACTGATTTCCATAGGGGTTGGACTAGTCTGCATTCCCACCAACAGTGGAGAAAGGTACCTTTTTCCCCACAGCAGAGGCAGATACTTGATTTACAGTCCGCCAACCTGATGCTCCCACCTGAGTCTTTGACTGAGAACCCAGCTGTGTAGGAAGGTGGGGCGGGGCATCCGCTTTGCTGGGGAGCTGGTACAGCAGGGGTTCGGCCCTACAGCTGGCAGCCATGGTGGCCGATGTCAGAGTTAACACTTCATGATTATGGTAGAGCTCGTGCCTTTGACAGGCCCGTTTCACAGTGTGCAGTGGGAGGCTTTGCTCCTGGAGGCTCAGCCAAGTGTCTGCCTCTTTCCACCGCTCAGTGGCTTTTTGAGTTATCTCCATCTTCTCTGCTGAAACTAGCTACTGCAGGTTGTGTTCTATCAGGAATGAGGCTCACGTGCCTGCCCCGCCAGCCTGGCCTCTTTCCCTTCCATTCCCAGCCCTTGCCCTGTGTCACCTGAGCCCCTCTTCTGACACAAACATGGGTGTCTTTGCTTTCTTGTCTTCTGCACCCACCTAACAAAATCTCACCCGCCTCTCCTCTCTTTTCACTTTTGGGCAACTGCACAGTGTTGGGGGAAATCTCATAGACACACAGACTGCCTCGGTTTGTGTCTCAGCCTCGGCTGTGCCTCTATGGATACCCAGCAACCCTTTTACTCTCTTGTCAAGTCCATCCCTCGTTCTGTCCAACAACTCAGAACTTGTACCGTTCTGTATAGGTGGGCTCCTTCACTCTCAGCAGGCCTCTTTTAACTTTCTCCACTCACCCCACACTTCCCCATGTCCCCAGCCTTCACCTCAGCACCCCACCTCTGTGCAGCCTTGCTGTATTCCCTGTCTGTGTCCGTTCTTCCTGCATTTCCGGCAGAGCCAGAGCGAGGGGCATCCCCCCCTGCCTGAGGGTAAACTCCTCCCAGAGCCCTGTCACCTCTCGCTGTCTCTGGAATCTCGCTTCCCTGTCATCACTATTGGCTTTTGCATCTTCAGTGCTCTGTCTAGGTCAGAAAATAACTCAAAAACATTTAGCGTGCATGTTAGCTAATTATTTCGTATGCAAATTGTTTCCTCATATGTGCAGGAGTCTGTTCTTGAGATGAATTAAGGATTTGTTAAAAAAAGAACAGGACTTGAGCAAAAACCGTAGAGTACACAGTAAATGTCATCCGTAGTTTTTTTTAAAGGGTAAACTGATCAGATGTTAGCTAACAAAGATGGCCAGCCCGAGGCTGCTGTCTTTAAAGAGGTTGAAAAGGTGTATCAGAGAACCGCTCGAGTTGTTTATAGATTCTTGAGGAGACCTTGAGAGTCTGGAAAGTGGGTTGAGCAGCGCACTGTCCAGGCTCTCGGTGATGGCTCCACCACCATGAGGATTTCCTGCTCCCTCCTGGGTCCTTCCCATAAACCTCTCATCGTACCTAGTTTCCATCTTGAAATTTTCACATCACAGCCGTAGATGAGAGCGGGCACATTCGGGGTGGCTGTAAACTCACATCACAGGCTTAGATGTGGGCATTCGCCAGTGTTCGTATGGCCGGTTTTCTTCCCTCTGGACTCTCACAATCATCTACTATCTTTTTTTTTTTTTTTAAATAACTAATGACCATGTGCTAGTGACTCCAAAAACCTGCCAAGTGTTGCTAGAAAATTATACAGAGAAAAATTTCAGTCCGGGGCGGGAAGAGATTTGTTGTTTTAAGGAAATACTAACATTGTACAGAACTCTTGCCATTTATGATCCACCTTTTTTTGAGTAGTTTCTCAGAAGTGTGCCATGAGGCAGTCAGGTTTGCTTAAGGGACAGCGGAGCACCATCTTGCTTGAATAGTTCCTCCTTTTCTCTAATCGGGACTTCAGAATGAAGACTGGGACATGGCTGTCTCCTGGTTCACCTGTTATCAGTTGTCCCCTGAGTTCTTCTGTAAATATTGACGGTCGTCAGGTGAGCTGCAAGCGTGGGGAATGTTCTCTGCATTTGGAGAGCTGCCATCACTCTGAAGGGCCTGGGGAAGGAGAGTTTGGGAACAGCAGCCGTGTCTTACGTCCACAGTGGGGACACCCACATGCATTTTTCTGCTCTTAAAGCATAATTAAGGTGCCACATCGTGCTGCATCAGGAAAACTGGGCTGGTATTGTAGTTTGCAGTTTTTGCACTTGGAAGTTGTTGTGGGAACCCTGCTAGAATTCCATGGAATTAGCTGGAGGGACCTGATGTTTTAAGAAGGGTCCTCACACATGGCATTGTCACCCCTCTCAGCATGAGTGATCTCAATAACACATTCGGTCACCTTTGGCTTGGCATTTCCTTTCCCCACCATCTCAGCATGCTGAATGTGCTCTTTGAGAGCAGTGGCCAGGATGGTTGCACAGGACATAGGTGACATGTTCCTAGTGAGGAAAGGAACAGAGAAAAGAGTTCTGACCGCAAAACAAACAAGGCTTGACCTCTGGAAAACCAGTATGAGTTCTGGTCTATTACGTGTGTGACCTTGAGGTAATTACTTATTTGAGTCTGAACTCAGTTAATTATAATATGGGAGCAATAATTTGCTTTATCCCATGATGATTGCAGAAACAAAGTCCCTAAATGGTAGTTGTTAATGATATCATTAGCAGATGTTTAATAAGTATTTCTTGCTCCTACTACTTTCTCCTAGAGAAATCACTCGGTTCTGTGATTTACCTATTGCATGTTTACCGCGGATAATTCCTCTTCTCAACTCTCTGTGGTCTGTGGTGCACACTTATCATTGATGGAGACTATTCATGCATATAATTTTTATTGTTTGTGTCCTAAATTCTAATGTAGGGTTTAGGCAGTTGGGACCCCATATTATGGCTTTTGAATCTACTGGCTCAAACAGTGTCCCAGTCATAGTGGATACTATATTTAGTAAATATTTGATGACACAGATGAATAGCATTAAACCTTTAACCTTTACTCTGTATATTCTGCTGCTAAACCCAGTCTCCTCATTCCTTTAAACGGCCGTGGCCCCACTCAAACAGGGGCCAACCATGGTAGCCCAGACTGGAACAGATTGCTGTGCAAATACTTGGCAAAGTAATAATCTATTTGTGGATACACAGAAATTGGCTGTATCCCCAGTAGAGCTATGAACTGTCACTATTAACACCCATGAGTCACTAACATCATGGTGGGGTGAATGATTTTTCTGCTAGGCTTAGAAGGCACATTATACTAAAAACATCACCGTCCATCTGTCTGATAGGTGCCTGCTCCATGGATGTCACAGATTTTTAAATGAGCTTCCTTTTCATGACCAAACAAACCGGAGGCTTATGTAATTCCTGGAGCCCACAGGTGGATGAGGTTGGGGTACTGAATGAGGGGTGTTGCTTTTATTTTCATGACTTTCAGGACAAGCTGTGATATCATGGGAGATGTTAAAGAGGAAGATAAGAAAACAAACTATTCCTGTGTTTCTACTTTTTAAGCCAGGTCTTTGATCTCATGTCCTAGAAATGGAAGCATTGACAACTGGGTGGAAAAACAGAATGCTTTTTAACCCAGTGGCATTTCGGCCCCAGAAAATTATGTACTTCATTAATTTTGCTGCTTTATGTCTACCTTCTAGATTGCTCACAAATTATCATAGTGACCAACTCTGTTTGGTTCCACAAAGGGCAGGGAATTCTGGGAAATATGGTTCCAGTCAATGTGATACACCATAAAGCTACCACAGATATAGTAGTGAGCTTGGTTAGCATCCTAGAACAAGGAAAGCCTAAAAGAGAAGGAATATTAATGTCTCAAGGGTAAGAGTAACTTCCCTCTTTTGTAATTAATAAGCAAGCTGTGGGTCATATTTTGAGTTGATATGGTTATTCTAATGCCCAACAAAATTCACCCAGTAGCTTCAGAATCATCTGATGATTCTTGCTGAATCAGTTTTTGCAAATCGCTTGAATTGACCCAAATAACATTAGTGTGAGCTCCTTCCTCCAGGGACCCATGACCTTTAAGGAGCTTTGGTACTTGTTTACTTTGGAGGGGGTGAGATCCTAGGCTCAACTTGTATTTCCAGCCCTAAACCTGAAAACAGTCATTCCTCCAAGGAGCCCTTGGCCCTTCTAGTAGAGGACAGCCTTTAGAACCAAGATCTGTGTGTGAGGTGTGCTCACTGCTATTGGCATGTCATTTGTACCTAGGCCTTTTCAGTGGAGTGATAAAAATGTATTTTTTAAAAACTCAAGAGTTCACACTGGCATTTATCATTGAAATTTATCTTTATCTTTGTTTTAATTTAAAATTTTTAGCTTTTCTTTTTTATAATGAAAATCTTGGTTCCTAATGATATTAATATACTTGTCTGCATCCCCTAGAGATACGCTGTATAAGACAGTTTGAGAATGTAATACTGCATGTCAGCTTTCCCATTGCTGGGACACAATGCTTGACACAATTTAAAGGAGAGGTTGAATCTGGGGATGCAGTAGATGGTCACTTGGCTCCAAGGCAGAAGCATCATGGTGGAAGGGTGTGGCAAAGTGAAGATGCTTAGTACATGCGGCCACAAAGCAGAGCCACAAAACATGGTCAATTGGAAATGGGCCAATGACCATATATGGTACCCAAAGTCGTGCCTCCGTGACCCACCCAGTGGTGTGCTGCACTATCCCCTGGGTAGATCCTGAAGTCAATCAAATTAACACTGAGCCCTGACTGCCACAAATATCTATATATAATATGAAATATATAATATGAAAGAGATCATTACTACTAGTAAACTCCTGTGGACAATTTATATTTATTTGCAGTTCATTTGTCTGTAGAATATATCTCACTAATGAAATAGAGAATCCAGTCTGTAAAGCCGGCTAATTCATTGTGTGGATATGCTGTTACATTTAAAGTTTGGCTAGTTTTTTTTTTTTTTTTTTTTTTTTTTTTTTTTAAGGCAGGACTTGAGCTTCTGCTCCATTATAAGTGGAAGGGAAGAGAAGATTGTATGATTTCAGGTCTTAACATCATTTCAGTGCGCACCTTTCTTTTCAAGTAGGCGTCCAGTAATGCTTAAGATAAGTCACTATGATTTTGGACAGGATGGGTAACAGAAGTGGCAGGGATTACATTTTAAGGTAATAAAGTAGATACTTTTTTCCAGGTCAGTGAAAGTGCAATTGCCTTGTTTCCAATATTGTCTTAACTTACTGAAAACCTCTTGAGGAGGCTTATAGTACAGATAGTACTAAAATGTCTGAAGAACACAGTTGAGGGTGTTTTAACTTCTTACCCATTTTAATGATCTGTCTTCCTGCTGTCTTGTATTACTACAGTTTCACTAGTCAGCATAACTCTGATGTACTAAGCTGTTTCGATGCCCATACTAATTTGATTCAAATGGGAATTGATTCCCCTCCGCAAAGCCCATCAAGATAGGAATTCTTCCTTATTAACTAAGGAATATTTCTGGACCAAGTTTTTAAAAACTTTTCCCTGAATCAATGTATATATATGTTTTTACACTTCTCTTTGCAATATAAATAGATAAATTTTTGCCCAAGCCCCAGCTGGGTGAAATGTTGGCAATTCGGAGTGCCGCTGTTGCTCTGTCACACATTAGGAGCGAGTGTCGTCACACATCTCTGATCCTTAACCAAGTTTGTTGTGCTCACTCTGAAGATCAGTACAACCTGGAAAAGTGCCCAGAGAGATGCAGATGATATTTTCTTTCCCTTTAGAATGTAATTTATTCAAACAGGTACTGTGCCAGATCTAGATAGGGCATGGTCCTTGCCTTCATGGGACTAATTTTCTGCTGAGAAAGAACAAAAATAAAGCCAATGAGTAGATGAAACAGTAAAAGCAATTAAAATTTCTATACCTTTTTATGGTGCTAGAGGTCAAACCTGGAGCCTTGCACGTACTAGGCAGGTGCTCTACCACTGAGTATGCTTCCAGCCCTAAACATTTTATGAAGGAAGCAAGTAAGAACTAGATAGAGAACAGCGCATGACTTACTTTTGATAGGTTGGTTGACAAGGGTGTCCCTGGAGAGGTGACATTTATGCTAAGACCTGAAGGGTAGGAAGGGACTAGCCAGATGAAGCGAGCAGGACAAAAGACTTCTGTGCACATAGAGTAACATTTGTAGAGCCCAGAGCAGTGCAGCAAAGACCTTGGCTTTGCTCCTTTCTTTATTTTAAATTGTTTTTAGAATTATTGGAAAGAAAAGCAATGAAGCTGGAGCTTAATGAACCAAAAAGTGAATGAAGCAAGTAAGATGTGATAGGAAGCATCCTACCACAAGAGTCGCATCAGATCAGGCAGGGCCTTCAGGTTACCATAGGAGTTTGGATTTCCTTCTGAGGGAGATGGGAAGACATCATGGTTTTCTTCATGGCCTGATTTATCTTTTAAGAAGATTGTTTTTATTGTCTTGAGAGGATGAACCAGAGTGGGTATGGTTGGAAAGAGGAAACCAATAAGGGGCCAGGTGTAATAGGGAATAGGGTATGTTTGAGGATGGTGGTAGCAAGGATGAAAAGAAAAGGGTGAGTCAAAGAACATTTGGATGTTAAATTGATGAGTCTTAATGTGACACACTGAACACTATAGGATAGGAAGAACAGAAGACTAAGAGATAATTTCTAGATTTCTCCAGTCATGAGCAGATAGATGGTAGAACTCATATTTTCTTTTTCAAAATTATTCTCATTTATATGTGTGTGTCTTTATACTGTATTCACATATGTATTTAAAAATTGGGGGGTTGAGGCCTTAGCTCTGTGATAGAGTGCTTGCCTAATAACTGCAAGACCCCAAGTTCAAGCCCCAGCTCTTAAAAAACAAATATTTGGGCAATATGTGTTAGTCAGTTTTCTGTTACTATAACAAATACCTGAAATAAATCAACTTAAGATAAAAGGTTTATTTTGGCTCACAGTTTTAGAAGTTTCATTCAAGGGCTGGTTAGCCTCATTGTTTTCGAGCATGTGGCAAGGCAGCACAACATGGCAGGAGTGGTGCATGGCAGAAAAGTATATCCACCTCATGTCCAGGTTACAAAAGAGAGGAAGAAGAATGGGCTGGGGTCTCAATATATCTCTCAAGGACATGCTCTCAGTGACCTAGAACCCCCACGAAACCCAACCGCTTAGGGATTTAGACTCTTCATTTCCTGTCATTGGAACGAAATATCTGACACTTGCAATTTAAAGGATGAGAGTTTTATTTGGCTCACAGTTTCCCATGGGTTCAGTACATGGCAGGCTGGCTCCAAGGCAGACACAACACTGTAGAAGGGAATGGCAGAAGAAAACTCATCCCATGGCAGCCAGAAAGGCAGTGGGAGAAAAGAGGAAGTAAGGACAAGAATGCACCCTTCTAGATCACAACTGTAGTGACTCACTCCTTCCAACAAGGCCCCATCTCTGAACTTAAGACTCTTGGGGGTCATTTTAGATCTAAACCATAACATTCCACCCCTGGTCACCCAAAGCCTTATTTCCATCTCATTATGCAAAATCTATTTAGTACATCTCTGAAAATTACTAAAGTTTTAGTAGTTCTAACACTGCTGAAAAGTCCAAGTCCAAAGTCTCCTCTGAGACTCAAGACAAACTCTCAGCTGTAAGCCCCTATTAAAAAAAAAAAAAAAACACACCAAAATGTTAAATACAGTACTTCCACGTACAATGGCACGGAGTAAACATTTCCATTCCAAAAGGGAAGAAATAGAGAATAGAAAGGAATCAAACCAAATCAAAGTTAAAACCCAGGAGAGCACACATTAAATCCTCTGGCTCCATTTCCAATACCTGGAGTACACAGTGATGAGGTGTAAGCTCCAAAAGACTTGGGCAACCCACTTCTGTAACTTGCTGGTCACAACTACATGGACTCTGTCTTGGACTGGCTCTGCTTGCTGCCTGCTGTTTTCCTTAGCGGATGTTCCACATTCCTGGCAGCTCCAACTTTTTCGGGTCTCCTCTGCATCTTTGACTTGACTTTCAGAGCTTCATGCATCAGTTTCTCAGTGGCTCCTGGCAGCAACTGTGACCCTACCACACATTTTTTCTCAACCTCCCAGGCCAATCCTGAAATCTGGAAGCCTCTGTGACCCCGTAACTTTTGCATTCTACATTCCTGAAAAATCAGCACTGTGTGGATGAAGCATATTATTGAGAAACCGAGAAAAATACCAAGAAAATAGCCACAAGAGCTGACGATACTTGGGAGGAACCAAAAAGGTTTAATTATACATGTTTTTAGTACTATGCTGTGGTTTGGACAAGTGTCCCACAAAGGCCTATATACTAGATGCTCGGTCCCCCTGCCCATAGCTGTGTTAGGAAATAGGTTATGATTGTATCTAAACTGTTCCCCACAGTCTCATGTTTAGAGGTGGGGCCTTGTTGGAGGGAACGGGTCATGGGGAGTGTGACCTGAAAGGTTGTGTTCTTGTCCTGGAGTGTTCGGTTATCTGGGACTGTGACACGTAGAGCTGTGTCACCCAGCTGGAGAAGAAACAGGTAAAACAGACCAAAGAGTGTTTCTCCATGTCTGAACATGCTGCAAATCAAAAAGGTGTGTGTCACTCATGCCGTCGTAAGGTATCCTGATGCTGCTCATCCCGTGCATCATTGTGTAGCGTTCATGAAAAATACATGGATGTTTCTGAAATCCATCACTGTTTTGAATCCACAGGGGAAATGCATGAAAAACAAGGTTTCACTGTAACGTGAAAGAGAATCTTGAGAGAGACCCCCGATTCTTCTAAAACACTTGTTTTGCAGTAGGCAGTACTGTACTTGCTTGTTTAGAGAAGTTAGGAAATAAAGGTGAGCAAAGAGAGGGAAGGGAAAATCTCCCCAAATTTCACTCCTTGGAGTTAACCGTAGTTACCAGACTGAGGTCAGTCAACTGCTGTCTCTTGGGGCGGGGTGAGGACTATTGCAACCCCCAGAGCCGCGTGGCGGTCAGGGCCTGTGATTTCTGAGACAGGTCATAAAGGGCCAGGCCTTGCTCGTTGGAATACACACTGTCAGAGCCCTGAATTGTCATAGGAGAGCTCTGATGACTCTGAGGTCACCTCACTGTGAGGAAGTCCAAAGTCCTGTGTAAGCACACGAAATGTCAGCTGAGTCATCACAGCTTCGGTGCCAGATACTCCAGTGAAGAAACCTTCAGAGTTTTGCAACCCCCAGTCAGTTGAATCACATACCGCCACTCGGTTCCTCCCTGCTGGGCCTCCAGACACCAGTGAGCAGAAGTAAGACACCTATACTGTGTTCCATCCACATTCCCGGCCTGTAGAAACTGTGAGCATAAGAAAATGGATATGATCTAATGCCACTAAGCTGAGGGGTGTGGATCTTTATGTAGTTTCTGATAACTGGAACACCCAGCTATTTAGTTCCGCTGCTCAGACCTAACCACCATTACCAGTTTCTTCTGTGTTCTATGAATAATAGTTTATGCATATACAGTCACATTTTTTTCTTTTCATGTATTTTAATACACTTGGTAGCATACCAAACATACTGTTCTGGACTTGTTTTGTTCATTTAACAGCATATCTACTTATAGAACCTCTTTGTTCTTTTTGTAACTATATACTATTTTATTATATATATATTATTTATATAATATGGACATTTGGATGATGTACAGTCCTTTAATTTTATAAACAGGTTGTGATTGCTGATGTGGTATTTGTCGTTTTGGTGACATTGACAAGTTGCTCTCCATGGAGATTACTTCAGTTTTCTTTCCTAACAGAAATACTTGGAAGTATCAGTTTCTCCACAAATAGAGTGTCTTGTCAAGCTTTATTTTGAAATTCTGTCAAACAAATGGATAGGAATAATATATTACTATAGCTTTAATTATTTAATTTATTACAAGTGAGATTGAATATCTTTTTATATGATTAAGAAGTATCCACATTCTGAGGATGTAGCTCAGTGATAGAGAGAATGCTTGGTAATTTTTGAGGTTCTAGATAGCATTGATCTATAACACTGAACTTGCAAATAACTGCATTTCTATTTTGAAGAACACTGTATTGCTTTGCTCATTTTCTGACTGTTCTATCTCTTTTTAAATTATTTTAAATAATTTATTGAGCTCTTTATGTGTTAAAGATATTAAGTCTTTGTGAATTAAAATATCTGTCTTTTTTGGTATCCTTTGTTTTCAAAGAATTTGAAACAATATGCATGTCAAATTGCACAGTCTTTCAAGTTTTCTGAATTTTATGGTCTTCTTAGGATTGCATGTGTCACACAATTGTGAGAAACCAAAAGTTCTAAACAAGTGGCTTGAGTAAATAGGACTTAAAAAAAAAGTCGTACTAAGAAGTGTAGGGATTAGGTGGTTGCTAGAATTGGTTCAGCTGTTCATGTCAGGGTTCACATTTCTTATTTTCTCCTATTGGCCATTCCGCTCTAGTCCCAAGGTGATTTCTACAGGTCTAACCTTTGAAGGGTGATGGCATGCCAGTGTGTCTATCTATATTTATGAGGAAGGAAAGAATTTTCCCAGCAGATTTCCACTAATGTCTTATGGACCAAAACCAAGCTATATAGATACCATAGCTACAGAGAATGTGGAAAAATGAACAAGATTGTCACCATGACCTATCTTTTGGGATTGGGGCTTTTGCTACCCTGAACTGAATTGGAGTACCATTTAGGTGGAAAGAAGAGGAAAGAGGGTAATGGGCAGGCAATTCACAGAGTCTGGAATACTAGAAAGGGTTTTTCCCTCACATGATTATACAAAAATTTCCCCATGTTTTCTTCTAGTATTTTTATGGTTTAATTTTTCACATTTAAATTGTGGATTCACTTCTTTTTAATCTTGTTAATTTTATAGTACAGATCTAACTTTTTCCTGAGATGAAATCCAGTCATCTTAGCACTTTTTATTGAATAATCCAGCCTGTCCTGACTAATTTAAAATTTCACCTTTACTGTATACAAAATTCCTAAATGAATTTGAGTGCATTTCTTGATTTTCTATTCTATTGTATTGATATGTTTATGAAAAGTATCACACTATTTTAATTAGATATTGTTTATTAGAATAGATTTCTTTGATTATTTTTTCCCAGAATTGTCCTGGCATTTCTTGCATATTTTTATATTTCAAATGAACTTCCAAATCATTTTTTTCTAGTTCAAAAAATTCTATTGATATTTTATGGGATTGATATATATTTTAGATTGAGTACTACTAGCATCTTGATGATGTTGAGTCTTCTAGTTTAAGAACACATCATTTTTCATTTGCTTAAGACTTTTTTCTGGGTCGGGGTGTCCCTCAGGAGCATTTTATTATTTTTTTGCATTTTTTCTCATTTATTCTCAGGTGTTTTATCTTTGGTTACTATTGGAAATGGGATCTTTCGTTCCATTATAAATTTTAAGTAGATGTTGTTTATATGAATAAAGAGTCTTGATTTTTGAATATTGTGTCTCTAAACATCATCTATTTCTTAGTATTTTAAATAGTGTTTAAGTGGAGTTTTGTGAGTTCTCCATGCAAATATCACAGTATCACTGAAGATTATACTTTCTTGCTTTTTTCTTCTTGTTTAATTAAGTTGACTAATACTTCTAGAATAACATTAAACAGAAATAGAAACTGTAATAGTTGATAACTTCATATTATTTATGATTTAACAGAGAATAATTTATATATTTATATTCCTATTTTATATCTGTGAGATATATATAATATGTATATGTATTAATGTAATGTTGTCAAGAAAGTATCCATCTATTCCTATTGTGTTAAGAACTTTTAAGGGTTGGAGATTTAGCTCAGTGGTAGAGTGCTTGCCTGGCAAGTGCAGAGCTCTGAGTTCCGTTTTCTAGCACTCCCCTAAGTTGTTGTTGTTTTTTGATTGATGCCTTTTTAGAAGCTCCATTTTGAAAAATAAAACTGAGGTTAGTCCCTACATTTTAGATTTATTGACCAGATAATCCAAACAGCACAGAGTGAAGGTATCTAATCTAGACCATAATAGGGTTAATACATTTATAAAGGCGGGAATATTTTCAGAATGAAGCATGTCGTAGCGAGGCACATTTTTCTTTACCGGCAAATGGGACCCCTTTCTGTATTGCACAGGTATTCAGTAATCGGACTGAATTGCTGCTTGTGGGTGAGGGGGAAATCTCGTGTGGTGTGTTGTGAAATGACCCTGTATTTTTCCAGATGCCTGTACTGCTTAGATCTTTCTGGGAGTACATTTTTAAAAAGTATTGTTTTCATACATGTTTGCTTTCTTATAAGCTTCTTGAAAATCTGTGAACCTTGTCTAAAGCCTCCTTTTTGAGGTGAAAAATAACAAAACTCTTGATGTGGAGTTAATGAAGAAGAAGGATGTAGGGAATGCAGAGGGGGAAAGTAGCATTTTCGCTTCTGGGGGAGATTAGCGTGGGCGCAGTAATGCTGACTGAGGGCCAAGGCCCGTTGGATGGTTTTAACTGTGCAGAATCAGTGTGCAGTTATTACTCCATCGTTTGCAGAGACTGAATAATGCATGCTGACCCTGCCCTTGCCCCAGGTTGTGCTTTGAGCTTGGGAGGCTGACACAGGTCTTTATGTTAGTTTTCACTTCTTGGAGTGAGCTGCTAGGGGACTTGGAACAAGGAGCAACAGCAGAGAGTGAAGAACGATTGAACAAAGCTGAGCCACTGTGCACCGGTGACGAAGATGGCAGAGCAGGACCCAGGAGAATCCATGTCAGTAAATATCCCCCATGCTTTTCTGTGGCACGAACCCTCCCGGGAGTTCAGAGGATGTTACCATGTAGTCTGATTACCACTTCCAGCAGCTCTGAACTGCAGGTAATAAGTAGAAAGGAAGCCGTCATCTTCAGTAGTTAGATGCTGGAAGTGGAACAATGAGCCCTGTTCTTTAGCATTCCCCAGGCGCCGCGCAGTGGAAACCTGTTCTTCTCTGGACTTGCGCTCCAGGTGAGGTGACTCTGGCTGGGATTCCTAACCCCTTCTCAGTTGAATCGGCTTTGGTTTTCCCTTTGTGTTAGAGAAAGTGAATCCCACAGTCTTCTAAATCACAGTTGACAATAATGGCTTTGTGGGCTCAGCTGCGCCTCCACTGCTTGCTCTCGGTGAAGGGTGAAAAGTGATAAGCTAGAAACTCAACCTATTGAGCTGGGCTTGGCTGCAAATCAATGACCCCAGGCAAACAAGCCTTATCAAATTTCTTTAGATCAATTCTAATCCCTGAACTGTGTAGTTTCCCCAAGGTACAGCCCTTCCCATCTCTCTAGATGGAAAGAAACATTGAAAAGTAAGCTACAGGTGTCTGGGTGGGGGATTTGAGGAGGAATGTGTCACTGATGGATCCAGGTTGTAGTGATTTTTAATAGGGACATCTAATAAATAGTTTCAAAGACTAAAGGAGTTCAAGTTGTGGATTTTTGTAAATGCGAAGTGGGAGAAATTGGAAGAGAAGAGGCAAATTTCCCAGATGTTGAAGAAAAGATATAGTTAATATTTATCTGCATATTACTGTTATCATTATTATTGTTGTATCTGAAAAGTGTCTAGCAATCTGAAGTAAGAATTTGGGATATATGGCTGCCCAGATCTTACTTCTCACTCTACAGCATATGTGGGTAGGGGATCCATTCCACAGAAGGGACAGAGTCCCTCTCAGGAACTTGTAGAGTATGTGATTTAAACTTGAGTATAAAATAAGGCTCCCTTCGAAATCTCCATTTATTCCCACTTTATTAGATGACATTGTGTTTGAAGGAGAAAGATGCATAAGGAACTAATGAGAAATGGAAAGAAGGTGTTATAGAAAAAGTAGAATCACTAAAGGACAGTGCAACCTGGGATCATCCTGTGTGGGAGCGAACAATAATACACATGTATCTGAATCATCAAGAAATTAAATTTTATAAATATCTGTGTACTGCGCCAGTGAGTTACAACATTGGCAAAGCTTCTATACAAAAATTTAAATTAATTTAAAAAGTCATTCAACCAACACAATATTGAAGGATAAGAATAAAGTCAGAAGACTGATGCTGTTTGACTTCAAGACTTACTGTAAAGCTGCAGTCATTGAGACAATGTGGTGTTGGTAAAAGACAAGTAGATCAAAGGAACAGAATAGAGAACCAGAAATAGGCCCCCATAAAAATACACAGCTGGTCCTTGGCAAAGCAAGAAGAGTCATACAACAGAAAAAGGACACTTTTTTACCTTCAACAAATGGAACGACTGGGCATTCACATGGAAAACAATGAACACTGATGCAGATTTTTGCATTATTGACAAAAATTAACTAAAAATTAATGACACACTAAATGTAAAATGCAAAACTATAATACTAGGCATCATCCTTCTGCTCTGTGAAAGAGGCCATCAAGAGAGTGAGAAGACAAACCACAAACTAGGAGAAAATATTTGCAAAGGACACATCACACAAAGGACTGTTATCCAAAATACACGGCAAACTCCTGAAACTCAACAACAAGAAAACAATAAATGATTAAAAATGGGCAGAAACTCAGATGTCTCAAGAAAGAAGAGATACAGTTGATACATAAGCATATGAAGAGATGCTCAATTTCCTATGTCATCGGGGAGCTGCAAATCAAAACTACAATGAGATCCTGTTAGAATAGCCCAAAGCCAAAACATCGATGACATCAAACGCCGATGAAGATGCGGAGCAGCAGGAGCTGTCTCTCATCGCTGGTGAAATGCAGAATTGTACGACCACTTTGGGAAACAGTTAAGCCGTTTCACACAAAAGTAAACATACTCTTATCCTGTAATCCAGCAACTTCTTAGGATTTACCCCAAGAGCTGAAAATGTGTCTGCACAAAAATTTGCCACGGAAGTTGATACCAGCTTTATTGAAAACTGTAAGAGCAATCTTGTAAGCAATCAAGATAACCTTCTAGATAGGAAAATATTATTCAGCCCTACAAAGAAATGAGCTATCAAATCATGAAGACTTCAGTTCATATTACTAAGTAAAAGTCAATCTGTGATTCCAACTATGTGATATTCTGGAAAAGGCAAACTGTGGAGACTGTAAAAAGATCACTGGTTGCTGGGGTTAGCGAGGAGTGAGGGATGAATGGGTGGAAGATAGAGGATTTCTGGGGCAGTGGAACTATTCTGTGTGGTAAAACATTGGTGATACATGTCATTATACCTTTGTTGAAACCCACTGAAAGCATGCCCACCAGACTGAACCCTAATGTAAACTGCAGGCTTTGGGTGATAATCATGTATCAATATAGGTTCACTAATGGTGACGAAAGTGACCCTCTGCTGGAGGAGGTTGATAATAGGGCTCTGCATGTGTAGATGTGTTATAACAATGATAGTCTTCTCTTTTTCTAACAGACGTACTTTCACTGAGTGCCCTATAGAGTGGAAAGAGCTATAGGAGAAAATTGAGCAGTCATCTCCTATGAGGTGATGACCCGGGGTAACATCCTGCTGGTCAGCTGCCGTGCTGAGTGCCTTCCCTGTGACAAATGCTCCCAGTTCACTCCGATATCCCTCCTCCACTGCAGATTTGAGAGTAGGGAAGTAGGCATGGAGGGCTCCTAAAAGTTTTAGTATGTTTCCTTTAAACTGTAAAATAGATAAACAGAGCTCTTTTTGAATGGGGAAATCTGGTTTTGCTTTTAGATGCTACCTGTCCGACTCTAACTTCTGACCACCTATGATGTCAAATGTCAGTGTGTTTTCTGTTGCTATAACAGAATACCCATGACTGGGCTATTCATAAGGAGGTTTATTTAGCGCGTGGTTCTGGAGGCTGGAAGCTCAAGGTTGGGCAGCTGCATCTGATGAGGGCCTCATACTGTATCATCGAAATGTGGCAGAAAAAGAACAGAGGGACAACAGGTACACACAGGAGAAACAAAACACGAGGGCCAACCTTGCTTTATAACAACTTGCTTTGGTGGTAAGTAATCCAGATCCACACCAGTGAGAATTAACTACTTCAAGACAGCATTAACCCATCCATGAGGACTCTGCTCTCAAACACCTCCCACGAGGGCTCCCTTCCCACCACCATCCCATTGAGGAATTAGCATCAGTGTGAGTCTTGGAGGGGACAGAGTCTACTGAGACCATAGCAGATGGCTTAGGTAAAGCTTATTGATGCCCATTTGGACAGACTAGGGAATGACTTTGAACAGATATGTCCTTTTAGAGTGAGTGATATATTTACATTGGTTCCTTAAATCTAATGAATGTTTAGAGTCATTAAGAGAGAGTTCGAGGTTTAATGAGATCCTTTTACTCTGTTGGATACGAACAGGTAAGATTTATAAAAAAAAAAAAAAAGATTTTTTTGTAGGGTAGTAAAAGGACTGACCAAAGGATATTCAGATTCTATTTGGGAATAAATAAAATTAAGCCCCTTTCATTCTATAAACAGAAAAAACAAAACCAAACCTGGCTGGATTCCTGCTACTTTCCAAACACTGTAGTAGACATCTACAGTGCATGATTTCATTCAGTCAATCCACAATCGCTGAAGGATGTAGGAATTACCTCTGTCGTACAGAGAAGTTACGCAGCGAGCAACGCCAACCCTGACCCTAAAGTCCTTCCCCAAAGGGAAAGATAGTAGGAACACTCAGGGCGAGAGCTCAGGTGCACATTTTCCAGCATTATGAAAAGCAGCAGCAAGTTGTTTTGCCAGCATTCAAAGATGCACTGGGCCATTTCATAATACTTTCTGGGGCCTGTATAAGTGGTGTTATTTACTGGATTTGGGGTCTTTATATCTGTTTAATAAGTGAGATCATTCCATAATTCCACTTTTTAAAATCATCCTTACGTGCTTTTGGTACTGAGGTTTACGCTAGCTTCGTAAACGAGTGAGAAAAGTGTTACTTCTTTTTTTTGCTTTCTAGATAATTTTATATGAGATTGGATGTTATATTCCTTGGTTTAGGAGATTTCTTCTCTCAAGATTTAGTCCTTGTTTACCTTCCTCTGAGCTCCAGCCTGTCGGACTATGTTTCATTTCCTTAAAAACTCCCAAGCCTTTTTCCCCGAGTGTCTTTGCATGTAATTATTCCCTGACTCCCACTCCCCATATCCCCAGGCAGGCTTTTCCTAAATGCTACCCTCTCTGCGGGCCTGCTCTGATTGTGTTATCTCAGCTAAGTCTCCCATCTTACTTGTTACTCTCTTAGTATCATGAGTATTTTCTTGATAATTGCTGTGGTTTGAATGTGCCCCTGAAAAGTCCATGTGTTGGAGACTTGGTCCCCAGCCTGTGGCGCTATTGGGGGTGGAGGAGCCTTTAAGGGCTGAGGCCTGGTGAGTGGTCTTTGTGGTCTTTGGGTCTTTGGGAGGGTCCCCTCCAAGGGGGTTGTGAGACCCCCATCTCTTTCTCTTTCACTTACTAGTCATGAGCGAGCAGTTTTGCCCTGCTGCGTGCTCCCATGGTAATGCGCCTCCTTGCCACAGGCCCAAAAATAACAGGGAAAATGGACCATGGGATGAAACTTCTAAAACTGTGAGCCTAAATAACATCTTTTCTCTTTGTGTATTTATTTTCTTAGGTGTTTATTATAGTAATGAAAAGCTAACACAGGAGTGATTGTCACTATTTATAACTGGTACAGTGACTTGTTGGTTTGTTTGTTTTATGAATTTAATAGCAAGGGTTGTGTTTCCATTTTTCAGCCAATGCCTAACTCAGTGCTTAGCACGTGGAAAGGACTTAATAAATGCTCATTAAACAAAGGATTGGTTATCCCCCATTGATTTCAACCATATTTAAAGTTGGAAAGGCCCCATAATTTAGTGTTCCCAAGTTTCTTTTAGTTAAAGAGCTTATTCGTCTTTTAAAATGATTGTTTTATCTTTCCTAGTGAACATGGTAAGTTTAAGTGTGCTTTAACCAACTTGCTTTAAATTATTTTCAAAATAAACTCATGGGAATTTGGGGAATGGCAATATGAATGACATCTTTCTCACCCTTTGACTTTTTTTTTTTTTTTTTTTTTGGTACTGGGGATCGAACTCAGGACCTCGTGCTTGCAAGGCAGGCTCTTTAACCACTGAGCTAAATCCCCAGCCCCACCCTTTGACTTTTTGGGGGCTCTTCAGATTCTATTATCAGAAAACTAATGACTATTTCTAGAGGTTCCCATTTTGTTTATTACTAATACCATTTGCCTTGAAGTCTACTTTGTCAAATATTAATATAACCACTTTAGACTTCTTTTGTTCGGTATATGGGTGATATATTGTCCCCTATCCATTTATTTTTAACCTATACACATCCTTATATTTAAAGTGTACCTATTATAGACAACGTCCACTTGGGTCTTGCTGTTTTAGCCATTCTCACAATTTCTGTATTTTATTTAGAATGTTTAGTATTTTTAAACTGAATGTTTGTATTAATTTGGTTACACTGAAGTCTACATTTTATTCTTCATTATTTGTCTCATCTGTTCTTGTTCTACATTATTCCTTTCCTGACTTTTTTAGGATTAACTGAATGGTTGTTAAAGTATCAATTTATCTATTAGCCTTTTTATATCTTTAAAGGGATTTCTTAAGCATGGTGGTGCATGCCTGTAATCCCAGCACTCTGGGAGGCTGAGGAAGGAGGATCTCAAGTTTAAGCCCAGCCTACCAGCCTAGGCAACTTAGTGAGACTTTATTGTCTCAATTAAAAAAAATATATAAAAAAAGCTGGGATATAGGCCTGGATTCAATCCCCAGTACTTAAAAAAAAAAAAGATTGCTTAAACATGACAATATATCTGAATTAATATTGTGTTACTTCATGTAAAAAGAACCTGGTACGTAATCATGTAATACCATTAACCGCCTTCCCCTGTGTCCTCTTGGCTTTACTTGTCATACGTGTCTCATGTTTGTGTATTATGACGCCCTCCTACGATGTTCTAACATTGGCTCTAATCTCATTTTGTTTAAAGTTTGCAGTTTCAGGCACTAGCCTAACTAAAGTTCCCAGGACAAGATTGAAATCAAGGCCTTGTGTATAGCCCCCGTGAGCTCCTTGTTCTGAAACCCTCTGTGTGTGTTTATAAATCACTAACAAGCCTGCAAGAAGCCCCTTTATGGGGATGCCCAACTGCAGGCTTTCACCAAGTTTGCAAGCTTTCAACTAGGTTTATTCATCCTCTTTTTTGATTTAAATTTCAGTGAGCATGTACATGTACGCCTTCCTCTTCAGACAAACTAATTCTCTGTATTTCTTCATGCAAAGTCAAACATTTCTGATATGTACTTTATTATAACACTCTGGTATCAAGCTGTCCATTGAAGCTAATCTTTTTGTTTTTGTGCGTCTTTCTGACACAATATCCTATGCCTCTGCCACTTTTAGTACTTGTTTTTCCTAAAAGTAAATTGTCTTCTCGTGTGTGGTAGTGTTCATAGCTGGATCTGTAATTTCAGAACACTTGCGTCTCTCCTTTTCGCCTTCAGATTGATAATGTTCATGATGGTAGCTTTTGAGGAATTTTTATTCTTTGGCTCTGATTTCTTGCTGAAGTATTTTCCTGACTCTTTGAGGAAAGTAATATTGCTACTGGGTAGCTATGTGACCCTGGGTCAGTCACTCAATTCCTGTGAACTTGTTTATGTGGAATTATCTAAGACTCTGTATTCATTAGCTTCCTAGTTGCTAGGACAAAATACCTCACACTCACAGCTTAGTGGGGGGAGAGGTTTAATTTGGCTCATGGTACTGGAGGTTTCAGTCCATGGTTACCTGACTCCAACACAGGAACATCGTGGTGGGAGGACAGGGTGGAGCAAAGCTGCTCACCTCATGGTGGTTGGGAAGCAGAGCCCAAGGGAAGGGTGCCCTTCAGCAGCGTGCCCACAGCAACCCACCCCCTCCATCTGGGCCCTTCCTCCTACCAGCACATTCAGTTATGGTGAACATTGGTGGATGATGACACCCCCATGATCCAGTCACCTCTCCAGGCAGGAGTCTCTTAATCTGGTCAAGTAGACACTTGAGAATAAGTGGCACACACTCCTTCTAGTTCCAACATTCTGTGTCTTTATGACTTGAATTGCACTGTTAGTGGCACATAGATGCTCCTGGCCAGAGAAGGGGTTTGAAGCTGCTACAGTGCACACACGCACACACAAATACACACATGTGCACACACACTCACACTCCTCTTTTGTTGTCCTCATAACTCTGGTTTTGGTTGCTCCCACTCTTAGAAGCTGTTCCCATATAGTCCCGATTCTCATCCATATCTGGCTGTGTGTTCTTTGTTCTTCACATGCTTCATGGTTCATGTTCTTGAATCTGTTTTATACCTATTTCATCTAATGGTCCCCCTCCTAGTTCTGCTCCTGGTCTTGTACCACCTCTGCCTGCTGTGACCTCAGAGAGCTTTCCTCCTCAATCCTTTCACCAGACCCTCTCTTTTCAGGTGGTTGTACCTGGTACAGTGGACTTGTGTTCTGCTATGGCCCCGGCCATTTCCATTGTATGAATGGACAGGGCTACCTTCTTAGTTGCAAGATTCCTGAGAAAAGGCCTTTGAAATATTTGGAAAAATTTTGAAGTCAGTACAGAAGAGTGATGCCACAGGCCAAGTTTATTTCTAGTACTCTTACAGATCCCTGTCAGGTACATTTCCCTTCTTTGGTATTCCACATTCCCTGATACCTGGTGGTCTTGTTACCCCTTGCATTCTTAGCACTAGCTTCTTCGCTTAGTTCTCTGGACTCTCATGCCCAACTCTTCCCTCTAGTCAGACTTAATTTTCCTGTGTTCACTGCTTAGGAGTCCCGTTCTCTGCTAGCCAATCAAGAAACATTTACATCAAAGGGTGACAATGATTTGAAGAGTTTCTTTTCCTGGATAATATGGCAGAATAGGAAAAAAAGGAATTGGAAGATTTGGACTTGAAACCAAGCTTTCCTGCTTCCTGTTTATGTGAAATTAGCCAAATAACTTACCCTTCTTGAGTCTCAGTTTTTTTTTCCTTAAAATGAGAGAGAATATATTTTCATGGGGTTGTTATATGGGTTTATAGATATTTGTAAGCAAAAACCCTTTTTAAGTACTATGCAATAAAATATTTTTTCTTTTGGGATTTAAAAATACTTTTCAGCTTCACCACTGGGAAAGAGGTTAAGTATTAGGGAAAAGATAGAATAGTCACTATGATGAAGTTGTGTCTTTTTAAAATTTTTCATTGAGTAATGAAGGGGAAAGATGACAAAATATAAACAGGGAAGTTGGGTAAGATTTGATGAGTAGAAAATATGATTTTGGATAGAAAATAACCTTTTCAGCTATCTCTCAAAATTCTGCGGAAAGGAACCACCTGGTTGAATAATAATGGGTGCTATTTATTGAATGTCTGTTATGTGCCAGGTGTTTTACACACAGTGCTTCTACTTTTCAAAGAAATTTAGGAACTATAGAGTAGGAAATGGGCACTCAGCAGACGAGTGATTTTTACAAAGTCACTTTGCTAGGGCTGGAAGAGCCAGGATCCAAACTCAGCTTTGACTGATTCTAAAGCCTGCAGTCTTCTCACCAGACTCCCATCCTCTTTTGCACTGAGGAAGCCCACCGACCCAGCCCAGGAGCCATACACCACCCAGGGCATCTGGATCTCCTTTAAAATATGTTCAGAGAACAAAGAGGTAGCATGTTCCTAAATAATAATTTGACACTGACTGGCGTGAGGCCTCTGGGCTGGGCTCCTTAGGACTGTGCTGTGGGCTGAACTTGAACGGAGTCCTCACTAATCAGGGGAAGGACTTCGTGGTCCTCAGGGTTAGCTGTCCCCTGCGCGTGGCCAGTGCCATGTCATCATTGCACGAGGGCAGTATTTGAAGATGGCCACAGTGGTGAGCCCTGGGAACACAGGGTGAGAAGTGTCTACTAGCGAGGGAGATTTATTTGATTGTTTAAAACTCTGAACACCTAACAGACTAAACACCTAAACACCTAAACAGACTAAACACCTAAACACCTAAACAGACTAAACCAAGCCCAAATTTCCCATTAAATGGAAAATCTTTGGTTTGGGGACAAAGCCATCTCTGGAGTTTCCCATTGTTCTCTTAGGTTTCCCTCCCACTGGGAAAGGAAAGGACAGAGTTCCTAATCACATTGCCCGAAGCAGAGTTCAGGTTCTTTGGAGAATTTGCATCCATGTGCTGATTTGACTAACAGCTCTGTGCAGATGCAAATGGCACACACAGATTTTTACTAGGAGGGAGAGGCTGGGGGTTGAGAGGAGCTTGTGAACTTCTTTGAGCTTCTAATCTTGGGGGAGATTCCTCCTCTGGGAAGGATATTTTGATTTCTGAGATCATGTTGAGAGGTGACCTGCCCTATTTTGGTTAAGGTTTTGACAAATGCCATAGATGTCTTAAAGAGGTAAGGTGAAATTTGGGTGATTAGAAACAAAAGTTCTAAGATATCTCAGCAGTTGTCACGGGGTGATTTTCCCACTCCTAATTCTGTAGAATCCGAATGACATTTAGGGCTGGAATGCAGGTGGCTGTGGGTTGAGGGGAGGGTTAAACAGGAAGGAAGGAGGGAATCTACCTATCACGTGTACACTAGGATTATCACACATTTTCTTCCTTGACTCATTCACATGGTACTATGAGGAAAATTAATCCACAAGAAACTGGGGCTCAAAAGTGGGTCCCCGGGACGGTGGGTAGATGGGACTAAAACCCAAGTGGTCTCTGGTCCTCCAATCGCTCCATCTCAGATGGGTACGAAGAGATCCTCAGCCTGCTCATGGGCACCTGTGCCTTTCCAGCAGAAGCGCGGGAGCCCAGCCAGAGATGACGGTGGGGAGAGTCTCACGGTCCGACCTCCTGCGTTCCTGGTGGCCACACTTCCAGGGCTTTCTGATGTTGCCCCCTCATGCCTGCACCTCTTCTCAAAAGTGACATTCTAATTTCCTAGTCCTCAAACCAAACCCCAAAATGAACTGTTTCAGAGCTGAGCGGGGACGTCTTTAAAAAGAAAGAAAACAAAAGAACCCGGTGCAGTCATTTTAAATAGAATGAAACCTACACGTTTCCTAAAGCTATTGAACTAGAACAAAAACCAAATCAAAATATTCTCTGTGAACCAAGATCAAGCCAGTATTTCCCTTGGGTCGAGTCCATTGCCATAAGTAAACACCGCCAAGAGCTTAGCCCCAGGAGGGAGGTAGTGAAGCGCCAGGTGGGGACCTGGGCTGGGACAGCCCTGCCCTGCCTGGGCCTCTGACTTGGCATCTGTGAGGTGAGGGGGTTGCAGTAGTTCCACAGTGTTTGCATTAAAACAAAACAAACCAAAAACAGTGGAAACTTTTTTTTTTTTTTTTTAGCGGTATCTTTGGGAAATCCCAATGTATAGGAATAATACCAGCAGCGCTGCTCAGAGTGAAGTGGTAGTTGGTGGCTTCATAGAGCCAGAGTAAAGTGTAAAAATGATAACAATTGTACGTACTGTGCTGCGTACTTTTCTAAACCCTTTCTCTGTAATAACATTCTGAGGGATGTGCCTTTATCATCATCATCTTGGGTTTGTGTTTCGGGAAGCTGAGGTGTCCCGGGGGTTTGGATCCAGGTACTGTGGCATGGGTTGGTCTCGCATCGCCGCTGTGCTCTGTGGCTCGCAGGCTGTCTCCCAGCCCAGCTATGCCGGGCACCAGACTGTGTGAGGGGCGATGAATCAGAGTGGAATAAATCTGAAACTCGGCAGCAGTGACTTGAGGGCTTTATCTAGAATTCCAGGTGTAACTGGCGAAATGCAAGTTATACTTTGAAGCCCAAGAAGACAAAATTCTCTGTAACTTCTTTTCTAGTACTGTCCCATCTCTGATGCCCGTTTTACTTGCCCCACAAAGCAAGTCACAAGCCCAGATCACAGGCTGCTTCCCCAGGCCCCAGGCCCATTGTCTAAAAATATCCTGCCTAAGATGAACAAACAAACAAACAAAAATATCCTGCCTGTAGCGCAATAGGCAAAATTCTGAGACCAAATGATTTGTGTATAATACTGTTTACCAGCAATGAGTGATTGCTTTTACTGTCTAATTTTTAGGCCCTTCCCGGCGCTTCCCAAGAGGAGGCCTGGCTCAGACACTCACAAAAGGAAAGACACAAGGGAATGTGAACTGGAGAACAGTGAAAAGTGTTTTGCCATCACAACAGACAGAAATAATTTTCAAACACAGTTTGAAAATGGTTTTATTACAGTAGATGTGTAATACATCTCTGTCTTTTATGCGGGAGTGACTAATGCTACCCAGTTTTGAATGGAAAGATAATTATCTATCAGGATAGTTTCAGATCAAGTAAAAATGTGAAGATACATTCAGTGCATGGGATGAATTTATTTTGTACCTAAGAGTCACATTTTTTTATTAGTAGAAAACCATTTTCTCTCCACCGCAATGAAGTATTAATTAAATATCTGAAGAATAACGGCTTAAGGGTTTATTAAATCATCTTCTGACTCGGTGTTTTCACCCAGTTGACTGTAGGCAGGTCCTTCTCAGCCTCCCTCCTTCACTCCTGAGCTGTCTCCTTCCTTCACCCCTCAGTCCTCCTGGGACGTCCTCAGGCCACACACGACACAGCTAAGAACCTACCTGTGGATGTGACCTTAATGTTGCCACATAGCTCCAGGAATCTGGGACCTGAAGTCCCAGCACCAAATGAGCTTCAGTATCCAAGGCCACCTGGTCAAGGTGGCATCGCTGTCTACAGAAGTGCCTGGAGGTACTTCCTGGTGGCAGCTGGTGGTCATCAGGGGCTGTGTGCTCTGAGGTTCCTTTTGGGAGTCAGTGGTCCAAAGGGTTTCAGAGAGTCGTAGTTTACTCGGACTCTGGACTGTTCTGACTCGCAGACCACGGGAATATTGATGGCTGAGCAAGACGTGGACACTGATTCCATGCTGTAGTGGTATCTCTTACTTTGCATTTTTCCATTGTCAGTGTATTTTTCCTAGCATTCATTTATTTAAGTCCTCTGTGCACCTCTTGAAGACAACCCCTTCTACCCCATAACCAGTCTGAACTGGTTGATCTAGATTTTTTCTTTTTGCAACTGTGTACCATAAAATATACTCTCTATAAGCCTACATTTTAATGAATTTTAGTAAATTTGTCAATTTCTGCACCCATCATAGTGATTCAATTAGAGAAGATTTTTCATTATCTTCAAAAGTTTTCTCTTATTTCCATTCAATCCCCACTCCCACCTCCATCCTCAGAAAAATGTTCCTGTTTTCTATCTCTGTAGATTTGCCTTTACTCAAAATGTTATATAAATGGGACTATACAAATGTGTTTTCTGTATGTCTAGCTTCTTTTAACCTCATATAATTTTGTGTGTGTGTGTGTGTGTGTGTGTGTGTGTGTGTGTGTTTGTGTGCTGGGGATTGAACTCAAGGCCTTACACTTGCCAGGCAAGTGCTCTGCCATTGAGCTAAATCCCCAACCCCACCTTGTAAATGTTTTGAGATTCATTACTATTATTTATGATTAATGGTTTGTTCCCTTTTATTTGCTGTGTGGTACTCCATTGCATGAATATACTCTTATTTATGCATGCACTAGTTGTTGGACGTATGAACGTGTGGACTATTTTCAGCTTCGGCTATTATGAATAATGCTGCTATAAACATTTGTATACACGTATTCTTATGGACATTTGTTTTCATGTTTCATGGGAAGAAATTTAGGAATGGAATTTCTGGATCATGTTTAACTTTTTAAGAAGCTGCAAAAGTGTTTTCCAAAGTGACCATGCTGTTTTATATTTCTACTAGCCGTGCACGAGGTTTCTTCCCAGCAAACATCTTAGCCAGCACTTGGTATTGACAGTCTTTTTATTGTAACCATTTGTGTGGGGAGTGTTATCTCATTGTGGTTTTACTCTGTCTTTGCTTAATGACTAATGATGTCGCACATCTTTTTGTGTGTTTTTTTATAGTCTTTTCTATGCCTTCTTTCGTGAAGTGTCTTTTCAATCTTAGGACCATTTTAAATTTGGTTTTCATCTTACTATTGAATTGTGAGAGTATTTTATATATCCGGGACACAAGACTTTTATCAGATGACTTATAAATATTTTCTGCCAGTCTGTAACTTACCTTTTCATTTTCTTTTTTTGTTAGCGAAATCATTTTAGTCAATACTAGGAAGCCCTCAGGAGACATTAAGGGCTGGGAAGAAGGGCGATGGAAGCCTTGCGAGTACTCCTGAGTGCTTAGGCAGGAGGCTCCCTGTGTGGCCCCTACATGTGTCTTCCGGTGTGAGGAAGCTTGTATTCTCCTCATTGGTGCTGGTGGTTGCTGGCTGTGACCGAGGTCAGGAGTCCACCTGGTAGATTGAGCCGCTACTAGGTGACTCTGCAATAGACTCCTTCCAAAATCCATTGTTTCAAGACTTAACAGCATGGCTCAGCCCAGCATGTTGTTGTTGGGTCTTGTCACTGTGGTTCAGGTGGCCCATTTGGGGTCCAGGGAACCCCTGGTGTCGGTTATATTCTTCCATAGATCTTTCGAGGGCCTGAGTGGGTGCTGGCTTCTCAGCTTTGGCCTTTGCTGCTGCGACAACGGGGCACCCCACAGGCCCACCCGGAGTCTGGCTTCTCTGTGCCAGCCCACCTGGGTCCTCCACGTCCTCGGCAGGGGACATGGTGGCGAACGGGTACAGGCAGCACTTCTGCTAGGAAGAACACCAGAACCGATCAGTCCCTTGTGCTGCAAGACCTACAATTGTGCCTTCCCGGCTTCGTTTCCTTAGCGGTGTCCCCTTGAGGAGCAAATTTTAATTTTGATGAAGTCCAGTCTATTGATTTTTTTCTTTTTATGGATTTGTCTTTGGTGTCACATCCAAGGAAATCTTTGTCCTGAGTTAAGACTCAAGGTCACATGGTTTAACTTTACTCCTTTATTAAACACACTTAGGAAAATATACCATGTGCCCGAGCACTATGCGAGGGGCCGATGGTAAAAAAGTGCATCAGTACTCTCTGTGTCCTCAGGAGGTTCTAGTTGAGGTCAGAGGCACACGCAGGGAGCATTTCATTGCTTTTACAGAAGTGCTTCTAGTGGGGGCAAAAATGAAGAGGTGCTTAGCTCTTCCAGGGGTGGCAGGGCAAGCGACATTGAGCTTGGGCATGGTCCCATAGGGGTTCTTGCGCCCCAAGTCCTCCCTAGAGGGTTCCAGGAGAGTTTGGAGAGTAGTTTTCTATTGCCTGAGAGGAAATTAGGCAGAATTTTTCTAGTGGTTTTCACTAGCTGCTTTCTCTGTTCAGTTCGGTGGGCACTGGCGGTCTTAATTATAAAAAATAGAGAAGTGAGTGAATCTCCAAGTGCTGACAGTGTAGACATTGGCCCAATACTGTCTGCCATCTATCTATCTATCTATCTATCTATCTATCTATCTATCTATCTATCTATCAGAGCTGGGGATCGAACTCATGGCCTTATGCCTGCAAGGCAAGCACTCTAACCACTGAGCTAAATCCCCCGCCCCCAACTGTCTGCTTTTGATGTCAGTATTAAGGACAGTTTGTGTGGATGATCTGCTCATCTATCCTTGTGCCTTTTGGAATCTACTGTTAGCTTTCTGTGCGCATACAGCGGTCCAGATCGGTCTTTCTGGAGGCCGAGAGAGAGGGGGTGATGCTAGAATTCTCCTCCCTAACATAAGGCTGGTGACCAGGAGGTGCCTGCTTGAGTGGCCATATTAAAGTCTAGTTCAGAAGTGGCTGTTCCTTGGCAAAGAGGCTTTTCTTCATGGTGTTTACTTCTGTTGCTATCCATAAAAAACAGAACAAACTTCTTGCAGAGAAGGATTGGCCCCAGGGACTATTCTAGGGAGGAACTAGCAAAGGGATAAAGAGAAAGGCTCAGATGCATCAGGGTCCAGATCTTGGCTTTCAAGGGATGTTGCTGGGCTCTTGCCACTCAAATTGTGGTGGGTCTGAGAACCAGCACCATTGGTATCAAGCCACACACCCCGAGAGTAGGGTAGGAGAGAAGATCTTCTGCCCATACTTCCCAAGATGTTACCAGGGAAGCAGAACCTACTTTTTTCTGAGATGTCCAAGTGATTCACAAACACTTCCAGGTTTCCGAAGCTCTGGTCTAGTCCTGTGATTCTGGAGTCCTCTACAAATATCTTGCCTAAAGTGGTCATCTGGGCTCTACTTAATAATTCTGGGGACAGAGAGCCAAGGTCAGTCAGCAGATGTGAATGATCCTTTTAGTTTTCTTTTTAGATCAGGCTGGTTAGGCAGATAAGTGGGCCTAAGTGGATAAATTGGTGTGCTCCAATTTGCAAGGGCAGGTCAGCTGTTTGAGTTGCCCTTTAAATAGCTCATCTTTGTAGCAAACTAACTGCTTAAAAGGTTTGTAGAAAACAAGATGATGACTTTGGTTTGCAATTCTGTGTTCACTTAGCCACCTTCTACAGTATATCCATTTTCAGGAAAATGCAGCATTATTGTCTACGAGTAGGGTTAATGTAAATGAGTTGTCTTCAATTATTCTAAGTATTTACTGTTTAAAATGCCACTCATCGAGTTTGATCCCTGGCACCAAAAAAAAAAAAAAAATGCCACTCACCTGCTCTTTTTCATGCTAACATGAACAAATTGATGTTACTGGTGGCTCTCAAACTTTAGCATGAGTCACGGTCATGGGGAGACCTATATAAACAGATTGCCAGGCCCCACCCCTGGTTTTTGATTCAGTTTATGGAGCCAGAACTGACAATCTGTGTTTTTAACAACTCCTGGATGATTCTAATGGTAGATCATTAGAAATGGTAGCTTCCAATGTACTTTTCACACCACAGAACTATTGATACTCTGCTCTGATGATATAGAATATAAGGCCAAATTTCAGCAATCCATGGTCAAACTATAAGAGAATTTAAATACAGAAAGAATCTAAGAAACTGATTTATTTCCTTCCTTCCCTCCCTCCTTCTCCCTTCCTTTCTTCCTCGGGCCTCACATATGCTAGGCAAGCACTCTAACACTGAGCTACACCCTCGGCTCCACAACCCATTGATTTCAAACTCCTGCGTTTCAAACCTACATGGGAATTGCTTTCATTTTCCATTCTACAGTACTTGTTTCTACCTACCTATGATGGAAAATAGTTCTGATTGACTGCTCGATGTTAATAGTGACCTAAGCACCCACCGGTTGGTAGCTGGCTCCACTGGCCGTGTGGCTGAGACATTGTGCCCGTGGACTGGCCCTGAAGTGTGCGATGGCCTTCCATTGTAGCCTCAGTTACGCCCTCATTTCCTTTTAGACTCAGATCCTGCAAAGGACAATTGTGTTGTGTGAAGACTTGAGGTTCCAGTGTCACTTACGTCCCTTTGGGAACTAATCTGTCTTTAGCACAACACGGACCCCTCGTCTCTGATTTGGGTTCCTTTTGGCAAACTTTCCCCACTGTGGCTGCTGCTCAGATTTGATGATCGGCTCTGACCTTCCCAGTGACACTTTTCTGAAGACTGGTTTGCTTACCACTCAGTGGTGAGACTTCTGGCCAGCCCAGGCCCACAGTCACACTTTAGACCCGATTGACTGGAGACAAGATTTACCTCACTGAGTACCTTACTTGTCCGACTCCGTCTCATTAACATCACTGAAAACAGAGACTTGGGACTTTTTTTTTATAAAAATTTATTGAGATGATGTAATTATAGGCTTTTCTTTAAAAATTATTTGCAACTCACTGGCCCTGAGAAAAGGCATTTTTTTTTGTTTTTTCCTTTTTTTTTGTTACATTCATTTGATTCAGTCCCTTATAAACCCCACACCTCATAAACAAGAGATTAGAAACTAAACCCAAAAAAAAAAAAAAAAAAAAAAAGGAATTCTAGGTTCGCTCTGGTTTGTAGGTGTGTTCAGTCACAAAGAGAAATCTTCAAGAATGTTCCCTTGGCATGTACGAAAGATTCAGGGAGTTTGCAGTTGCTTAGTGTTGATGCAGATGGGGCCAAAAGTATCAGGTTATCGTCTGTGGTTTGTAGACAGGCAGGGATTATTGGGTGTCCCTTCCCTTCTCCACCCCATTGGCGTCCATCGCTCTCTTTATTCCAGGTTTCCACTCAGAGAGGAGCAGGCTGAGTGAATGAATAGCTCCCAACTAGCACCGAATGCTCAGGCAAAGAAAACCGCCCTTTGTTCTTTGTCTTTCCCAATGTTTCATCTTCAAGTTTCCTAGGAGAGAGTGGGTCAAATGGGGGAGAGGTGTGTGGCTGGGCTGGACCCCAATCCTAACCCCGCCGTGCTGTCTGCTCCTAGGGCAAGTGATGTTACCTCTCTGACACTCAGGGTTCCCCTTCTGCAAAAGACAGCGAATATTTCAAAAATGTTTTCAGGATTGGATCCCAGGGTGCTGAAGGTGGATCTTGGCGGTTGCTTAGTCATTCTGGTAAATTCTGTTTTTCAAATGTCAACTAAAGTGACGGTCTCATTTGGACCAGACATTGGATCAGAGGGTTTGAAACACAGTGAAGGAGAGAAATCTGTCTGTTATTTCTATTTTCCAAGAACTTGGGGTATTGGTGAATCTGCCTTAGGCAAGACTAAGTTGCTTTGGATCAAGATCTAAGAGACAGTGTTACCTTCAGCTTAGCCCATGTAGCCAGCTTTCTTCTGGTGGAGAGGAGATGGCCCGCCAACTCAAGATACAGGCCAAGACCCAAGTGAGGATGCCCACTTCTCAGCCAGCAGTGCTTGGCTGCATTTTCTTTTTCTGGCTTCAGATTTTGTGAGTTAAGCATTCCCATAGTGGCAAGAGAGAAAGGCCAAGTATTCAGATGATACATGAGATTTTAATTGGTCCTGGGTAACATTTTCATCACCTCTAGTATTTAGAGTCGAACTGAAAAATGTCATGATGGGTAGATTCTGCAGGTAGAATATAAACTCTCAGAGGGCAGGGATCGTGCCTAGTTTATCTCAGAAACCTTCACACTGGCTAGCAGGTGTTTCCTCAAGGGTTTACCAGTTGACTCTGAAACCTTTATGGTGTGCAGTGTGTAAATAACTGTACCTCTGGGGTTGGCACTGAGAGGAGTTATGCTTTTAAAGAGCCGATGAGGATGTTTACAGTTAAGGGAATTGACTGAAAATCAGTACTGGTGATGTCTGGATGGGAAATAAAGACTACACCGGAATTAATATCTACTTGAAGTGGCCGAACATGTCATTTTAAGTCTTATATATTCTCACTAGACAGTGCTTCAGATGCAGAGATCCTTGGCCCAAAGGGAATCTCCCTCCATAATTCACATGTAAGAATCTTTGAACAGTAAGAGACTAAATTCTTCTGTTTAGGTAAACTGGCCAGAATGTGATGTCCTAATCTCAGGCAAGAGCAATATCATACCCTGGTCTCTGATCTCATATCCATACAAAGGCCCTCAATAAGAAACCCACCCTTTCTTGTCAGCTGTTAAACTCAGTAACTTTCACAATACACCAGGTTTTTTTTTTGGCTTGATCTCTCTATTTGAGACACAGTACCAGTCATCTTAGAGTAGAGGCTGAGAAGTGTATCACCTGAACACTCTTGAAAGACCTCTGCGGCCTGCTGGGATCCAGCAGAATTGCATCAACGTCCAAGCGGACTGAGACCAGACCCTTCACAAGGGAGGCCCTTGAGCCACACAGATGTTCCCTGACCTCCCAGAGGGCAGCATGGGGAAGCATGTGACAGAAAGAGTAGGCTGGCCACCCCTGTGTGTCCACTTGTGACCTGGGAAGAGGCAGAGATGGGGCAAGACTGAAGAGCCCCAAAGCAGCTCCTCAATTCCAGTGTCTTTGAACCACAGTCTATCTACTTGCTGCACAGGTTGGGGCCCTCGTGTGTAAGGCCCAGGAAGGATTCCTCTTGCCTGCATGCCTGGCTCAACCCAGCAACGGCGGGAGGACAAGCCCGGAGATCTGTGTGCTTCACCTGGCAACTGCTGATGGCAGAGTACGTGTGTGCCCCTGACAGGTGGAGCTGCTCGCCTAGCAGGGGAAATGGAGGAACGGGGAGGAGGTGACTTGTAAGGCAGGCCTGATCTTACAGATTAAAAAAGTCTGTATTCCAAATATTGGATGTCTGAACTTTTCTGTATTGGAAGAATCAATATAGATGGCTGGAAAAGGAAAAAGAATCTAAAACTTCTCTAAAAATACCTGTTATCATTAAAAGTACTAAAGGGTGGTGCTCTTCTCATTTTACAAGCCACCACCAACCTTATTTTGAGGTGAAAGAGAGCCCTGAATGGCTCCTTTCTGAAATACAGTGATGAAGGAAGGAAAATATACTGGATCTGAGGAATTTCCTGTTTGCCCAGGCTGGGCAAAGGGACTGCTCACCGGAATCCTCCCCTCCCAAGTGTTCAGTGCTGACCAGGAAACTTACAAGAAGGCTCGGAATTGGGAAAAAAAAAAAAAAAAAAAAAGAATTCATTGGGGGCACGTAACTGACCACGAGATGGCCCTTGCAATGGAGCAGAGGGGAGTTTTTCTTTCTCGCTCATCTCAAAAACTTGTTTCAGAAAAATAAATCCCTACTGCAGAATATTTTTGCCCAGTCTCCAGACCATCAGGCCCGTGTGGTCTTTTTGTATTTTCCACTTTGCAGCACTGGCAAGCTAATCCCAAACTCTCGGAGCCTTCCAAATGAACTTGGACGGCCCCCGTCTTATCTTACGCCTTAGCTGCGTGGCTCTCACAGTCATCTCAGGGACGGCTCGCTAGAAGGCCACTTATCCTCCTGGAGTACAGCAACATCTGTGAGGTTTCTGGCCTCCCCCACATGGGCGGCTCAGTGCCAGCGGGGGTGGACTGGAGTCTGTGCTGCCGGCCACAAAGCACCCAGGTCACTGATTCTGTGTAGGTGCCCATAATTCCCACGACTCTGGAGAGGCTGAACCCTGCAGAGAGGCATGTGAAGTGTAACAGCAGGCAGGGAGGACACAGGGAGCCAGGGAAGAAAGGAGAGCGAGGGAGAAAAGGAGAGCGCCCCTTTTCACGTGATCATTTTTAAAAGCAATTTTTTTTTTCTTTTTTCAGCCAAAACCCAACTGCAACAGGAACAAACCTGACCCACGTGGCAGGAAAAAGAGGAACTTGATCCTTTCTGCAAGTATTCTCTTTCCTGACCAGCTGGGCTGGCTGCACTTTGTGAGATTTGCAAAAATAGATATATAATAGATATATATTTCCATAGGAAAACAACATCTGATGTCTTCCCCTATACGAACGATGAAAAGTCAAACTGCATGTTCTTAAAAAAACAAAAACAAAACACCATGGGACTACCAACAGATCTGGAAGGGCGCGGGTGAGGAATTACAGATGGAGACATCCCAAAGGAGAAGGAAACGGGACACTCCAGTCCCAGGCTTGTGCCTTCTGCCGGATTTCCAGCCCCGCCGTTGCTGGGTGGTTTGTCTAAGGTGCTCTGGGGTGCCCCCGGGAAGAGAAGTGTTCCTGCCATTCCGGGTCTCTCCCTTCGCAGCTGTCCTCGGCCCGATTGCTCCGTCACGCCTCCGGCGGTGCTCATGGGCAGGTTCCCTTGCTGCTGGCCCGCCGAGGTGGCCCGCGGGTTCCCTCAGCATTCGTCTTCTTGGTATATTTGTTCATCCAGCTCCTGCGACTCCAGGTGCTCCAGACGATCTGTTCGGCCACTCATGATTTCATCTGGGGTTTTCATAAACCTTGGCAAGAAGAAACGGAGTCAGATGATTATACTTGAAGTAAAGGTCTCTTCACTCTGACTTCTAACCCATAAAGGGAGGCCTCGTCTTACGCCGTACAGTGCAAAGCTACTGAGGCCACACGTTAATGCTAACTTGGTATAAATTAGCAGAAGGTACCCTCCTCTGACTGCTTCAAAAGTGGCAAAATGACTGCAAAGGTCTGCGGGGACAAGGTAGAGAGTGCTCTTGGGAGCTTCGGGGGTACATTACCTCAGCACTGTATGAGAAAACCAGGGTACAGCTCACGTATCTGTTTCTTTTTGGAGAGTTTGGTTTTATAAACACCCTTGAGAGCTGTATATCCATTTCCATTCTAGATCCCAGGGAATGGTATTCAAAACTTGAAGTTAACTCAAAGAATACAATTAAATGTTAAATGAAAATTTTGGCAAGTTAGTGAAGCTTTTAGAAAATTACAAAGGCAAAGAGAAAGAGAATCTTTTCCAGTCTTAACCCTGATCCACCCCAAATGTTGGCAGCGACTCCCCTTCAGAGTGGCTTCTGTCCTTCCCAGCTGCACTGTGCAGCAAGCCACATCTTGTTCAGTGGGTTCATCTGGACAGTGAACATGTTTCAGCCATGATCTACACAGTTCAGGCAGGCAGCCTACTGCAAACAGTCTGTGCTTACTGTGGGATTACTTCTTTCGCAACCACCTCCCTTTCTGCACACCTCCCCTTCCCATGTGCTCTGCCTTGTACCAGTGAACTAACTGGAAATATACATTTTCTCTCCTATTCAAAAGCCTGTTGACAGTGGTGGTGAACCTGTGGCATGCATGCTGCAGTGGGCTGCTTATATCACTGAAAGCTTTTCTAAAAGGTTCGCCATCACTGGCCTATGCTGTATTAAGTCAAAGATACACTCTTGGGCTTGTCCATTGGGGTGTTCTATCAGGCTTGCCATAAACATTGAAATCTTCCCTAAGGTATAAAACAGTTATATAAAGTATAATCTTCTGTCTTCTAGGAGCTTATGTGAGGAGAAGGACTTCACATAATATGACTATTATTAAAAGTACAAATCATGGTGTGGTTAAGGGCCAAAGAAATTTAAGGGATGAAAAAAGAAATATCTCTGTGTGAGAGCCTAGAAAAAGGCCTCATAAAGGGTAACAAAACTGAATTTGGCTGTAAAGGTTGATGTATACAAAAAGCCAAAGGCAAAGGTACATGCCTGGAAAAGAGAATTATGTTAGTGTTGTAGGGCAGCCAGAAGTGTGTATTATATCAGAAGGCAGAGGAGTGGACCAGAGAGAGGAGATTTTGAGTGAATCCTGATGTGGATCACTGAAGTGCAGACATTGGCTTCCACTGCCAAGGAAACAATAACAATGATTTTGTCTTCCCTCTATCTTCCCAATCTCATGAAAGTGCTCATTGTTTGTAGACTCCAACCTGGGACACTCTGGCAATAGATCCTGGGAAATGTAGTTCCCAGGCTTCTAGCCCCTGCAACACGCAATGAAACGGTGGACAATCCAGCATAGTGCCTGACTGGGATACAGGGGAGTCAAAGGTAACTCTAGGTTCAAGACTGCTTCAAACAGTGACAATGTGACTTATGACTAACAAGAATTCTGGGTAGAGTTTTTAACATGTGAAGAAGGGTCTCTCTTGAAGGTATCATGTTCAAAATACTCATGTGATATTTACATGCCAACTTCTACAAGAAGCTCTTAGAAATTCAAATTTGCAATTTCAGGGAGAATTTTAGAGCTGGATTTAAGAGTATAATCACTGAGGCGACAAGTGAAGTTGTATAATGGGATCAGTTCATCCATCAAAAGAGGAAAGTGGAAAAAACTGGACTAAGTTTAGAGTGAAGGATGAAGAGGAAGTATCTACGGAGAGGTTTATTTTTCATTGGTTCCACTCTATTTCTATTTCTTTAGCTTGTAAATTTGTTTTGTTTTGTTTTGCTTTTAATTTTTTTATTATTTTTACCAAGAACATGTATTGGTACATTGTATACATAATGATCATAATCAACATGGTTATTTTGTACCTGTACATGATACATCTTGGTTGTTTCTATTTCTTGAATACTGTTTTCTATTTCTTTTGAAGACTGCAATCTTCTTTACTGTTCCCAAGTTATCACTCCATCCCAGTGTTAAAGCCCAGATTCTCTGCTCTTTCCAAAAAACGTCCCAGTGAGCGCCGCTGCTCATATACAGTGTTATTTTCTGCACGGTATTGTTTTCTACCTATGTATATAATTCCAACCCACAGCTCTATTTCCAGTTGTCACTCTTTTCTGTCCCATTTGCCAAAACTCATAACCTACAGGCATGTTTGCTCATCTCACCTTACCCCCACTTGCTCTTGTTCCCAGCACATCAGTTACTAATGGTGTTATGGGCCACTCTAGCCACTGGGCTAAATCCCCAGCCCACTTTTGCCTTTCTTGAGTGCTCCTTTAGATGCCTTCTTTTCTAGTTCTTAGAATCACAAGCTCTGTGACAGGTTAAATGGTTTGAACTCAGTAACTGAAAAATTCTGGAAAGAAGAATACCTAGTACAGTGGCTTTCATACTTTTCTGACTATGCTGCATTGTAAGAAATACATTTTTACATCACGAACCACACATGCACGTGTACACACACACCTGAAATCTTCATGGATCGCCTGCCACACTCTTTTATTTTGGTGCCGGGATCCAACTCCGGGCCTTGCGCTTGCTAGGCAAGCACTGTACCACTTCAGCTAAATCTCCAACCTCTGTATTCTAATATTCTCAACTCTATTCTATTCTCTGTTTAAAAAGTTGTGACCGATCCATTAAATCTGTTTCATGAGTCAGTTGGGTCATTATATACAGTTTAACAAAAGCTGCTTCAGAAAGTAGCTTCCGGGTGGGTGACACGGAAGTCCAGGTTTAATTCCTGGCCTTGCCATTGAAAATACCTCCTCTGAACGGTCCCTTAACTACACTGGACTTTGATGCCAGGTACTATTTGGTTACTGCTTTATTTTATACATGAGTCAGATTGTGTTTATTTAGTTTTGGTTTTACTGCAGGACAGACGTAAGTAGAAAAAAAATTTTTCTTTTTGTTAAATCTGCACGGACAAGCATCTGGTATCCAGTTTGTAAAATCTGCCATAATGGCTTTGTATGATCGGATAGGCAGGCAGAGATCATGATGGTCTCCCTCCTCCTCATTTAAAGAAAACAACATCCTCCCAAAGAAAAAAAGGAGAAAAAGTAAGTGCTACCTGAACAAAAGCCTTTGTCCCGGCTCTTTCCTGATGATGTTTAGTTTGTAGTAGTGGCGCAGGGCTCTGGACATTTTCTCATAGGTCATGTTTGTTCTGTTCTGTTTGTTCGAAGGAGGAAGAGAAAAAAAGCACAAAGACACAGTGAAATGAACCTCAGAAAAGGCGCTGGGGCAGCTATTAAAATAAAGGCTCTTCAGTTGCTTCATGTGGCCCTCCCAGTATGGAGACCCTACCTGCTCATCAGCTGCCTATCTGGGCCCTTTTGTTCCCACCCTTCTGCTTTCACACGTACCAGGACTGAGGGTTCTGCCTGAGGTGGCACCTCATGTGTCTGAAGGGTGGGCGCCCAGCTAAGGAAGCTCGTCCCATAGCGGCTGCCCTTCTTTCCTTCTTGGAGACTGTGGTCGGCTGTGCCTGCGCCGTTTCCCGCAGCCCCCCTCTGTGGGACCCTCTGACCCACACAGAATCTCCTTCTTTGTTCCAGTGACCTTTCTCAAACCGGCTTCTGGTCTGTCATGTTAAGGAAGAGGTTTTATTTTTTAATCGTTTCGATTTCTGTATGGCAGCAGGAACACAGCGGTGCCGAGCCCCAGGGCTATGGCTCGATGCGGGAGTCGCAGAGATTTCTCAGTGACTCACACCGAAGTGGCTGTCAGAGGGGCTTTGCCATATTTGGTCAGGGCCTGCATCGGGCCCTCCTCGGCCCAGCCAGAGCACCGGCTGCCATCTCGTGTCCCTTCTCAGCATGGCCCAGATCTGCCTGTCTGTCCCGGGTAACGATCATCCACTTTTTACATGTCCATATCTGAACAGCCTTCCTTGCAATGGAAGACTTTATGTTTTGGAAAACTGTGGGGTGCGCAAAATTCTCATACTGTGTGCTGGTAAAGGGGATGTTTTCTAGTCAGAATGTAAGTATTTTCCATGTAGAAATGGGTTTTTGTGAACATGGGAGTTTCCAACTGAACAGGACAGAAGTGACAACTTCCCAAAGGTCCCCCGTGAGTCATAGAGCTCACAGTACTTCCCTGTAACCCAGTTCCTAATGATAGTGGGAGTGGCAGGACCAGGTGGAAGGGAGTACCAGAGGGACAGTTACAACGCAGCCCGTCAGACTGGGATGTGCCAAGTTAATGGGCACCTGGCAGAAGTAATGCATGGAAAGCGGCATCTTTAAATATTTCCTTCCTTTGCAACTATCTAATTATTTAGCCAGTGAGTAATAAACTAAATAATTACAGGCAGACTCGGGAAGCAGAACACTGATCCTTCTTCAGTCCAGGCACAGACTTCGTTTTGGCACTGGTTTATACAGCAAATATCTGATGCCCTTTTACCTTATGGTTTCCCCACAATCGAGCCAGTCCATTGGGATCCACTATCCGGAAAATTTTGGATTCTTTGTCCTCCCATCGGATGAAATTTTCGTACCGGCTGTCAGAAAGCAACTGATAGACGTAATCCCAGAGCAGTCTACAGTCTACAGGGGAAAAGGGAGGAAACACAGTGTTGAAAATATTTCTGGTTTGAGGTACTAACAATCAATCAGAAAAGAATCTAGGAACTTTTCTTGCTTCCTTTGAATGGGCGATCTGACTTCTTCATTTTACAGTAAGGAAACTAAAGTCTGGAAGGAGCTTGAGAAGTGTGACCTTTGACCTGAGTGGGCTTAGAAAATGTCTAGGCTGGCTGCTTCCCTCTATAGATGAGGACACAGTGAGCCAGAAAGAGGAAAAGACTTGTCCATGGTCAGACCCAAAGCTCTACCGTACACGGGGAGAGCTCTGCTCCCAATCTTTCAGAAAGAGCCCATCTGAGAGTTTGGGAGCAAAGCTCTTTCTCTGCAGGAGTCGCCTTTGACAGCAAGCTCCAAACATTCTGGAGGGATAAAGGGGCCAAAGAAGGTCTCAAAAGTCCAAAGACAGCAGTGAACTAAAAATGCTGGGGCTGAAGACAATCTTGGTATTGGCAGGAGACATTGAATGCATGGAGATGAGAAGACTGGGGAAGGCTAAAACATGAAAAGCAATGAGTAAAATACTGTGGGAAAAGAAAAACTATGTGGCTTGGTGATGCTGACTGCGGGAACTGTGGCTAGCGCGGTTTTATGAATAAATACCGATATTCTCATTATATCATACTTTGGAAGGCTATGAAATTGTTTTATTATAATGGAATCAGAGTAGAAAGGAATGTGGTCCAAAAAATCACTTTCTCCATTTGCAGAAATGATGTTTGATCACGTGGTCAGGCAACAAATACTTATGAAGGATTTGGCACGGCCCTGGTACTGTGCTAAACCTAGGTTTGGGCTGCGGATTGGCATATTAAAGCAGGAGACATATAGCTGTGTGTGGTGGTGCAAATCTGTAATCCCAGAACTCAGGAGTTTGAGGTCACCCTGGGCCACAGGGCCAGCATGGATGACACAGTGAGATCCTATCACAACCAACCAACCAGTGATGTACACCTTTCACTTCCCTTTGTTCTACTGCTTTCTGGATTTTATGTAGCCTGCCCTCTAGAAGAGCCTTGGGAGGTGGAGAGAGACATATAAAGGGGTGATCAGAAAATACGGTGAATGTTGTACAAAACTTAAATAAGACACGTGTTCAAAAGCTGAGTATTTTGTGGGGGATTAATGGCAAGTTGTCTTTTACTGTAATGGTTTTTAAAAATTTAAACAGTAACCCTGTGCTTGATCACTCCTCAGTTTAGCTGATGTTGGACGGGCCTCCAGATGGCAATAGGAGGTGCCATTTCTAGGTGTTCACCATGTGATTCTGGGAGTGCGTATTTTTGGTAGGTGCTTGCCAGAATGGTTGTCGACGTAAGGTCAATTACTGAATGCTAAGTCTGGGCTCAGCATCTTAAGTATATTATTGCAGTCCTTGGAGAGGTTACAAACTTGCCTGAGAGTTCCTGGGATTTGAACTTTAGGCTCTTGTACTACAATGTTCTGTCTCTTACATCGGGCAAGGTCTGGGCCTGGCACCCCTGGGAAGCGAGTGTCCAGCTGAGACTTGGAATGTGTTATAATCAGCATGTTCACATCCCAGAAAAAGAAGTACACCATTCTTTGGAGTAGATTTACAGGGAGAATCCTGACAGACAACTTTGGGCAAGTTTCTTAATCTCCCCCAGAGTCTATTTCCTCATTTATGAAAGAAGAATTGCAACACTTACTGCACAGGATTATTGTATTAGTGCTAATGCAAGTGAAAAGAAAGTAATAAAAATATTAATGGTATTTATTGGGTGCTACTTGCAGGCATTGTCTGTATATTCTGTACGCATGGTTACATTTATTATAGCCCCTAGGAGGCAGAGGCTGTTGCTATTCCTATTTTACAGACCAGGGAGCTGGGGTGAAAAGGTTTGGTAACGTAGTCACTGCAGGGCATAGCTGTGTGTGACACATATTGGATTCTAGGGTCTATGTGACTCCCAAGCCACACTCCCTATACCATACTCCCTGATAGGATTTCTGTTCTCAGATAAACTGGTCCATGAGAGTGTATCTGTAGAATCTTAGCACTTTTTAGAGCAAAGTTGAACTCTGCTTAGCACACCCTTTCCAGCTTTTTCTCTGGCAGAAGGAAGCAGCAGAGAACGTAGCGTTTCCCAGGAAGCTTAATTCTTCAAGGGATTACAAGCTTACATGACCCTAAATCTTTAGCATTGGGGTGTGTGTGTATGTGTGTGTGTGTGTTTTGGCATGTTATCTGTGTCTAAAAATTAGATTTGTTGTGTTTTGGTAAAAAGACAAGTGGTGTCCTTTTTAAAACAGTGACACCCTGGAGTCTGAATCCTTTTAGAAGCTGGCTCACCACTTCTGTTCCTTTCCTGAGGCCGCCGCCTTTATTGGCAGAGGGTAGGCTGGGGTTGGGGAGAGAGCAAGGTATCTGGAAAAGCCAGTGTTACACAATTACAGGCAGAATATTCTAGCTCACGCTTAAGGCACTTGGATAGAGGATGATCCCAGCTTCTAGACAAAGCAGAGTAGATATTGTCCTTATGTCCTTATTCTATATCACTTTCAGGACAAACAAAATAGAGAACTGCTATGCTCTGAATGTTACACATTCCATTCTAATCTGTGTGTTGGAATCCTAACCTCCAAGCGACAGCCCCAGCCTTTGGAAGGCGATTAGGTCTTGGAGGCTCCACCTGCAAGAGTGGGAATAGTGCCCTTTCCAAAGAGTCCCAAGAAATCCCTCACCCTTCCATCCTGTGAGGACACAGCCATCTATGAACCAGAATGTGGGCCCTCACCAGACAGTGAATCTGCAGAACTCTGAGTTTTGTTATAGCAGCTTGAATAGACTATGAACTAAGCTGTGGTTTAACTGTCCAGTTTTGGTCCCATCAAATCACAAATACACTTCAATTTTCCATAATCTCTTCCAGCTAGAAAAGTCTGACAAAACCAAATACAATCATACAAAATGCTAGTAAATTAGGAAGAAAAAAAGTGGGTCTCATTCCCCTTTCAGGAATCCAAAAGTGTCCCCTGCCTCGTCTCCCTGTATGGCTACGGTCATATTCACTGCAAAGAGGCCGAGGAGGACACTTTTGGATTCCTCTGAAAGGGGAATGAGACTCTCTAATGTGGTCACAATAAACTTTAACATAAAGGAACTATCTGAAGCCTCTTGTGAGCTAATAGCAGACATCTCCAAATGCAGAGGTTTCACTCCTGTTTCTTATCTCTCTTTTACCATCATGGAGCATTCTGTTTCTCATAGAACAGTGAAATGCTAACCAGATCACTTCTCCAGATAAGGGCTTACCCGGCAATGGGGCACCATGTTGGTTTCTCAGAGGCACCGAATTGGGATCTAGAGTGGTATCACTGGATGGCAATGAAGGACAGAGCTTAAGAGAAAACAGGCTTTCCCTGGAAGCTTCAAGAACGTTTGTATCTTGTGAACCTTTTCCTTTCATAAATTTGAAAATAACCCCAAACCAGCTTCCGACAATAGCTGAGTAATAAGAATATGTTGACATTCAAGACACACTGAGTCACTCAGTCATTAGTGGAGGGAGCAACAGGAAGTCTGGGGCATTAAGAAGTGGCTGCAAGCTCAGAGTACCACACTACTGACTGCTTCATTTCTTTAGTTAAAAGTTATGCCCTGATGATAAAAAAAAAAAACAAACTGCTTGACCACATTAACACCCCCTTTTAACAACTGAAATTCAACCCAGATGACTTATTTTTGTTTTTAAGGTTTCCGTGAGGTAAAAGGTACATCTTCTTTCATTCCCTAGATCTTCCAGAGGCTGTAATCAGAGTCCACCTAGAATCTTCCAGTTTTGTCAAAACTCACGTTTACACAAGATATGTTTTTTGATTAATGAAAATGCTTAATACTATATAATAAAACATACCAAATTCTGTAAACAAAAGGCCATCCCGCCACAAGTGAATGCACATGTGTACAATATTTTATACCCCAAGGCAGTTGTTAATTTTAAATGTGTTTCTCTTAAAGTGCCTCCTTCTACACCAAGGCATGTGGGTATTTTAAAAAAACGTCCATTACTTGGATTGTCTCTTCTATGAGAGGAAGTTTATGAAAGGATTTAGCTCAAATCAAATGCCACTTTCCCGTTGTAGAAAGAGACTTCTCTCTGCTTCCTGCTGGTGAGGTAGCCTGGGCATCCGCTGCTAAAAGGCATTGTAAAAAATCCTTTCCTGTGGTTAAGGAGAAATATTTTCACTCCCACGTCTGTCTCCTACCAGAGATTCATTGTATAAACTTATTGAGGAGAGGTTGTAAAAAGATGGGCAGTTCACACAAAACCAACATGGTTTCAAAGGAAAAAAAAAAAGCTAGACAAAACTGATATTTACAGATTTTGAGTAGTCAACTCAAGTTTCTGGACAAAGGGAATGTGTAATAGTGGTGGCTAATTTAATTTTCAGGTTCTAAGAAAATAATTTAATGTTGTTCTATGAATTCTTTCTTTTTTTTTTTTCTATTGGAGACAGGGTCTCACTGTGTAGTTCAGGCTGGCCTTGAACTCACTACCTAGCCCAGGCTGGCCTCGAACTCGCAGTGATCCTCCTGCCTCGGCCTCCCAAGTGCTGGGATTACAGGTGTGCACCACCACACTTGGCTTTGCTGTTGTTCTAAAGCCCAAATGAAATTTTAGATGAAGTTCTGTAAACCATTTTAGATGAAGTCTGTACCAGAGATATTATTACTCAACAGGGAGGGGCTGAAGGTCCCTGTTAAAAAAATATTATCTAGAAATTGATAAACTTATTTCAAATTCAGCAATAAAGCAGGTAAGGTAGGGGTTGGGGATTTAGCTCAAGTGGTAGAGCACTTGCCTAGCAAGCGCAAGGCCCTGAGTTTGATCCCCAGCACCCCGCTCCCAAACCCCCCCCCCCCCGCCAAAACAGGTCAGGTAACACACAAAAAGTTATGGCTGGTTCTAAGCTGGGGGGTAATTCTGCTCTGAAGGGGGTAGGTAGCAGTGTATGGCGTTGTTTCTGTTTGTCATAACTGGGACAGAGAATGCTTCTGGCATCTCGTGGAAGAGGCCAGGGATGCTGCTGAGTATTTGCTGATGCATAGATCAAGCCCCACAACAAAGAATGACAGTATTAAGCCAAAATAGCAAGAATGCCAAGTGGAGAAACTGCTTACAGAAACACGGGTTTGCAAGATGCAGGGGGCCGTCTGCTACTCGGTCATTTTTTTAACGTCCTCCATGCTAGATCAGCTATTACCTTGAAGCGTAACGCTGATAAATCCAGAGCAGCTGACTCTGTGTTAATATGCAGAAGTGTGTTTACTGGCTTGGGAAAACGGAAACCGCGTGTGCCCTGTGGCGGCGCTGTGGGAGGGAGAAATGGAGTCAGGGAATACAAAGGCTTCTTGGCCGCATGGGGCAGATGGGCCATGGCTGCAAATAAGCTTCCCAGCTCCAGGGACAGAGGTGTGCAGGAGCAGGCTGGGACACGGCTCAGACTGCCATCCCAGCTGAGAGTTGGCCTGTGACTAGAACCAAGCCCCATCCTGGCCTCCGCCTTGCTCAGGGTGGGAGCAACCTGGGAATTCACCTCCAGGAACTGCAGGGTGCAGGGGACACAGTGTGACAGACGTGTGTACCATCATCAAGCCGGAATGTCCAATCTCCTCCTCCTCCCACCCAGCCACAGTGCTCTTGCTATTCTGTCCTTTAAAAACATTGTCCTGAAACTTTCTCTTCTTTAGGACTCTTTGATTTCTTAGTTGTTCACACTGAAAATAAAGCACAGTGACTCAGCCAGAGTGTGAGAAGTCAGAGCCAAGCTGAATATTCTCGCTGGAATGAAGCCTTGTCCCCTTCCCCGGGCTCATCAGACCCTAGTGACAATCTTACCCATCTCCTAGGTCGGCAGGGACACCAGGCAGAGTCTCCTTCCTTCCCTGAGGGAGGAGCACGGAAGAAACCTGCAAGCAACCGAGCTGAGGTGGCCTTTCGGGAGCACGTTCAGCATCTTAGCATTGACGACCCACAGGAGCAGGCACGTCTGTGTCCCATACCAGCTCTGTGGGCCACCGCACGGCTCCTCCACAGTGAAGCAGAGGAGGGATGCTGACCTCTTGTGATTAACCTCCTTGTGCTATTCACGTCGTCTCATTAATAAATAAAAATGCTGGGGATAGGTATTCCCAAAATTACAGATGAGGAAAGGAATCCTTAGGGACACTGAGCGACATGAGCCGCATAGGAGATAAGAGCTGGATTCCAGTGCTGCTACCTGTAGAGTCCAGGTTTTCCCTCGGGCCCCCACTGTCTCCCCAGGTACTCCAGGCTGACTGTCAGCTGGACCCGAGGTCAAGAGGGTGGGCACAGAAGTCCCCAGAGGGTTATCTCCCTACATGGTGCAGTACGCTGCGGCTCTTTCAGCTGGTACAAAAAAATCTGGAATCCTTTTGGCTGACAAGACACATCCCACAAGCCTGTCCTTTCTGTCCCCTGAACAGGGACATTTTATACCGTACACATGTGTGCAAAGGCACACACACACCCCCTCCACCACAGGGATGAGACTTGTCCTCCTCATGGTCACACTAATCCCCTTAGATTTCTTTTATGATGTCCATTTGTCTTTGCACTCACTCCTGGGGCTTATTTACAAGAGAAAAAGAAAGTCCAAGAGCCTCCCTGGAAGCGGATTTCACTGCCAGGGATGTAGCGGACATGCAAGCAAGAGGTCAGGGTTCATGTCTGTCTCTGGTTCTTGAGGTCCCAGTGGACAAGCTTCCCACTTCTTTCCCTGTTCCATCCTCCTTTTTCTTCATCTGATTTAAGACTAGAGGCTTCCTGGATTGAGTTTCTCTGTGTATGAACTCATCCAGTCAATAAACCAAATCAGGAAAGTACACTTGGATCAGGTGATAAATAAGTTTAACAGGAGACTCATGTCTCCCTGGTTAGACTCTTTCTGTTAAAGATGTAACTTTGCTGGGTAATAAACATGTATATTTTTAAAGCCTACAAGGCTTCCTTTAAGGGTCTGAAAGATTTCTGTGAAGTACAAGAGGGTTGGAAGTGAGGAGGCTGTGAGCTGACAGAGAATTCAATGACACAATCACAGACCACGAAGAAGTTCAAGTTGCCAAGATTAAGAGACTTCGGTGAAACTTGTCAGGTAAACACAAGAAAGGAAGTACTGTCTGTTTGGGTGGGTCACGGGCTTCAGACACCCACATCTGTACAGACCTCTCGAGTACCTGATTCTATGTAGCAAATGAAGCGCTCAGAAAGGATTCTAAGACAATTTTTAGTTGATCAATGAATCTTTTTTCCTTGGCAGATTTTTGGATTCAGGCCAGGGAATGGACAATCAGTCAAGAAATCAGGTAGCTGAGGTTTTAGGGGAACTGAAGAACTTTTAAGAGAAAACCGAATTTTGAGATTTAGCAATCTATAGTTAACACCAAAGAAGGAGCTTGGTTGGTTTGGTGGCATAAAGCAAATGCGATATTGCCTTATGTCAGCAGACCCAGTTTGGCATTTGGAGACAGGTACTGTACCTGTCTGTGGCCTAGAACGGTGCTTACCTAGCACAGAGTAGACACATGACAATTTCTGAATAAGTGAATGAGTAAAAAGCTATATAATTTACTTGGTTGTATTTTGTTCATGTTATATGATATTATTGCAACTCCTCTGGATTGTTCTGTAAATGTAGCCTGCAGTCCAGAACTCGTCTGGTCTCTTACATCATTTGTTGTTGTTCCTTTCGTGCCTTAGACTTGCCTCACCATCTACAGTGCAAGTAGTTCCTTGAGAGCAAGGACAGCGTTTCCTACATCCACACCCTGCGTGATCGTGCCTGCAACTCCCAACATACTTACTGACCACAGGGGGAGTCCGTGCCGTGGAGGGAGCAGAGCGTCGCAAACTTTAACAAGCCAATTAGTACATATTTTAGGCATTGTGGCCGTACAATCTCTGGAACTGCTCAGCTCTACTTGAGTTGCAGTGCAATAGCAGACACAGATGACAGTAAATAAATAGGTGTGGTTTTCAGTAAAGCCTGGCTTGTGAAAAACAGGTGGCGGCCGAGTTTGGCCACAGCTGCCGATTCCTGCTTGAGGGTCTTAGGCTAGAAAGAAGCAGATTTGGGGAAGAACCCTGAACAGCAGCTGTATAAGGCTGCACTATTAATGTGCCTGAGTCTCAGCTAGTTACTTCCTCTGTAAAAGATGCTTCTGGTTTTGAAATCATCTGGTCCTAAGAGGGAATTTTAGTGCAAGGAGTTTCCCTTATCCACACAGGATTACGTTCTAAGACCATCAGTGGATGTCTAAACTCTGTTGTGTTTTATCTGTATATATCTGTACATATCCTATATACGCTAATTGTGTTAATGTTTAATTTATAAATTAATCACAGTAAGAAACAATAACTAGTCAAATAGAACAATAAAAGTGTAAAATGTATGAATTTCTAGAATTTTCCATTCCATATTTTTGGACCCTGGTTAACTGGTAACGGGGTGATTACTGTGCGTCCTAAAACCATAACACCCGGTATCAGAGGGCAAGGTCTGCCCTCAAGGTCTACTCATCAAGTGCTTGCCCTTTGCCTATGAAATACTGGGCAGACACAGGCTGGTGAAACGTGTATAGGTCGGGAGGTGTTTTAGAAGACTGACGGGTGTTTCCTGCTACCCCTCAATCCCCAGCAGTCCTTTCCTGAAGATAATAAGTAGAAAATATGCATAGAAAAAATCAACTTGCTCATTCTTACACGTATCATTGGCTATTCGATGAAAGACAGAACCTAGGGAACTTATCTCCCTCTGTCCTGTTCAACTTTCCCATAAATGCCAGCCATTCCAACTTGTTAAACTCTCCTAACAGTCCTTTTCCTTTAAAAGTTAAGCTGCATATTTAAAGAGGTCTAATTTGTGGTCTGCATTTAAACTGCCAACTACTTACTGAATTTTCTTTATTATTTTAGTTTTTCTACATGGTAAACACCCAGGTAGACTATGGTAGCTTTTCACATAACCTTTTAATTGTTTTGCAGATTTAGGTATTAAAAGGTTAAAAAAAAATCATGAAACATGATGGATTTTTAATTGAGATTCTTGGGTTTACATTTCTACCTGAAATGGAAAAAATACACTGGGCCTGATCTTGCCTTTGTTCCTACAAGTTTTCTTCCTTTCTTTCTTTTGCTCTCATTTCCACATGTCCATATTTGAAGCATTCTTCTAAGCCCAGCTAAGAGCCAGCCCCTCCCTGACCTCCAACAATGCTTAGTAGGAGCTTTCCTAAGGCACATACCATGTGCTTCAATTTTACAGCTAACTCTGCTCAGGCCTTTTATGATAAAGACTGTGATCTTCCACCTTTGTGAACTCTGACTCTTGCAGGAATGCAGTGTACTGTTGGGAAACACAGAAGGTGTCCGAATGCCTAACTCCTAGGGCCTCTGACCAAATGGTAAGAACTGGGCTTTGTTTTCTGACCCACATTCATGAGGACTGTTTGCATCTCTGTCCTCCAGCTACGGTGCTCATCAGCATGACATTCGGCAGTTCCTTTGTTCTTTCTGTGCCCGGCTCATTTAAAGAGCTTTAAGGAACGAAGTTTTCTCATCTAACAGCTGCTTTATAGAGATTAACGGCTTCTTATGGCTGCTTAGTAATGAAAGAGCCTTACAGTGTACATAGGAACCACCCAATGAATTTGACCTCCAGTGAACACAATCCATTTTCCAAGGAGCCCAGAAAGCCACCAGAGGGTTACGGGAGAGAGGCAGTGGTATCTCGCTGAATGACAAAGGAGCCCAGAACCGTGATGAGACCTTTCCGGAAGGCTACCGAATCAGGACTAGTGCCAGACTGCAGATTTGCAGAGTGGGAAGGAATTTCAGAGACTGGCCAGTCCACTCCTCTCATTTCACCCCTCAGCAAAACAGCACCTTTCAGTTAAATGAGTTAATCCTGGCTTTGCTAATGCATACATTCCGACATTTAAAACTTTTGAATATACCACGAAAGCATTAATACTTCATTTTACAGGACTCTGCCCTATTGAAGGAGTTAACGCATTCCCCAAAAGATCCACACCTGAGGACTACTTTACATGACTACTCTGACTTCCCAGAGCCATAAAGAAAAGCAGAGACTGTTTCTGTGTGTTCCACAGACACATCGCTCAGCACTTGGCCGGCATAAACTGCCGCAGAGCCCCGCAACAGAGGAGACGGCACCCATCAGCACACAATGCTGCTGTGCAGGAGTAAGATTTTAAAAGATGGTGGTGTCATTTTAGAGACCGATGTTTTGAAACTTACAAACCTACTAAACAAAGGAGAAGTAGCTTCACACGTCTAAGCCATGTAGCCATCTTCACCTACAGGCTCCTCTTAGCTACCCAAGAAATACGTGGTGAAGATGGTGTGGTGGAAGTGGACGGGCAAGACCTTGACGAGAAAACCAGACGGGGTAGCACTACGGACAGCAGCTGAGAGCAGCGAGTCCCCCAGCCCCTGCCTGATGCGGGGGCTTAGTTTCCTCTGTGCCTCCCTCCCCCTGTGCAGATGACCCTTGAACACAAGAGGAACACAGCAGTAATCCTCCACTGCAAAGGGCTGTCCCGAGAATTATTAACAACTATAAACGATCTGCAAAATGCCAAGTCCTGTTGTACAGACAATGCAAAAAGATGGGCTATGTAGACTGGAAGGGTTTTGCCTGGAAAGCATAAGATCATTTACATCATTCACAACAATATTTTGGCCCAATCCTCTTTCCCAGTTATCTGAGGAGATTCACAGGTTCTGCCTAAACTCTGTGTCCCCCCCTCACCCCCACAGTTTTAAATTATTTAAGAACCCCAGTGTATGGTGGGACACACCTATAATACCAGCTACTGGGAAGCTGAGGCAGGAAGATCCCCAGTTTGAGGCCAGCCTGGGCAACTTAGTGACACCTTGTCTCAAAAAGAAAAAGACTCGAGAAAGAAAAAAGACTTTCCAAGGGGGGAGGTCTGTGCTGGTGATGCCTAGTACCATGAAACAAAAACAAGAAACTCTAACGTATATGTAAGAGTAAAGAGTACAATAATATGAACTCCTGTCCATCCATCACCTGCCCATACAACCATCAGTGAGCTCATGGCTAACTTTATCTGATTGTATAACTCACCTCAGGCTCCACCCCCACAAACCTGAGGGAGCGCTTTGAATTGAATCCAAAATATATTCCATTTTCATACTTTTTTTTAACATGTAAGTTTAAACATAAATTTTAAACCGGGTGTGGTGGTGCACACCTGTAATCCCAGGACGCAGTAGGCTGAGGCAGGAGGATTGCTGTGAGTTCGAGGCCAGCCTGGGCTACATAGTGTGTTCAAGGCCAGCCTGAGCTACATAGTGAGACCCTATCTAAAAAAAAAGAAAAAAAAAGAAAAAACAAAACAAAACAAAAAACCATTTTAAATATACAAATTTAAACTTATATTTTTTTTACCCCTTCCTTCCTCCTCTCCCTTTTCTTTTTGTGGTGCCAGGGATTAAATCTCAGGTTTCACACATGCTAAATAAGCACTCTACCACTGAGCCACATTCCCAGATTCCACTTTATGTCCTTGATTCTACATGCTGGATGTAAATTATTTATAATAATAAAACTGATGCAACATTGGAGGCGCACTTGGGGCCAGAGAAGAAGGACACACAGGGCCGAGGAGCCTCTGGACACACTTGCTGTAATGGCACCAGGGAGGAAGGGGCGCGTCTCACCTGTGCCTGCACAGGTCTGTTCCTACCTCCTTCCCACTACTGAGAACACAACCATTTCAGTATCGTGCTACTGCCTCCATGGAACCGCCTTGCTTTCTCCAGGCAGAATACATCTTCCTTTGCTCTGCCTTTTACTATGGCTCGCACTGAACCCTCCATGCTGGATGAAAAAGGTACCGCGTGTGAAATCAGGTCTGTGTATAGTGTATACCTGACACGTCCATCTGCACACAGTAGATGTTCAACAAATGCTGTGTGGATGGAGACCCTTGAGGGAAAGCGTTCACCTTGCTAAACAGGACAGAGGCTTTTGGACAATGATTCCATGTCAGTTACGGGCAGACGGCAAAAAGGAAATGACCAGATTTTTTTCACTGGTTTGCACTGGTTTCTTGTCTTGGGTATGCACTTCTGACCTCGTCATAAAATAAAAAGAGTTTGGGAGTGGTTTCCTCTGTGCAAATGACCAGTAGCACCTGCCTCCAACCCCATAATCCTCTTTTCTTTCCTGCCCCTTTCAAGGTGAAAGCTACATTGTGTCTCTGCCTCTAGGATGGAATTACAGGCATGAGTCTGACACAAAGGTTCTTTCTGTTGTGTCTGGTCATTAATTAGCCGCTGGAAACTTCAGGACAGGGCTATTAGCATGCTCATAAACCTTTGATTTTAAATGTTTTCGCTTAACCGTGATTCCGATGTGAGTCTCCTTGGAAGATGGACCTTTGTGTCTTAACATTTCCGAGGCTCATTAACCAGGCCGTTAGGGACTCTGCCTCATCCAGGCCGAAGCCTCCGCTGGCCTGCCCAGAGCCTTTGCGGATGGCTAACTGGCAGCCGAGTGCGGCCAGCTGCCAGGCTCGGAGGAGGGAGCAGGGCCGGCAGGTCCCCGGCGCCTGGGCAGCGAGGGGGCGAGCTCACTCACCTGCTATCCTCCCGATGGGCATAGCGTGCTCTTCGGGCGGCGACACGGAGACCATGATGTGGTTCATGTAAGCCAGGTCTTCCCGATGGGAGAGGTTGATGGGCTTCCCTTCCCTGTGCAGCCCGTCCTCAGAGAGGCGTGACTGTTTGAAATCCACGGAGTGCCGCGGGTTCAGGATCAAAGGGTGCATGATGGGACTGGGCATCAGCTGGATCACCCGGGCGCTCTCCTGCCGGGGGCTGGAGGGCTTCGGGTGGGACTCGGAGGACGGCGGGCAGTGATTATTCTCCATGGGAGACACTGACAAGGGGTAGGACTCCTGGTGGTTGTTCTCCTGGTGGAGCCTCGGTCCCTGGGCCCTCTCAGCTGGGGAGAGGCGGCGGATCATATTGTCCAGGGGGGACCGCAGGGGCCGCTGCTCTGGGTCGGGAGAAGGCCGGTGATTTGTGGTGATGGGCGACCTAGGGCGGTGCAAGAGTTCAATGGTGGGAGGGTTGTGGTGCATGGTCTCCACGGACGGCCTGGGGGTCCTCTGGACACAGTTATCTGTGGGCAGAGGAAGAGACAATCACAGACCCCAGTGAACTGGCAGGCCAGGCACCTCGCGGTGGCTCTAAAGGCAGCTCTACGTGTTCACCAACGCCCTCCTCCCCGGGATGCGGTGCCTTTTTTTGTTGCTTACACAAAATTCAAGTACACCTACTTGAAATTGTTTTCCTATTGCTCCACAAGCTGGCAATGTCTACAAACATCACATCCACCACCTGGAAGTGGCTGATAAACACAAGCCCAGCCTCCCTCCTTTATTTCTCACCTGACTCTTCCATGTGGGTTCCAGGGACGGGAAGGGCCCTTAGGGAATTTTCTCTAGATGCTCTTACTGACTGATGATGACTCGCAATGATGATATTTAGGTACTAGACTTTATTGTTTAAGGCAGGACAGACTACTCTTACTCCTATTTTATAGATGATAAAACTGAGGCAACTTACCCAAGGTCACACACTCAGTTGAGACATTAGAACCAGACTCCAGACAGATTCTAGAATCTGTGTACTCACTGCAGTATCTATCACTTCGTCACACAGAAACTAGGGCACTAAGTCATATCAAAACTTGCTTTTAGCACAAGCATTGGAACTCATGTACAGAATGAAAATCTTGTATTGGAGAGAACTTCAGGAGCACCTCATTCTTGAGTGCACAGACTCTATAAATGTCAGAGACAGGTAGAGGTAAGTTGTAAGAAGGATGGACGGACACCCCAACAGCACATGTACCCCACCATCTTGCATATACAAGCTCCTGAGGACCAAGTCAAAAGTGTGCACCGCTCAGCAATAGGTATAGCTCTGGGGGTTGGCTCAGGATGGACCAGCACACAGGTGGGCTCCTGGATCCCTGCTAAGACTCAGAAGGACTGGGATCTGCCCATGAAATGGGATTTCCTAGAGGGCTTCACATCTATCTCAGTGAGATCTCTGGTCACACGTTGCCCGAGGTGTCTCACCAAAAGGATGTCCAATGCTGGTTGATCTGTATTCTGGTCAAAGAGTGGCCCAAGGTTCTAAGTAAAACAAGTCAAAGGTGTCACCATTGCCCACTAAGACAGTATCTATAAGGAGAACTCACAAAGGAGATAAGGGACTAGTTTCCTCAGATTTTACCCTGGAGTAACAGGAAAACAGGGATTTGTTTTTCCTTTTAAAATTCCACTAGATCTCACCTAGTATGTAAGACAGCAAACAAAGGAAATATTGCACATGATATTAAAAGATCATCTTAAAGGCACAGATAATCTTATTTCGTGACTGACGTTTAATCTGCTGCCATAAATTCCGAAGTGCTTATTCACTGGAATAGCTACCCACAGAAAACTTTTAAAATAAATTATAATATGTCTCTAAGCAATGGAGTACTATGCATGTATGTAAAAGAATGAGGAGTAGCTCATTATTTTGCCAAGGACTGGCATCCAGGCTCTATGGTTAGATAGGAAAAGAGTGATGAAGTATTTATGATTAAAGGAGAGAGGAGATTCCAGTTTTAATAATGGCAGAGTGTGTTGGACCAGACTAACTTTCCTATAGCTAGAAATTACAGAATTTGGATAAAATATATTTTAAAAACTGTTTGAAGATACTGAGGAATGAGCAAAAGCAGACAAAAATTGCAGGGGATTTTATTTTCAGAAGGAAAAAACTTTCCTTTCTTTCCTACAGAGAGATTCGTATTTATACAGATTTCCCCAGTCTACGTGGCAGAGGGCAGTTGCGAGATGAATAGATTAAAGTAAATACTTTATTCACAGGATAAAGTATATAGATGACAGAACAGCAGAAAATTGTGAGAGTGAATCTCATATAGGAGGGAGCCTCAGAGGGGATGGCTACTACAATGCCACGTACACATTCTTTCAAATTCATGTCCGCCTCTGGAATAACATGTGCAGGAGAAACTCTAAGGAATTCACTCAAAATCAGTAGCTCTGTGTTTGAAAGACATGAGCAGGTCTCAGCTCCTGGCTACTGCAGTAGAGACGAATTCATAATTTGAGTCTCATCAAGTTAGAAGGGTCTGAAGAACCAAAACAGATTTGCCCTAATGAAATGTAGGACCAAGACTACACAAATTCAAAGTAATTGCTGGTGCTACAAAAGTCAGCACTCTTCTAAGGAATGTAACAGTTCAGACCAATACACCAGTACACTGTGTTACCGGTATGTTCAGTATTGCCTAAAAATTTTCTAGACATGAGAAGAAACAGAAAATGTGACCTATCATCAAGAGCAAGGCACTCAAGAGAAACAGGTTGTGGGATGATTTAGATATTAGAATTAGCAAAGAATGACATTCATGTAGCTATTCTAAATAAATTCGTGCACTTAAAGGAAATGATGGTCATAATGAGTGATGTCAGAAACTATCAAAATGGAAACTGTTAAAAACCAAAATGAAGATGCTAGAACTGAAATGTACAATATCAGAAATGGGAAATAAGGCTCGATGAATTTAATAGTGTAGTAGAGATGAGAGAAGAAAGGGTTAGTAAATTTGAAATCAATAAAAATTAAAAAGAAGCAAATTATAACATCAGGTGGTTTAATGTACATGTAATTGTAGTCCAAGAAGGAGAGTATAGAAAGAATGGGGGGGAGGTGATGGCCAGATTGTACCCAAAATAGTAACAACAATATCATCATCATCATCATCACTGTCACCACCACCACCACCAACGACGTCATCATCAACAACAGCAACAAAATGATTCAAGCTCAGTGAACCCCGAGCAGGGTACAACACAATGAAAACCACACTCGGGCACACTATAGTCGAAGTGCTGAAAACCAAAGTTAAACACTAAAAAGCAGCTAGGAGTGTGGTGGTGGAGGTAAGAAGCAGGGGGAATAGGCTGCACATGCCTAATCCAAAATATGAAACTTTTTGAATGTCTGCATAATCCCACACAGAAAATTCTACACCGTGAATTTTTGTTTCATCAACAAAATGATTTAAAACATTTTATGAAATTACCTTTGTGCTATGTGCGTAAGGTGTATACCATAGGAAACATAAAGGAGTTTCATGTTTAGACTTGGGCCCCATCAACCAAGCTACCTCATCATGCACAGTAAATATTCCAAAATCTGAAGAGTCCAAACTCCAAAGCACTTGTGGACCCAAGCATTTTGGGTAAGGGATACTCAACCTATACTATGTGCAGGGAAAAAAAAATTCAACCTCTTGGAATGTTTAGACCCTTTTTTGGATTCTGATTCAAACTGTGAAAAACATTTACAAGATAGCTGGAAAAATTTGAACTACTGGTTTTCAGGTGATGTGCTAGTACTGTATTATTTTATAGAATCCTCACCTTTTTAGATCTAATATATTTACAGGGAAAATGATAGATCTGGGATTTGCTTTAAAATAATCTGGGAGTAATGAAAGAGAGGGTAGGTGAAGTATACAGGAAACAAGATTGGCTATGAGTTGATTACCAAAACTGGGGATAGGTACAGGGTGTTTCATTACACAATTCTCTCTACTTTGGTACAAGTTTGATACTTTCCATTACAAAGAGTTCTTTTTTAAGTACTTAATCAACCTTGCAAAGGTACAGGTTGGAAATGACAAGGACCAACTTTCTCATTTTGACCCAAATGCATATAAATGCATTCAGGGTACTGACTAGGCCAATGGAGTTAGGGAGTTAACTATAATAGCTAAGATTTAATAATCAAGATAGAAATGATCTGCAATCTTCTGGCGACAAGGCAAGTGCTTTTTTTTTTTTATAGCTAACATGGATCTCAATTCTGCTGCCCATAAAAACAAATTTATCTTTTGTCCACGTTTCACTTTTCATTTTTCACAGAATATGATCATTGGAAGTAACTACTCAAGACAGTTTCATTTTGAACTTTCATATATTTTCTTCCAAATGCCATTTTTGGAATGTCTCTCTTTACTTAAAAGCTTATTAAGGTTTAAAAATACTTAAAATGAAGACCATGTATTGAAAAAAATCCCATTTCCTGAATCCATTTCCCGCCTTATAAATTTCACAAGGGACACGGGCGTTGGTCAGTAATCTGGTTACCTGCAGCCTTTCTTTGAAGTCCTGGCTCCAAGGCACAGCGTGTGGGTGTACACTCAGGGCAAGCCTTAGGAAGTCTGGGAGGACTATGAGAGGAAGAACTTTCATGCCAAGGGTAAAAGAGGAACTGATGTAATGTCCTGGAGAGATTTCACTCTCTGTTCCTGCCCAGATCTTTGGGAACAATGAAGGAGTGAGACAGTGCTCTAGATAATTCAACTCAGATTTTACTTCTGACTCAGGATCCGGGCAGGAACAGGCCTTGGAAGAGCTTGATTTATTCATTTCTCTGCAGACACCACTCAAAGGGGAAGTACTTGATGAAGTTGATAACATTAATGGTAGAGAACTGGATCTGAGGGTATTTAATTCCAGGCTCCTGGTGGTCTGGGCACAACCACTGTCAAGGCTGAAAGGCCCGAGATGACACCCTCCAGGCTTTGTTTCAGTCCGCAAAGCATGCTCCCACGTGTATGGCGGAGCAGGCTGTGATGTTCCTACCCTGCTGCCTGTTATTGTAAGTTGGCAGCAGGGTATGGAAACTTACGAGATCGGAGCCGGCAGGCAGAGAAGCTCCGGACACAGGAAATGCACTGTGCGGACAGTGGGTGCATTAAATTCCCCAGATGTAGGAGTCTTCTGTCTAAAACATGAAGATTTTTTGGTCTGGCCTTGATGTCTGGGTTTGTTCTTGGTGAGCTGCCCAGCTGGGAAACTGGGAAAATGTCCACATTGCCCTCCTTTCTGAAGGTCCTGATATGGGAGGGAAATACACAAGGAGGAAAGAGGGAGGGAAAGCCACATACAATTAGTCAGTGTGGGCACAGAAGGATGGGAGGAAAAAGCCCAAGAACTGGTAGGGAATTGTCTTTCTGGTTCAAAGTGTTTTCTGATCCTGAACTTTTTCTTTGTCAACCTGCTGTATGTAGGCACAAATATTCCTCTTCTCAGCACCAAAGAACGCAAAATAAACCAGTATTTAAATGTGCTCATTAAATAAAAAAGGTCTGATTTCTCATTCTCTTTCCTTTGACTCATTAGAAAAGTTTCTCTACTTGAAATTCATCAAAATTTGCCCCAATTTAATCGTGTTGTAAATAACAGCTAGTAAACCGAAAACAAACCCCCAAAAAGCTGCCTTTTATGAAAGACATGGGTTTTGCCTGGGGCATTTCCAGGCTTGAACAAAGGCCAGTCTCAGGTTGCTATCTCACAGACCAGCATCACGCTTCTGTCACCCCAGGCCAGCGATGATGCTCTGAGAAGGGAGTCAGATGCCAACTGACTGCCCAGCAAGTAACTCTCATCAGTCTCAGCCACTGCGTTGGACATTGTTCCAAAAGGGACCATATCCCAGCACAGTTTTGTAAAAGATGAGTGGGAACTCTGAATGAAACGGAAATATATTTCACACACACACTCAAATTCCTGGACCCACTATGGGGTAGACTGAGCTCCCTCCTCCCAGACTCACTGGTTGAAGTCCTAACGCCTAGTATCTCAGAATGTGGTGTTATTTGGAAAGAGGGTTCTTGAGGTATAATTAAAATGAGGTCACTTTAACATCCAATGTGACTGGTGTCCACATCACAGGGGACATTGGACACAGAGACATACATGCAGGGAGGAAGCTACTGTGATGATGAGGAAAGCAGATTTCTCTCTCCAAGTCTAGAAGGTCAAGGACTACCAGCAGCCCACTGGAAGGAAGCCAGGTGAAGGGTCTGGAACCGATCTTCCTCCACAACCCTCAGCAGGAATCAGCACGGACCAAGACAGTAAATTTCTGTTGTTTCAAGGGCCACCGAGTTCGTGATACTTTGTTATGGCAGCCCTAGTAAGCGAATATTGCCCTTCCATCCCACCCTGATTCCTTGTCCACAAGGTTCAACTCTTGTCTAGTTTGGAGACTTCCTACTGACATTTCAGCCTGTACATTTCAGTCTGTTTACTTCAACTGGTTGCCATGTCAATGGATTCCCTTGAAGGGCCTGAGAAGACTATGGGCCCATAGTTTGTTGGGAGTATAGGAGTCACATGTTTGAGGTCATAAAAAAATAAATCCTATGTAAGCACTCAGAATTTTTTGTTTTTGCTTTTTTGAGACAGGGATTCGCTAAGTAGTTCAGGTTGACCTTGAACTCACTATACAGCCCAGGCTGGCCTCATGGCAATCCTGCCTCAGCCTCCTGAGTGCTGGGATTACAGCCGTGCACCACTGCCCCACAATGTGAATTTTATGAGCCACAAAATGGGTAATTTGCCACGTGGGGCCCCTGAACTGTGCAGAGGGCCTCTTGGCATCTCCTCCGAGCTCCTGGTCTTCTCCAGGTGAGACCCACTCACTCTCCCTCTCTCTTCCAGCTTCTTCCTTAACTTTCCTTCTAGAGAGGGGTGACTCCTCGCCCAGGGTGTCAGCACAGAGCGTGTGCTGGAATCTGCAGGCCCAGAGGGATCTGGCCTCCAGCTCCTGGCTGTAAACTCTCTTGCTTTTTGCAGACAGAATAGGAGTCACTCCCAGTCTCAATAAAGCAGCCCAAAGCAGTGAATTAAGAAGTCAAGGAATCGATTTCAAATGAGCCAATGAGACCAGTGCGGGTAAACCTGTCGGTCATTTACAGGGACTGGGGTCAGGGTGGCACAGAGATGAAGCCGAAGAGGGAAAAAGAGCCCTTGAACTGAGAGATTGCTTCTCTGGAGATGAAATCGAACTGGTCACAGTCCTCTTATCGCAAAGGGATTGACGGCATTTCCCTGGGGGTAGGAGGAAGTTTCTCGGAGACTTCCTGCTTCTCTTGGGAGAGTTATTCACACGTGGCAGGATCTCTTTTTCATAAACTTCTGGCAGAAGACAGCAGGGTGGCCCTAGAGCTAAAAGGAGCCTGGAGGAAGCTGGCGGAGGCGGGGAGGGCGAGTGGGTCTCTGGACTGAGAGCTCGGAGGAGATGCCAAGAGACCCTCCGCACAGTTCAGGGCCCCCACTTGGCAAGCAAATGCTGCATGGGGACAAAGGTCAGCAGGGCAAAAGTCATGCTGCCCTAGGCCCTGAAACACAGGCGTTCAGCGGGACCCCTATTTCCTTATCTATGAAGAGGGAAGAAGAAGTCAAGCTTCGGGCCTGCTCTTCTTCTGGTGGGACCTCTCAGTACCTGCTGCCAGATTAAAGGCTCAGAAGGGAAAGGGGGCAAAAAGCTTCATCTTGTCCTTAAACAGAGAGGCTCCAACAATGCCAGAGAGGAGCCACCATGCGCCAGCACATCGAGGTGTCCAAGGCAAGCAGCGCTGGCTTGGACACAGGCTGTGTTCTGAAAGTAAGACTGGCAATGTGCGTGTATTTGCCTGCCCCAACTGTACTGTCGGTGATTTCCAGCTGCTCCTTGGGGGCCTCCCAGGGCAGGCACCAGGCACCGGGCCTTTCCTCTGCCTGGGACACACAAATCTGGTGCACGCACAAGGTGCATGCAGTCGCAGTAGGAAAATGGCTAAGAAAACTGGAACTGGGATTAAAAAAAAAATCACACAGTAATGTGAATCTATCTAAAACTACTAGGCAGTAGACTTAAAAATATAGGAAAGATGATTTATGTGCATTTTATCATCACAATTACAAATTTATCAAAAAAAAAGGGAAAACACTTGAACCAAGTAATGTAAGAAATACTGAATGATGACATGTATTGAGTGTTCATTATCTGACAGGTGCCATTTCAAAGACATTTATCATATTAACTTATTTTTTCTTATATCAGAAAATTTTTTTTTTTTTTTTTTGGTGCCAGGGATCGAACTCAGAACCTTGCGCTTGCTAGGCAAGCACTCCAACCACTGAGCTAAATCTCCAGCCCCTCTTATATCAATTCTATGAGATAGGTAGTGTTGTTTTCCTTCTCTTGCAAATGGAGACACAAAAAAATTAAGTCACTTGTCCAAAAATGCACAGCTGGTAAACCGAGGAGCCGGGATTTGAACCCAGGAGGTTGGATTCAGAGTACACACACGTACCATTCCATATACTACATGGCTAAATGTGTGAGACGTCAAACCCAAGCTTGGAACCTCCTTGACCCTTTGTTCCTCAGCACCACTCTAGCAAGATCAGAGAATCGGGGTGATTTTTACAACCAGTCACAGGATGTGGCTGGAGCAGACAGAAACTTCCTCTGCCTGGTACCTCTGCAGTAGCCGGAATGAGGGTGGTCTCTCCGGGGGTTACCTGCACTGGGGTGTTGGTCCCCAAGCAGGACAAGGGCCTGCGTTTCCACTCTTGGAAGCCAGTCACCTGTCTCATAGGCTGGGTGTTTCCTCAGGCCGTCTGTCGTTCTGAGGGAGCTAACCTTCTGTACAGTTCGTTCCATTCAATCTCGCCTCAGTTTTAAAAATCATGAATGAGGGTCTGGGGATTTAGCTCAGTGGTTAGAGTGCTTGCCTAGCAAGTTCAAGGCCCTGAGTTCGATCCCCAGCACTGAAGGGGGGAAAAAAAATGGAAAAAGAGAATCACAAATGAAAGACATACCTTGGACTCTCAAAAAGTCTCTGAGATTCTGCTTGTTTCCATTTGGCAGTACTATAAGCAGGAGTGCTGGGGGACCACCACACGGTCCCCTAGTCAGGTGGTCTGAAAACTGACTTGGCATTTCACAACTCCACAACTAATCTCCACAACCTCGACTCATCTTTCAATCATTCTCCCTGTTTTCAGGGTGTTTGTACAATAAATATTTACAAAAATGTCATTTTGGTCAGTTTGTTCTTGCCACAATGGGAGTCCATCCCGTCTGCAGTGGAATCGAAGCTTTGCTGCTTGATCTGGGGACTTATTACTTTATTGCTCTTGGTTTCTATTTCCTTGTCTATAAAATGAGGATAATAATATTACCTTTTTATAGGGTGACTATGAAGATTAAATGATTTAAATGTTTAAGAGCTTAGAAGGACTTGGCATACAACAAACACCCAATAAATGTTAGCTATTATTCTGTGATTATGAAACAGAACTATATACCTCATCTTTAATTATCTTATTAAGATTTCCTTCCTCCAAAGCAATGTTTGTGTACTCGGGTTTGCTGGTGGTGATGGGGTAATGTTCCCTTCAAGAAAGCAATCATAGAAGTGAAACTTCTTCAGGCCACTGGAGAGTATGTTACTCTCCTGCCCCACACAAGGAAATGATTGCTCCCTACTCTCCAAGCTGTTCCACGGCTAGTTTTAAAGAACACTGAGGTCCATACAATTTCAAAGCTTGAAATTTCTCATCATGACATGAGACATCCATGTTCACTTTGTGACAAACAGCTACCACTAGAGCGGGGCTCCCCTCCTGAAAGTGCATTGTCCCCTGTCACAGAAATGATCACAGCACTGTGTGTGAATATTCTCAAAATGAGAAAAATGATCTCCCATAGTCTTAGCTGGGGCACAGGAGAGGGTGGAACCAAAGCCTTCCAGTGACAGGAGATGATGGGACAAGAATGTTATAAAAACACAGATCTTGTTTCTTCTCCCTGCAAGCAGTGTCTGCCCAGTCCTACAAGGGTCACTCTGCAGAGCTGGTCTCATTGGCAGACTTCAGGGAAGACCAGATCTTTTATGGCCCAGTGAGCCTTCAGGGAACCACCATTCAAGTAGTTCCAAAGGACCAAGTGGCAACTGAATGTATTTTGGGGAACAAATCCTTTCTTTGGAAAGGAGCTAAAATCTGTTTACTTTTAGTTCCACGGAATCTAAAAGTATCTGACTTTGGAAACTAAGATGTCAAAAGAAGTTGTCAGTAAGCTGCACGTAATAAAATAAATTTATTTTACAATCATTTGCTGGCCCCAGATTTCTAAAAATGTTTTGGTTCCTGGCTTTTGGGCAAGAAGTGTAACACCATCTATTTTGTCCCTTTCTAAATAACTGCCTACCTACCATCTCATTTATGTTACGCCAATAAAGTGAGTTGTAATAGTCAAAGAAAGAAATTGCTTAACCTGAGCTTTTCACCAACAAATACATGAGGCTACTCTTAGTTCGACTACCAAGATGGGCAACAGTATCAGAAATTCTTGATAACGTGAGACAAATGAGAACAAAATAGATTTTTTTTTTTACTGTTTCTGGGTACTTCCAGGTAGAACTCTGTTAGGATTTTCCGTATTTTAGCTGCCCGAGACCCTGAGGGTGAACAATATGTCTTATTCAGCTTTGTATTATTTGGATATAATGTTAAGATTTTAGAGTTGTAAGACATCTTAGACCCCATTCAGTCTAAACCTCATCTTATCAGTGAGGAAACTAAGAAGCAGAGAAATGAGAAAGTTCGTCCTCATGATATTCTCTGGCAGAATGGAGGATCTGAACCTGGTTTCCTGACTTCTACATCCCACCCTTGAAAAATTTTCTCGCACACTCACACCTCACCCTGGTTTGTTTGGGACAGTTGTGGGTTTATGCCTGTTGTCCTGGACGACTCATTCATAGAGCCCTTGTCATCGTCCTGCGTGTCTCAGTACGGATGAAACACTGTAAGGTTAGCTTAATTATATAATGTTGCCCTCCCATCTCATAAGTAATAAGGGAAGAGAGTGGAAATACTGGTTTTCCTGGTTGTAGGTAGTAATCTGATGACTGTTTTGCTTGAGGCCTGACAGGACCTTGGAACGGAGTACACTGTAGAGATAACAAGTGTTTACAAAGTGAAGGGTCAGGATCACTTTGCGCCTCCTCCTCTCCAGGGGATGCAGGGGAAGCCCTGGGCTGACACCAGCTTCCTGCCTCCTGGCGCTGCCACGTGACTGCTAGTCAGGAAGGTGACACCTCAGTGTCAAGCACGCACAGAGGGGATTTGTGGGGGAACTGTTGCTACGTTAAACAAGATGCATTTCTTCCGTGATATAAATTCCCACTGTGAAATGATGACTATCTGAGAGGGTGAAGCTGGTGGCTGGGTTGAGGGGCTGAATGAAGCCCTGTGTTTGTATTTTACTCCTCGCAGGCTGCTTGGGAGCTGAGCGGGGCCCCCTCTGGAGTACCCTGCCTGCGATTCACACACATGGCAAGCATCCCCAGTCTAACATCTGACATCTAAAGTGAGCCCCAGTCTGAAACCTTCCAAGTGCCAACCTGACATGCACGTGGAAAATCCCACACCTGACCTCCTGTAACAGGCTGCAGCCAAAATGCAGGCACGTCGGTAAACTGTAGAAAACCACAACTTTAAAAATACTGTGTAAAATTACCTTCTGTCTGTGTGTATAAAGTATATACGCAACATAAATGAATTTCAGGTTTAGAGAGACTTGGGTCCCTCCCCAAAAGCTCACTACGTATATGTAAATATTCCAAACTCGGAAACATTTCTGGTCCTAAGCATTTTGGATAGGGGGATACTCGACTTGCATATATATATGTATATATTTCTGAGCCAAATCAATAGCAACACAAGTAATCTGGGGCCAACATATTTTTATATGTATCCTTAATTATGTAAAATAAATCATCAGGGAAGTAATATCTGATACGTATAATTTCTCCTTACAGGCTTTTTTTTTTTTAAAGAACCAGATCTTTCTATACGTTAACATATGTCCACATTCCATCATCTGTTCCCTTCACAATCAAAAAGAACAGCATTGATTCTTGAGGCAATTCATGTTGAGGTATATTTTTTTCTTTTTGGAGGAAAAGGGAAAGAGGCTGGAGGTGGGAAATCCGCACTGACCCATCCCCTCTCTACTGTTCTCTCTTATCAGGGCACCTACAGATCTGAAAGTCTGGGGGCGGTGTGAGCAGTCACTTCACATCACTGCTGTGTCCACCTGTTCTCTGACAGCTCGCACTGTGTCTGAAGGGACCAAAGGGCAGGGCAGGCACTCTTAGATCTCTCTTCCAGGCTGCCAGCTTTAAGAAACAGTCTCTGAGCACACACTGTGTGCTTTTAAGAGCCGGTCTGAAGCCCCTGACCTCGGGCTCCCTGGCTCCATTCTCCTCCCTACGGCGCTTACCCGTGCACCACTCCTGACAGTGCGTGTGGGGGCACATCTGTGTTCACTTGGTCTGAGAGTGGCTCTCAGCGTCAGCCAGCTTTTTCTGTTGACGCTCCAGTTTGCCAATGTGCAGACAAGACCAACAAGGCACACGCCTACTGAGGAGCCAAAGCAGGCCCAGGAGAAAGGAGGAAGGAACTGGGATGAGGCGAGACCATATGCCTCCCATCAAGTTTGCTTGTTATTGCCTTTCCGGAAGCAGGGGACCTGCTGAGAAAGGCCTGGCCCGGGCAGCTATTGTGAGTTACCTGGAGTCAGGTTCTCTTCTGTGACATCAAAACTTATTTCTTAATTGGCTGACAAAAAAAATCAGCCCTACTTTTGGGGACAATGGATCAATTTAAGGCAATTCCCCAAGAGAGAGGGCACCCGAGACCCTGACAATCCGGTCCTAAGGAAAGTGCCTGTGAAAAAGCGCCATGCATAGTCACATATCCGCTGTCTGACCAGCCCAGCGGGAGGGTGTGGACACTGTGGTCCTCGGAGGCGGCATTCAGTAGTGAATGCTACTATATACTCACCTGTTCAACGGTACAATGCTTGAATGACATTTCTATAGCCAAATACTTGCTTTCGAACTACATCCAGTGCCACACTTCAGTCTCTGGAGAAGCCTTGCCGCTGTGCACCCTCCACAGATCTCCTTGGGTGGAGGCAAAGAAAGCCCCAACCCAGCACTGCATTCCGAGGGCCTAGATGTTTCCCTCCCCCCAGCTTTTATTACCTCCCACTCAAAAATCTTCAATGGCTGCTCTCATTTTCTTCTGTAGCCGAGAAATCAGTCCCCCACACTCTGGTTCCCACCCAGTCTCCTGGCCTAGTGCTCACTGGCAAAATGGACCTCAGTGCTGAAGCAGTCGATGGCGGCTCATGGGGGTTTATTTCCTTCTCTTATGGGGGAATCCTTTGGAGACCAACCGGTACGAAGCCTCCTGAAGTATCTGCCTCCCCTCCACTACACCTCTCTGGCGCCAACTAATGTAATCAGGCTTTTATTACTGATGTGCATATCTGTCTCATTGCTTCACTTAAGCTGCGATCTTCAGTAAGCAAGAATATGTATCTTACTAATCCAGGCATTTCCCTACTGCCTGGTAGACTGTAGGCACTCAGTAAATGCCTGGTGAGTGACAAGTGAATTCCTAGGAATAAGAACAGCTGAACAATCAAAGCCCTTGGGTTTGGCTAAACCTCAGGCATGAAAGCGAAGCCTGGCCCAGTACCTTCTTCGTGGTTCTGATGCAGGAGGACCTCTGGCTGGGTGTGGATAGAGTTTCCAGGGTGGAAGAATGGTGAGAAAAGGATCCGAGGTTTCCTCTGCTTCAGAATATGCTGAAGGAGTTCATATAGCACGTCACCTGGAAAGAGAAAGGAATCGGAAGTAGAGACGGGGCTCCATTTAACAGCATGGATGGAGGCGGCTCTCTGTGCCTGGTGCCGGGGCAGGGCTACAGTGATGGACAAAACTGTGTGCTGTCCTCCTGAACCACAGGGATGGCACGCAGCACGTGAAACTCAAAACGTCAGAGCCCTGTGACTGCTTAAATTGGACTCGATTATGACAGTACTAGACAAGAGAAGTTTTAAAAAATGCACAAAACAAGAGCGCAAACGAAACCACCTATAACCCCATCACTCAGAGAGAGATGCCTTGCTAATATGATCTAGCGTTGGGTAGCTGGAATTGGGGTGTTAGTAGTTTATTCTCCTTTCTTTCCCCCTCTAGATCAGGTTTTAAAGATGTCCCCGCACTATGGAACTGCTTTAGTAGCTGTCAAATGATAGCGCATCAGAAAGATATCCCAGGCCTCAGGGGAAACCTGTCTTCTTCCAGTTTTATTCCTATGAGTTTAGTAAAAATACTCTTTTTACATCCATCTCTTCTTGCACTTCAGATTATTCAAAGACGTCAATGGAAAAGTCTTTCATGTTCCAATGACAACTCATAGAAATCTTCCCTACAGAGAAAAATATACCCTTCTAAGCCACCTAACTCCAGGCAGGAACAGAAAAAAAAAAAAAGAAAAAAAACTTCACAGATCCGGTCAGAGGTGCTAACTAGTCATAACGCTCTAAGGAACATTCTGGGATGTTTCCCTCCTTTAAAAATACACACTATTCATCGCTCTAAGTTCCTGCATGTTCTATAAAATCCTCCTGAGACTTTAGCCACCGGCAGAGGGTGGCAGGGGCTGGTTTGAGCCCCTCCGTTCTGATACACTTTGTATTTGAAGTGTCCATTGTGTAATTAGCACCCCCAATCTGTCAAGGTCTAGTTCCACCCCTTCGGCTTAGATCCAAGTTCAAAATGCTGGTGGGTGCTTCAAAACCCTGTATGGGTGGGTGATTAATCTTTAAAGTACTGCAGGCCTCCGACTGTCCCCCCACGCCCTTCCCTGCACAGGGATATGCAGTTAACAATTGTACCAAACAATGGGTCTTTGTCTCCAATTTTAGCCATTTTTAACAGATACTTTAATTAACGACTTTATTTAGCTGTATATTTTGGGCTGCAGATATTGCTGTATTACTTTTTCCTCCAATCTTAGCATAAACCAGAGAAATGCTTCGTATTATTTCTTTCTTTCTCCAAACCTCTTATTCTCGACTGCACCAACTGAAGTTCCATGGCTACTGGCGACCTTGTCCCAAGTGAGTCCTCTGGGAAACCCGTGAGATTGCTCTTTGTTCCTTTCTCCACCTTTGAATTATAAATGCTGCTAGTATAACTTACTGCGACTACTTACTATTATTGAATGAAGCAAAAGATTTCAAAGAGTAGACACCATGTGTCGCATTATCTCATTAAAAAGGGAGCAAGAAGATGGAGAGGTCTTTTGAGCACACTTTTGGAAGTGTCTTGACTAAGGCAGAATCTGGCCCGCGTGGTGAGTTTCAGTGCTGGGAATGGCTCTGGCATTCAGGGACTCCAAATCTAGTAGTAGTCATGGTGATGGTGCTCATGAGATGGGGATGTGCAGCCTGAAATACAGTCCTATTTTAATGATTCATATTTTAATCTCATACAAAAATAAGTCCCTAATCAACACTTTTTTTTTCTGGTTTAGTGTAATGTCTTCCTGAACTTTTCCTAATTTACATGGCCTCATCCTCACTGGGTTCGATCCTGGAGTTTGTTCAATGTTTTATTTCGGTGGTACACAGAATAGAAAATGAAAACGTTTAAAAGTATGTTCCTGATGATTACTATCACTAAAAAAAGGTCTGAGGGTGTCCACCGTCACACCGCGCGGCGCGGGGCACACACTGCAGCCTGGACACGGGTCACGCCGGCCAGTCCCCGGGCCTCTCAGCATAATGCCGGTCCCAGCGGCGCCCCAGCCACCTGCAGCGACGGTTCAATGAGGGATGTCTTGAGAAGGGCCAGGGCAGGGCTGAGTGCATGTCAGCCTGGTGGGGCTAAAACACAGGCTGGAGGGGACAAAGCCACTCTCTTCTGTGCTTGTCTGTCCGCGTGCACGCAGGCAGGGAGGCCAGATGATGCTCTCGGCTGCCCGCAGCCTGTGCTTCCTCGCCTGGAAAGGGGCGCTGAAAACGGAGGCTCCTTTGCGGGGTTCTTGGGTGGATTCAGGGAGGCGATCCAGGCGAGGAGAGCGAGTTCCGTGCAGGATCAGGAAGCATCAAAGCTCAGGCCACAGGAACGACTGCTGCCACCTGCTACCCTCTTATTAGCACTAAGATGGCTCAGGTGGCTTAGGACAGACGTGTGACCCCCTCGTCCCCAGCAGAGCTCACTCGGACAGCAGGCGAGTGTCTGGGTCATCGTCAGTTTTATGGCCTCTGCCCCGAACAGGAAAGAAGGTGCATCGAGGCCGCTCTCCCACTCCTGGGCTGACACCTCGTCCGGCCCCGGGGTGAGGGCATCGCTCCACAGTGATGCTCACGTGCCTGCCCCACCTATTCGCAGGCTGTAAGCGCCGTCCACGAGAGATGGCTCATGGCAGGACGACAGCCCAAGCCCCAGGTGTTCGCCGGGAAAAACCTTGACTCTAGACTCTAGAGTGGGCCGCACCTTCATTAGTCCATTTGCCGACCTTTCTCAGCAATAAGGGGCTGGGTCAGGGGATGTGGCTGGCTCACACAAACATCACGCCAGGAGGGCCACGATGTTCTCCGAGTTCACAGTGTATATATGATGGGTGCTAACAGCGAGGGCCTATAACCGCTTGGAATCCTGGACCTAGAGAGGATTCTTGGATTGATTCACTCTTCTGCTTGCTACTAGTCTCCCAGCTCCCCTTCCCTCTGCCAGAAAGTGGGTTTTTTTGTTTGTTTGTTTTGTTTCGTTTTGTTTTTTGAGACGGGGTCTCTCCATAGTTCAGACGAGCCCTGAATTTACTATGTAGTGCAGGCTGGCCTTGAACTCGTGGCGATCCTCCTGCCTCAGCCTCCCAAGTGCTAGGATTACAGGCATGTGCCACCCTACCCGGTTCAAGGAGTGGCTTTGTCAAGTATACGCTGTGACAGACAACCAGTCATGGCATGAACAAACCAGTTCAGAACGGCTCTAGTTGGTAGACATTTCCACTGAGTTGGAATCTGGCTATCCTGAAATCCCTGGACCTCGGCTGTTAATCTTGGCCTTTGAATACACAAAGATGTGTCTTGTCTACAACAGATTTCTAAAGAAATGAAGACAGCCTTCCCATTCTCCTGTCCACTGTCACATACATCTTCCACCATCCGGCCTGTCTTATCAATACATTCTTCAAATCCTCATAGACACAGGAAGTCACATTTAAAAGTAATATTAACAAAGAACCTCTGAATATAGAAGATATTTAAAAATAAATTACATTTATTTGCCTACTGAAAGCAAAGACCATTGGGTTAAATTCAAAAGGTATTAAAAAAAAATTTCAGCCCATTTAGCTCTTGAGAAATCTTCTCCGTCTTCCAGAAAAGAAACAAGTAGTATTAACTCGTGCTTCTGTTGCACTAAGCAATGAAAAAACCCAGATCTGTTGGTCAAGGGACAATAACTTTTGTTGGTTCCTCCATCTATCTGCATGCACACATGTACATGTGTGATGTACGCACACAATGTACAGAGGTGGGTTTGCCACGCAGCTGGTGAACTTCAAGGGTGTTCACTTGCACAGGATCTGGGATAAATTTTAGGCCCTATAGCCCAGATATATTCCTGGGTATATGCATACATTGTACTCAGAAATACAACATACACGCACTTTTTTTTTTTCGTGCTGGGGATTGAACTCAGGGCCTTGTGCTTGTTAGGCAAGCGCTCTACCACTGAGCTAAATCCCCAACCCCTATGTACACTTTTGATATGTGTATTTTGACATGAAAAGCCAACCATCTACTCTGAGACTCCTAAATTCTATTATTTGATTGAGATTTGTCTCAAATGAATAGCAGAGAAAGTAAACAATGTTATTGAAAGTTGCCTTGTTAATTTTATCCAGTGTCTCAAAATAAGAACACATGAATACTGCTGGGGAGGGGGGAGTTAAAATTATTTAAATTACTTTACCTTCAGAGGAAAAAACTTGGGCTGTGGAGCAAGACAGGCCCAAGTTTGAATCCTGGTTCCTCTATTTGTCAGGTATACCCCACAGGCAAATTATTTTTCCTCTCTGAGGGTTAGTTAAAGGCTTAGTTCAGCGTTCTTTTGTGTAAAATGAGATGAAAGGTACATAGCATCAGCCCCACATCTACCATAATACACACTCAATGGATGCTTTCTATCCCCTTGTGACTATAACGATTAACAGACGGGTCTCAGAACTTTGGCAAAAATCTCTTTCGCTTCAATACTTTCGTATTTAAAGCACATGCGTGTTTCACAAGGTCACATTCATATGTGTGAAATATTTCTATCAGTTGACAATCATTTCATGTACGCATTTCTAGTTTATGGTCATCTTTTCACAGTCTCCCATTCATAGTTGTAGAGTCAATCTCTTCTTTGAGTCTCAGCCACACACACACACACACACACACACACACACACATATATTCTCTCTCTCTCTCTCTGTCCGTCCTCACCTTCCCATCCGGGTCCTGCTCCTACCCCACAGTCGAACTTCCTTGCGGTGCGCCAACTCTGTAATCGCCATTTGCTCACTTTCTGTTTTAGGCTCCTGTCTGATTTTTCCCCAAATTGCTCTTGCTGAGGTCACCTCCCTGTTGCCGAATCAAAGGGCATGGTTGTATTTGGAGACCTGCCTCAACTCTCAGCAACATCCGTCACCAGGAATCCCGACCTTCCTCTCCCGGAACACACCATAGCTGCAGGGGTACCTACTTCCGGCTTTCTTCCCACCTCTCTGCTCTTCCCCCTCCAATCCTTCGGTATTAATGTTCCCTGGAGCTCTCGGTAGCTTTTCTTCTGGGGACTCTCATCTGCTCCCATCAAACTACTCGGTTCGTCTCTGCTAAATCTGTTCCCCTGGGCAGGGATTCTGAACTCCAGGATGGCATCTAGTCACCTCCTGGCTACTTCCTCTTGGATGTCTGAAAGGTACTATGCCTTTAATATGTCTGTCACAAAGATCTTTACAAACCAGAGTGGGTTCCTAAGTTTAGTCAATGCTCAGTTAGTTGACCAGGCCAGAAATCCTTGACTCTTCTCTCCCTTCGCCCCTAAACTCCAGCCAAAAAGATGGCCCCACGTTTATTTCTCACCTCTGTACCTTGTCACTGCTATCGCTGCTGAAAACCCTGAAGATGACCTGCAAAGCGTGACACGAGCCACTGGAAAAGTAATACATGGGTGACTGAATGAGTGGTGGCAAAACACACCGCATGCTACTTTATTTCCCTTCTTGGAGTTTAGTGAGTAGTAGAATGGAAATGACTGGGGAATTTCTAGTTTTTACTATTATAAATAGAATTGGTAAGGGCTTCTTTTTTTTTTTCTTCCTCAATATGGGATGATTTCCTTGGGAATTTTTAAGGAATGGAGTTACTAGTGAATGGATATGATTAGCTTTGTTTTGCCGTCACACTGAGTTACATCCGGGCCCTTTTATATTTTGAGACAGGATCTCACCAAATTACTAAGTTGCCCAGGCTGGGCTTGCACTTGCAGGCCTCCTGCCTCAGTTTTCCAGAGTGATGATTAGTTTTGAAGTTGTTATACCCTGCTTATTCTCAGAAGGGTGAGGCCAGTGGTTAGCGTCCCCTGCAAGGCTACCCACCGAGAGCCCCTCCCAGGGGTCTCCACACTTTCTCCCTTCTCAGATTTAGTAGGTTTAAAGTAGAACCTTAATATTGTTAAAATTTCCATTTTTCAGGTGGTGAGTTGCTGCGTACATAAACTCTTATATAGATTATCTGAAGTCACACATTTCCAAGTTTGCAAACAGTTCTTTCATTCTTCTTCAGTGATTTTAATCTCCTTCTGAACAATTCTTAAAAAGAAAAATAAAAGCATGCCTGGGGCTGGAGGGACATTTTAAATTTGTCAGAAAATTCTCTCTGTTGCATCCTTTCTGCCTGTGACCGGTTCAGGATGAAGCCCTGGGCTTCAGTATCTTACATTTCATCTTAAGGTCAGCCCTGAGGACGCCAGTGAGGTCCAGGCCTGGGGACACCAGAAGAGGCTCAACCATGCCTACTCCCATGGTGGGATGCTGGAGACTCGAACCCAGCCCGATCCCAGTTTCTAAGCAACCCATTCAATCCATTTCTGCAGGATGACTGGATTACAAGTTTTTATTTAATATGGAGTATGTTCTGTGAACATAAAAACAAACTAGTCTTAAGAACAGATATTTGAAATTGACCTTCATATTTATGTCTTAAAGATCCTGAGAAAAGGGGCAGGTTGTGGGAAAATGTGAATATTATGCTTAAGAATAAATCCTGTAGAAAATAGATATAATAAGACAATTATCTCTAGCTAGATATAGAATATAAAATAAGAAGTAATAAGCTCTTGAGAGAAGAGAAATGCTGTGAAATAATTATGTGCTTCATTAAAAGAGGCGCAGAGCTCTTTGCCTCTCATGTTAGCAGAACATCAGTCTGAGGACATGAGGATCAGTTGCCACCTTTTCACAAAAGCTCTTCTATGGAAACCTTGTTCTTCCCTGAGGAGGGCACCAGCATAGTATCCGCCTCTCCACCTGCCGCATGTCCGCCTTACAGAGTGGCGGTTCTCTCCCGCTCCTCGGTTCTGTCCTGCGGCCCTGGCAGGTTCTCTCCACAGCTTTCTGGGCAATCGGACCAGTATTTATCGAGTGCCAATCGTATGTCACGTCCTGTGCTAGGTGCAGGACACAGGGCGGCTTAACAGAGTACAGTCCTTGCCTGCTGTGAACTGTCTACTCCAGGGGAGAAAGGCAACACGGAATATGGTCACATTTCATCGTGTGTGTGTGTATATGTGTGTATGTGTGTGTGTGTGTGTGGCACAAGCAGAGACAGCTCTGGGACAAATGGAGAGAGGAACAGCACTTCATCTGGACTGAGAGAGGAAGAGGCCAGGGAAAGGTGGGAGAACTTGGGAAGCAGGGCTGAGAAAGTGGCTGGCTTCACCTGTCGCTGAGCAGAGAGAACCTAGTTACATCAGGAGAACCGAGAGGTGACTGGGGAGCAAAGAGAACTAGCGACAAAGAGGCGCACCTGAGAGATGACGCAGGGAAATTCACAAAGACCCAGGAGAAAAGCTCACCTCGGGTCTCAGTCAAATCAAGTCAAAACACATCGCTGGATTTTCCTATGTTTGTTTTACACAGCTGTTTTCACTGGAACACGAAAGCGTTAGGGGTTTTTGCCTTTAGACATTAACATTGCCTCTGAATCTAACATGGCTTAGTTTCCACTGGAACAGAAAACGGAAGTATTTTGCAATCAGTTCAAAGGAACTATTTAGTATAGTTTCATTTACTCATATAGTTGTTTACAGTTTTCTTATTTTGATATTACAAAAAGAATCGATTTGAGACAAAATGTATGTGGTATGCTTAGGTCCCTGATAAAGACTTAAAAATTAGCCGCATTCAGAGCTATCAACGTTCAAGTTTCAGTAATATCTACACTTTGGGGGAAACTTCCCCTTTAGCATTTCTTCATATAAACCGTCTGCTGCAATTGGAAAAAGGAGGGAGATTCTACTGTGCAGGCTCATCTGCCCTGTAATGGGGCTGTTTCCTCCTGACAGTTAGTTTATTAACTGCTGGCGGGACTCCAGGGGTAAATGAGGGTTGGATGCACGTAGGGTCTACGCCAAGGTCTTCTGCATGGTGTCTGCCCTTTGCCAAGGAGAAAAGGTACTCTGCCAGCGAGTCCCACCAAAGTTGGGATCTACAATGAGGCTCAATAGGATGAGGGCCTCTTGGTGCTTTGGTAACTAACCCTCAGGAGACATTAATTAACCGGAAACTAGCGCTCCCCCTTGACATGCAGTTACCAGATACCTTTCTCAGCAGCCATAAGTCAGAGAAGTGAAATTGAGAAGCATTTTTGAAGGCTTGTCTGTATTGGCAGCACTCTGTGCAGGTGCAAATGCTTGGTGCTGACTTAACTCTTCCAACGTGGTTGTGGGAGCCCATATTTTGACAAATCTCCGTTGGATGGGCCTGAGGAAACACATCTACTTTTCTTTTGCAGGATTTCTAAAGCTACAATATACACAGCTTCAAAGAAGTCAGAATTTTCAAAGGAAATCACTGGAAGCCCTTTGAGTTTATAGTAGTTCTAAACTCATTTGGGCTACTAGGATTCCGCACATCCCCCAGTTTCCTTGTTCCTATTTCCTTTCTACATTCTGTTACTCGCAATGCCCATGTCCTTGCTCTCCTCTGTTTTTGTCTTTCTTTCTTTCTCTCTTTCTTTCTTTTTCTCTCTCTCTCTTTCTTTCTTTCTTTCTTTCTTTCTTTCTCTCTCTCTCTCTCTTTCTTTCTTTCTCTCTCCCCCCCCCTTTCTTTCTTTCTTTCTTTCTTTTTTCCAAGACAGGATCTCAGTATGTAGTTCAGGCTGGTCTTGAACTCACTATGGAGCCCAGGCTGGTTTTGTCCTCGCAGCCATCCTCCTGCCTCAGCCTCCTGAGTGCTAGGATTACAGATGTGCGCCACCACACCAAGCTCTCTATTGTCTGTCTTGAACCGATCAGTTCCTGACCTCCACTCATTCTTGGGTATCTCTGAAGGTTTTCAGAATCCGGGGCCAGGTCGATGAAAGGGCCGGAATGGTGCTTCCTTCTGTCTTTGGTGGCAGCACAAGATCGCTCAATTTCCAGGGTTAGCAGGTGGTAAGTGGCAGCCTCTCCTAACCGTAACAGCCCACCCAAATCTGGGAGCCTCTTCTCCCCTCGGATCGGCTTATACCAGTGGGCTCTTCCTTCTGCTAAACTGTCACCGTCCTTGTGCCAATGATGGTCCGGTGCAGGATGAGTGGTGTCAAAGACTGACCACCGAGAGGTTTTCCATGCCGAACCCGCATCAGCCCAGAGCGCGCATGCTCACCTGAATGAGGCGATCGGTAGCGGAAGTCCTCTTTGGTCAGCAGCAGGAGCGCTTTGCCGTTCATTTCAAACGTGTTGCTGTCAATCGGCCTTAAAGAAAACTCATTTTCAGCCCACTTGAGCCACTGGGCTACGTCATCCCTGCTCCAGTAAATTGGCTGCAAGCCTGTTGGAGAGAGAGCGGGGCCAAAAGGAAGAGAAAAAGGTCTTGTCAGTTGGAACGTGGGGAAAGACCTCTAAATAGTCAACAAAAATCAAGTCTCCGTGTCTCGGTGGCCCTTATGCTCAACCCAAAATCCAGGTTGAAACTCTAGCTTCATGCCTGCTCAAGTGTGCTGTCAGATTACCTTTTTATCCAGAGGCAAAATAAGGGTGAAAAACACACTTTTTTTTAATGTGCTCAAAGACGACAGGTCTCAGAGCCCTGCCCCGGCGGTGGCCTGCCCCACACAAGCAGCCTAGAATCAGGACAGAGCTATGTGCTCTGGGTGGGACCTTGAATCGGGGCTGATCTGATTGTCGCCCTGAGACTTTTTGAAGTGAGACTGTTCCAGAGCTGGCTTGACCTTCCAGAGCTGCCAAATCATGAAGTGTTCCCTGAAACTTTTTCCAGGAAGAACGATTCGCTCAGCCTCTGGGAAACCATCAGCTGGCCTCTGGGAATAAGAGGGCAAGGTAAAGATGAAAGGTCTTTTGCCTCTTACTGGACGTGCTGATGTTAGAATGCTGACAGTGTGATCAGGCTGGGTCTCTGACACCCCAACTCTGAGTCTACATTTTTATTTTACTTTGCTATTGGGGGAAGTCCTTGACATGTCGTTCAAGTCAGTAGGAAAGTGGTTCTCAAAGTAGGATCCTGGCAGCCTTGAGGGTTCCCAGGATCTTTGTAGGGTGCCTATGTAGTAAAATTCTTCTCATAACAATATTCACAGAGTAGCTGCCTTTGTTGCTCTCATACTTTCATGCGCATACCTGTGTGATGTGTGATACTGCAACAAGCTGTAAGCAGAAATAGTTAAGAGAATCTAGCCATCTTCTATTAAACTAGGTGTTAAAGAGACTTGCAAACATATACAACACTGCTATTCCTTGCCCAATTTTTTTTGAACACATGTTTGATCCTGTCTCAAAAAAGAAAAGCTTTCAGTACCCGGGAGGCTGAAGCAGGAGGATCTCTGTGAGTTCGAGACCAGTCTGGGCTACACAGTGAGTTCGAGACCAGCCTGGATTACATGGGAAGACTCTGTCTCAAAAAACCAAAAAAGATGGGACAGAACGTAGCTCACTGCCATTTACTGGTTTAATCCCCAATAATACAAACAACTTATTATTTTTCACTGTTAATAAATATTTTTAAATTCTCAGTTTTAATTTATAATATGTAAATTTAGAAAAGCTATAACCCACATGAGCAAAAGCTCTTGGCAGTTTTCAATAATTTTCAAGAAATGGAAAGAGTCCTGACAGCAAAAATTTACGAACCACTAGGTCAGAAGAAGGTAGATACTCAAAACAGCTCCCATTCTTGAAAATCAAGTGGTAAGAATCAATAGTTCAAACAGAGCACAGTGGAATCAATGTGTGCTAAGAGGAGCTTCGGTCTCTCAACACAAGTTACTTAAACTTAGGGAGAGCCCAGGAATATGCTATAAAAGCATTTTTGGGTTCAATCCTGGAGGGAACTGTTGTTCACCCTACACCAGGCAAGGCAAAACGCCGACATGCTGGATGGATAGCTGGAGTGGGGCACGCAGGGCCTGGTCCCCTGGAGAATGTCCAGGGCTCTGGGCTCGGTTGTTGGCTGCCTTCCTCATGTACGCTCTGTAGAATACAGTTTTGAAGATGGGTAGCCGGTTTCTTCCAACTCTGGAAGTCCCCTCAAAACCAGTCCATCTTGAAGGGACCAATAAAGAGCTACCAGCCACTGGGATAATTAGAGATACCCCTTAAGAATTTTTTAAGTTTTACAATAATTTTTTTCCAAATGGAAAAAATAAAGAGCACTATGGAATAATGGTCTGTACATGGCTGCTTTATGACCTTGAGAACAACACACAGACACTACAGGATCCACGGTTTTGTCTCTGACTCTTGATCAGGCCAGAAAGCACTATCTATTAAAAACGGTCCCACGTACAGGCGGTGCCTCTTCCCGGTGACTTTAACATGCGTATCTGGAACCCAGTAAGGTGGGTGTGGCAGTCGGCCTCGCTCAGCAAAATCTCAACTTTTGAGCCAGTTAAAATCTTAACCCTTACTCCCCACCGGCAACAAGAAGAGCAGTGTGACTCGTTGTGAGAGAGGCCTGTCTTCCTCTCCCTGGCGTGGCCCTGAGGGAACGAACGGGAAGTTCCGGTCCAGTCTGGCCCAGGAAAGCACCTGGTGGTGGCAGGGCCAAGGGCAGAGGGTGCTCGGGCGAAAACGGGGAAAAGCATGGGGCAGCTTTTGGAAGTGCAGGCGCCAAAGCAAATACAGAACTGAATCCCGGCTAGGAGGGGAAGTGAAAGTAAAATACTGAAGTTTCTGCAGGGGACACACTGAAACCCAGGGAGGCAGTGAGAAGGGGGCGGGGGATGCAAGGAGTAGCTTAAGGTTCTTTATATTCTACAGAAGAAAATACTCATGAGTAATCTTTTCCCTAAATACAAGAAGAGTCACACACTCCAAACAGCACTGCCGGTTAAAAACAACAGTTTCTCTTCTCACTTCCCATTAATCTCTCCCGCAGCTCAGCCCTTGAAGCAGCCAGGGCCACCGCGTTGTGGAAACCCCCTCGCGGGGAAGGTGCTTGAGGCTGGGCCTGTGTACAAAAGGAAGCCACCCGCGAGTCCCACGGAATACTGGGCAATCCTAGCAGCTCCTGACAGAACACTCTAATCACTGAACCTGCTTGAGGCCATTCAATAAATCGACCCATCACTGCTCTTACATTACCATAAAGAGAGGTGGACAGCTCACTGAGCCGGACAGAGGTCAGATACACTTCAGTGCTGAGAGTCGGTCCCGCTATTTCCTTTTTAATTCGATGAACAGAGTGGTGGTATAGGATGTGCTTTGCAATTCTAATTGAAGAAAAAGAAGCCATATCTGTTGAGCCTGTGGGCCCTCTACTAAGGTCTGTGCATTAAGGCATGTAAGTAGAATAGAACCTAGTACCCAGAGGGGACTCTAGTCTAATCGAGACCATTTAATTTACTAAATAGTCATTTATGAAGCACTTCTATGAACTGAGCTTGGTTCTAAGTACTTTATAAATACTAGTTCATTTAAGCACATGCTCATGTATCCTGAGACAGGGGCTTCAGATTAGGAAACTGAGGCTCGGTACACTGAAGGGATTTGCCCCAGGCTGTGTGGCCCTAGAAAAAGAGAGCCGAGATGAGAACCCGGGCATATTGGTTCTAGAGTCTGTGTTCCTACTCATCACTCTGCTTACCTGAGTACTCCCCAACCAGACTCAGAATTGAGATTGGTTTCAATATTTATTAGGGATTTAAAAAAATGAGTGAACTGATACCCACACATCCAAGACTACACTCCTTAGCGACTTTCTCAAGTTACCAACAGACTAAAAGCGTAGCAAAAAGAAAAAAAAAAAAGGATCTGTAGATCCCTGGAGAAATAGATTTATAAATGGGGAGAGGAGGGAGGTGTAGGCGGGGCTCTGCTTTTGTTGCACTTAGGAATAAAGCGCCACTTTCAAGCCTGCTTGATCATGGCACTCACCGGTGCTCAGTTTTGAGGGTTCAGTGATTAGAGTGCTTGCCTTGCAAGCACAAGGCCCTGAGTTCGATCCCCAGCACCACAAAAAAAAAAAAAAATTTTTTTTCACTGCCACTATTGGGACAGAGATTGTGCCGCAGGATGAGGGAGGGACACATATAACTTGCCTTACAGTTGTCCCTTGCAATTTTAACTCAACAAAGCTGAAGGATATGATGTTAGTGATCATTAAGAAAAAGAAAAAAGCAAAGAGAGAGAAAGTACATCCCTCTGCACCTGTGATAACACTCCTTGTGCACCTAGCAAACCCATGAGGACCATTTACTAAGATCGGAATTTTGGATGCCAATTAATGTGAGGCTGTTTGAGAAGAATTTCGTATGAAGGAAGTGAACCGCTATGAATTAGAAATTTACTAAGGATTCCACTGCACTTCTTCTTCCAATGGGAGTCAAGTCAAGTTCTGGTATTGTACCCTTCAATGATACATTCACTTAGGCTCTTAAACGTTCTTGATTTTCCCCATTCCATATTCAAAGGGGCAGCCGCATACATCAGGACATTCTTACCCTCCTTTCAGACTTCCTAAGTTATGCTTAAACTCACGATGAGAAGTGTGCTGGGAAGCAGAGCCTGGATTTTATTCCCAGATCAGCCACTAATTAACATGTGATTCTGGGCAGGCTGCTCAGCTTCTCTTTGGCTCAGTGGCTTTGTCTGTAAAATGAGGGGCTTAGAGTCTGTGATCATGATTCCCTTCGGGCTTAATACAGTCAATATGCTCCTATTTAATTTGGATCTTATAAACCAGAGAATACACATAGCCAGAGACACCTTTTTTTTTCCCCCTACAAAATTACGGTTTGTTTATGATCATGACCCCAAGACCTTGAGATTTTGTAACTGACTGAAGAATCTTCTGAGTCATGGAAGACGGATTAGTGCTTAAGACTATTTTATTATATTCTAATTCTCTGGAAGACTGTAAACCAGCCACGGTGATGATCCACACAGCGGTTGGCGTCTCTGGTGCTGATCGCTTGCTTCCCCGCGTATTACCTTGTGTAATTCTCACAGATGTCTCCCGGAGTTAGCTGGGTTCTCATTTCAGTTTAACAGATGAGGAAACAGAGGGCTCTCAGTCAGTAGATGTGGTTTGAGCAATACTTGGCTCAAGCGCTCTCTCTCTCTCTCTCTCTCTCTCTGTCTGTCTGTCTATCTCTCTTTCTGGTGGTACTGGGGACTAAACATAGGACCTTACCCATGTTAGTCAAGTACTCTAGCACCGAGTTATACCCCCAGTCCCCAAGTTGAAGCACTTTTGCTATAGGAGGTGTTCAACCAAAATATCCTTTACGCCCAATTTTCTGTATAAATGAATTTGCTCTAGCTCTATGGTGCAGAGAACAGAATCACAAAATGTGAACGATGAGAGACGCCACAGAGATGATCTAGTCCAATCCCCATCCCACTTCACCAATTAGGAAACTGAAACAAAAAAGTTAAGACTGAACTAGAGTCAACCTGCCCCCGTGCCCTGACTTTTCAGTGTCCGTGTTGTAAGATGGCGTGATCAGACAACAAACGACTTCGTAAGCCCGGACATAGTCACAGCAGTTATTGCACTTCCTTGCTGAGCCGTTTCACCTCCAGGTTAAGCATCTTTAGTCGGCCAAACAGAACTTCTGCACGACGGTTTTAGATGCTCACTAACCTGCCCGCCCCCTTTGGCGATCCTGTGCAGCACCGTCCCTAAGCACAGCGCAGGACCAGACCGGCACCTTTCCTCTCTGAAAGACACAGTTCTGTGTACAGTAATGACCCACGGTCACTGAGTGCTTCCTCCATGGCTATGAATCTTGTCCTACAAATGAGAAAACTGCAGCACATGTAAACGGAAATGGTGGTGCTGGGACCGTTGGCTCCACCCTTCTTGTTTTCTCACTCTCGCTTTCATACTGGGGACTGAATGCAGGCCCTTTGCACTAAGCTACACTCCTCAGCCCTTTTTTTGTTTCAAGACAGGGTCCTTGCCAAGTTGCTGGGCTGGGCTTGAACTTGCAATCCTCCTGCTTCAGCCTCCCAGAGTACTGCCATTACAGGGATGTGCCACCATGCCCAGCTCCACAGTCCCAACTCCTAATATCCACTACATTACTTCTGAAGTAGTCTAAAAATAGCAAACATTGAGTGCTTTCTTGGTGCACATGAGTTATGTAACTCATTGAATTTCTACAAAAATCCTGTAAGATAGGAACTGCACTACCTCCATTTACAAAGGAGAAAATCCTCACTTACAAAAGAGAAGCGACTTGGCTAAAGACATACAGCCTGGAAATGGAAGAATGAACATTTGAAACCAGTTGATCAGAACCAAAATCCACAGTATTTTTTTTTTTTCATAATCCACAGTATTAACCACCTGCCTGCCTCTCTGTCTAGGCTTATTTGGGTATTTTGGCAGGACATAAAATTAAAGTCATGAATAACTTAAAGAAAAAAGAAAAATGTTTCCCAGGGGTTAAGCACGCAGGCACTGAGCACCAACATGGAACTTGTGTTTCCCAGCTGTGTGTTCTTGCTCAAGTTACTTAATCTCTCTGTCCCACTGGCCTTAACTGAAGAATAGAGGAAACTTTCAACCGGTAAAGTGAGAAGCACTAAAGCGCAGATGAGGGGGCTGAAGCTGTAGCGCAGTGGTACAACACTTGCCTAGGTGTGTGAGGCTCTGGGCTCGATCCCCAGTACCACAAACAAACTGCAGATGACACGCGTGTCAAATTTTTAGATGACATAAAGCTCGTATAAAGTAAAATCATATAAACGATAATGCTGATCTAAAAGACATAGCCCCGTATCTAGTACAGTGAAATCATTTAGTAAATCTTAGCTGTTTTTTAACTGTTAGCGCCATGATTATTTTTATAATTTCACCCTAGCCTGCACATATTTAAGTGGTGCTTGGAACCCAACTATGAGAATGTATGTTAATCAATATTAGATTTCATCACTCCGGCTTGCTGCATCTTCTCCAGATCTGGATCTCTTTCCTGGACCATCTCTCCCCCATTTGTACTTTATGTCATCTGCAGCTTTGATAAGCACCTGCCACCTCCACAGGTCACTGACGGAGCGGTGATCAGGTGAGGGCTGAGACGGAGCCCTCTGGTGACCCGGAGCCACTTCCTTTCAGATGGATACAGATCAAAGGATTGGCTTCTTTTGGTAGAGTGGATCAATTATTGATCCATCTAAATACTCTGCTGGTATTTGGACGACATTTTCCAAACTCATCCATAAAAGCACCATCACAAATGCAACAGAACACTTTCCTGTTACCTAGAAATACAGTAACGAAAACTTACATGAAACTTACTGAAGAGGATGAGGAGGAGGAGGAGGAGGAGGAGGAGGAGGAGCATGTGTCTGGGCCTGATGACAGCTTTTTCCTAGGCACTCATTACACACAGGTATGAGAATCTGTCCTGATTCTCATCTTTTGAGTTAGCTGTTTTAGTCAAAACATAACACTTTCTGTTTTTCTGTTCCTAATATTAAGTAAACCGTTAGTTTCTTACCTCTTCTATTTCCCACTCCCTTCAGGGTCACTCTCAAGGGGTAGCTTATCTTTTGCCCATGTAAAAATTTATCTCCCAGGGAAGATACTTATTTGCACCAAGAGCCCTGAAGGCATTTAGAATAATTAACATTTGCTTTTACAATGAATGCACCCATCATGGGCTTCAATTCCCTTCTGTCAATGTGCGCACTGTTTTAGTCTGTCATTCTCCTTGACGGAAGAGGGGGAAGAAAGAGAAGTTGAACACTTCTATTTTGACTTTACAACTGCGAAGGCTAGTCTATCCGACCCAACCGGTAAGTAGATACCATGTTTATTCTTATTGTAATCCCCCCAACCACGCTCATTCTTCTCTGGGTCGTCTCGCGTAGTTTCCAGCACACTTGGTTTTAACATTCTAGATCTAAGAAATTCTCCTTTTACATTTTTCTTTTCAGTAACTTGCTTTTGCACCCATTATGTACATCTCTTTAAAAATCTGAGCTCATTAGACTGGTCTAAAGCAGTGGGAAGATAAACTGGCATGATCTTTCTGGCAACCGCATTTGTGGTATTCTAAGAGCCCAGTAAATGTTAACTTCTGACGATCTACCTTAAAGAAGTAACTTCGCATACAGAAAACTCTCTCATGCATAAAGATGTTCATAGCAGTGTTATTCTGAATATTCAAAAAGTGGGCATGTAAATAAAAGGACAGTAATTAAATAAACTATTGCTAACATCTATGATAGAAAATTATACAACCAATAACAAAGTATTGGTAGTGTATAAATTCATAGAAAACCAAAATACTGTGTATTCATACAATAATCTCAGAAATGCACAGAAACTATTAATAAAGTATGAAATAATAATACCAACTGTCACTCAATAGTAGAGTTATAGGTAAGTTTATTGTCTTTTCATTTTTTATTTCCCAATTCTCTATAGTAAGCACATATTACTTTTATATTTTTTTAAAAATCTGTTTAAAAATTGAGTGTATCAGAGACTATCCCCAATAGATCCTCACCAGATACTTCTTATATTTTATTTTTCTTTAATTTTTATTTTTTATTAGTACATGCTTATAGTCCATAATGATTGCCTTCATCGTGGGGAGTTGGTATTGTACATAACACATCCTAATTCTTACATTCCTTTTTCCTTCACTCCCTTCCCCCCCCCCTCCATCTCTTGGTCACTTTCCCATTTACAAAAGATCTAGCTCCCTGTTTCCTATTATCTGTCTTTCATTTCGCTATTTATTTATACTTTGGGTTTCTCATACGAAGAGAAACCATGCGACAGTTAAGCTTGTGTGTCTGATTTATTTCATTTAACATGATTTCAGGGTACATCCATTTTCCTACAAATGACTCAAATTTATCCTTCTTCACAGCAGAGTAGTACTCCACTGCATGATCAAATGCTTTGTCTTTGCTTTTTCTGTTCCAGTAAGAGCCATGTGCAGTTCTTGAGTTCAAATTTCATTTTCAAGACCACTCAGACTCTCCTGAGTTGTGTCACAGCTTTTCAGTTCATGTGTCATAGGTACTTTTCCTCTAAACTTTAAAATTTTGCCTTGAGTCAAGAAAACACATCTCATAGAGTCTTTAATTTCCCCTCCCTAACAGGAAGATGATATTTTCATTCTCACCAAAAGCTCCTATCATTTCTGCTTTGCCAACCAATTCCTCCTTGTTTTTCAGACTGAATCCAAATTAGCAGTGCCCCTCATTGCCTCTTCTACCTTCTGAGAGATAAAATCGCTAATCTTTAGGTACGTATGTTAAGATTTAAAAGTGTGCACATGTAGCTCACGGGGATTTCTCAGTGATGTGCATGCGGCGCCTGGTACACGGAGGTCGACGCTACAGCTGGATGCCCTCTTGCTAGACAACCTGCCCTGGGGCTGGCCCTGCAGCCTTCGACTGCCACCCTCCTTCTAGCACCTCTCATCATCCATCCAAGCCAGACCCTTCAGATCTATACAGTTCTAAACATCCCCAAGTCGTCCCACCTCTGTGTCATCTCAGCAACACTCTTGGAAGGGGCCGAAGTCAGCAAAGCCCGATCTGTAGGAGGCACTAAAGTTTAGAGAGGTTGAGAGACTTGCCCGATTACAGTGAGCATATATAGTACCAGGACTCCAGCTCCGATTTACGTGTATTGGTGAACTGCCTCTGGGCCAAAGGAAATTACAGATGTAAAAGCCCTCGCACTCTAGAATGCGATGTGAAAATGTGAAGGGTTAGGAATAATAAGCAATAAACTTCACTTCTCACAGCAGGCCCGGCTAGCGTTAGATCCAGAACCGTGCACGGTGCCCAGACCGCGTCTTCTGACGCCTGCGGAGGCGCGGTGGCCGGCAGGGCTTACCTTGGAATTCTTCCCCATGTGCCCTGCGCCCCCAAACCCCAAGCGTCCTCAGGGCCCTTTGGGCTGCTTCCAGAGTGTGCGCACCGACAGGCTCCAGCTCTCACTCCTCTGGACTCGCCTCTAACCTTGAATGTACTATGTGATCAAAACCGCTCTTTCTGCACACAAATTCTCTCACCAGGGAATTGGAAGTTCCAAACGCTTCATATTTTTGTTCCCCAGGTCACCCTAGATCTCACGCTGCTTCCAAGTGGAGGCTGAAGGTTATCCTCACGCCCACACCCCAAAAGCAGAGATGCTTCATGTTCATGCTTAGATCTAAAGTCACATGAAATGTCCTCAAATCTTTTTTTCTTATAAACTTCATTTTGTGAATTTTTCTACCTTTCACCTAGTTTCAGTCACAAAACAGCTTCTGGCGGGAAACTCACTGACTGCCAGGCTGGCCTGTGGCTTGCCACTCGCCATTGCGAACACGACTTTATGAGATTCCTTCTCATGTCCACTTTTGGGCAACGAGGCACGTAACATTTTAGACAGGAGCTCGGGTTGTGGAGTCAGATCATCCTGAGTTAAAATACTGTTCTTGCCCTCTACTAGCTCAGCAGCCACATGTAAGTTACATCTTAGAACCTCCACTTCCTAAATTGTAAAATAGGGCCAAGAATAGTGCTTATCTCCCGGGGCAAATTTAAGTGTGAAACGCAGTAATCCCTAATAGGACTAGCCCTCACCTGGTATACAGGAAGTGCTTGATCCACGTTGCGGGGTAGGGAGACAGAGACTAGAGAGCTAGGTGTATGCTGCCACACGTCTCCGGGAGGCTAAAGTACTTCCTGCGGCTCAGTGGAGTGTCGGAAGCTGCAGCGGGAGTTCTTTCTCCCTTGTGATGCTCTGGTAGAGATACAGAGCCTGGAGACCCTGGCATGAAGGGTGTGCAGGCTGGGGGAAGGGCTCACACGGACAAATGGCCTGGAGCAGCTGAGAGGCTGGAGGAAAGAGAAGCTGAGTAGGAGGCGGCCAGCTCCCAGACAAAGGTGAAGAAAGCAAGGCATTAAATCGCACTCAGATGTGCGATTTAAGGGGCACCTTCAAAAAACCTAGTAATTAGTACGGATAATAACAATTTAATGCAGTACAGTCATCCCTACATAGCCATGGTTTCCACATCGCAGATTCAACCCAGGGTGGATTGAAAACACTTTTTAAATCACATTTTTATAAAGGGGCTAGGATTTAGCTCGAGTGGTAGAGCGCTTGCCTAGCGAGCACGAGGCCCTGAGTTTGACCCTAGAAACACCCCCCCAAATTACATTTGTACTGAGCCTTCGTCCTCTAAACAATGTAGTATGACCAGTATTTACATAACATTTACATCTTATTGGGTATTGTAAATAATCTAGAGGTGATTTAGAGTACATGGAAGGATGTATTTAGGTTATGTACAAATATTATGGGATTTACATAGGGGGCTTGAGTATTCTTGGACTTGGGTATCTGGGGGCGTGTGGTACCAAGCATCTGCAGATGACAAGTGTCGACCGCGTTTTAAAATCAAAGCTAATGCAAAATAAATTCACCACGAACTTAACATTGACAATTTAACTAAAGTCAGATGGACTAGCGTGCTAGAGGGGTGGGAACAGTGCTAATGGAAAGGAGACAGATCGGAGCCGAAAGCACTTTCTCAGCTTTCGGAGGCAAAGGGTTCCTTTGAGAGCTCAGGAGGAGCCATTAACCTTCTCCTGAAGTATACAGGCGCATGGACACAGACTTCTGCCTGCCGTTTCAACTTTTATGGACACCCCAGGTTGATAGGTGGGTCCCTGGAGAACAGGTGTAGTGTTCTCAGATCATGGGTGCACACGAGTCTGGCAGTATGTATCTGTGATACAGTACAAAGACAAATTAGGTTTGAGAAACACACACATGTATCTCCCCATATTCGGGGGAGGAGAACAGAGGAGGAGAACAGGAAGGGCACCCTCTTCTCACTCTGAAGTAGAGGGGAAGATGGAAGAGAAGAGCTGATCCAGGGGACACCTGACCTTCTGCGGGGAACTTTCCTTCCTCAGGTCTGTTAGAAATCACTGCTAACACACCGGAAGCTTTTATTCATACTAGTAAAGACTCATCACTGCAATCACCTCAATCTACTGGCAGTGAGGCCCCATGACTACACAGAAGACAGGCTATTGAAAGAGGAGAGTCTAAAGAAAAGAGGCAAAAAGGAACAATTTCCCATACTGTAGGGCAGAAGGATGCATTTTATTATCAAAATTACTGATATGTATGCCCACAAGAAGCCCAATTTTAGAAAGAAAAAAAGTATACAAAAACAAATATCAAGAGCTGGAAAGTTCCTCAGATTCAGTGAGCAAATTAGAACTGTTTGTGGAACCCCTCAGTGGAAACAGCCAAGTGGGCTTGGGTGATTCGAAGACTAGGGATGGTCTAGGGAGGGTGCCTGAAAGAAAAGCAAATACGTATCCTTTCTTTCCCCTCTTGCCCTTTTAAACCACACACAGATGATCTCTTATGCCGACCCCAGCCACCGTCCACAGAACATTCCTTTAGGAAACAAGAGTAAACTCATTCTCATTCTGGACGGGGGACCGCTCAGCCCAATCAGTGGGGTGGGAGAGGCTGCCTTTTGTGTGGCTCAGCTGCGTCTTTATTCTGAGGAAATTTAAGAAAGCAGGCTGCCTTTACTCAGCATGGAGCCGGTCCCTACCATCACGAATCCAGAGAGGTGAACCAAAGAAGGTGGTACAAAAGTGTTGACTTTTACAACGCTAACCCCACAGACCTTGGAAAATACACACGAGGAGTCAAAGACAGATTTAACCAGGGAAAAAAGTGGCCTCAAACTCTTCCACCACAATGCTTTCCTTGCGAGTGTCTTCTTCAAGGGAGAATTCTTCCTTCCTTCCCCCCTCCCCTCACTTGGGGGAGAGATGCCTAGTGTTTGCAGAGGCCCCGCTGGTGGCCCCTTGGTGTGGAATTGAGTCTCTCCCAAGAGGCATTGCAGCCGCTGCTGATTCAGCATCCGAAGGGGCAGAATGACTCTGACAACGCAGGCGGGATGAAGTCACTCTCACAGCATTGCTGACGCCTTATGAAATAAAAAAAAAATCCAAACTTGGACAAGCAACTTCTATTTCAAGCTAATCGTGTTGCACTTGCGTGCACGTGCGTGCTTGTGCCCGCGTGTGTGACAGACTTCTCTCCTGTTCCTTCTCTATTCACAGGGAAATAACTTTGGGAGATTTATCCACAAAAACAGGTGTAATCTTTTCCCTCACTAGTTACATTCTCCAGTATCAGAGGTGTAAAGGTTGCTGATGCCCTGGACGAAGAATTGTCGCTTAAGAGCCAGGAAAATTAAAAATAAAACCAACCAACCCCCTGCCCCCTGCAGCTGGCTCAGTGGTCAGAGGGGCACCGGGGGCTCTTCTATGTGGAAGACAGAACACTGTTCTCTTGGGCTCCCTCACCCCGTCTGAAATTTTATATTATTCTCTCCTTGGATGAAGCATGAAGCCTCCTGTGGAAGAGGAAACTGGCAAATGAGAGAAAGACAAAGTCCACAAAATCCATTCACACTCGCAATGCTATGAAACCAGATGGACGAGACAGAGGAGCGAGCCAAGGGACCCTTGAGGGTCCGGGACAGCACAGCGAGTGGCCGGGGGGCAGAACGGCGGAGGGCGGCAGGAGGAGAGCACAACTCGGGCAAAGCCTGTCTTTACTGAGAGCTCAGGACTCTGCCAAACTGCTTCTTGCGCTGCAGCAGACAGGGTGTGTGTATGATGCCGACATGAGGATTCTGCGTTCTGGAAGAGACCTCTGTCTGTCTGTGTAACTTTGACGTGGGAGTCTGGAAGAAACTGAAGAGAACACTCGGTGTATTACTGGTGGTGCAAGCAATGTCCGCTCTCAAGTGCGAAGCTGCCTCCTGAGTTCAGTAGAGGCCTCCAGGTGGCCTGCAGGGTCACCTAGTATCCCGCTATTTATAAAACATTCTGTCCACTTTTGGTTCTTGCAAGAGTTGCTCACTTGAATGGCCTTTAACCAATTCATTGTATCAAATCCAGATTCCAATTTGAATCCTATTTCTGTCACCTAGGTGCCTGTTGACTGCAAAGGGTTGAGTGCTGGCACCACCTAAGAAAGATCTGTCCACATCCCAATCCCCGGGACCCGGGAATGTGACCTTATTTGAGAGACGGTCTCTGCAGATACAACTCAGTGAAGTTGAGGATCTGGAGATGAGATCATCCTGGATTCTGCAGGTGGACCCTAAATCCAGTGACAAGTGACCTTATGAGGGAACACAGAGGAGAGACCGGGAAGAGGAGGTAGCCTCGTGCAGACAGAAGCAAAGGCCGCAGTTACTCAGACACGAGCTTGCTTTGGTTTTCTGCCTCACGGGATCCTGTTATCCACATGTTGAAAATTTCACCTTTCTCCAATACTGTATTTGTCACTTCCCCTTGAATTGCTTTTTATGTTCTTTTTTTATTTAAAAAAGTTTGGCTCCCACCTTCTGTTTTTCTTAAAAAAACCTATTCTTTGTGTAGACTTATCCTGTAATCTTACTTGTTTACTTTTCATTTCTGAAATGATTTTATTTTTAATTCTTTCCCGAGTTCCGTCATCTCATTTCCAAGTTTTCCTAATTCTAATTTAACACTGCCCCCACCACTGTGTTTGAGATCGTTTTCTTAATGTGTTCTAGCTCACCAGGAAGTGGGCGACGGTTCGGGATTGTTGCACAGCCATGTCATTTTGGTTTGCTTTCTGTAGGGATGCTGGTTCTGCCCCTTATTTTCTTCTATCTTAGAAATACTGTATGGGGTTTGACCTCGCTACTTTCCCATTGCTCATTTTTTGCATGAAATTAGTTTCTCTAAATTTTTAGGAAATGGCATGCTTCCAACTTCATGCAGCTCTCTCTTCTAGTGTGCCAACGTGGCATTCAAAAGTACACAATGGGGGCTTTCTGAAGTCCCTTGGTTCCGTTTCCCGGGGTGGGGGGAGCTTTTTCCTGTCTCTGCTGTTTCTGTCCTGTTCGACCTGCTGCTGCCTTGGAAGGAGGATGAGGCTGGTGAGCTGCATAGTTTATCAGAGGACGCTCCACAGACCACTCACTCCCATGGCTGGCACGAACAAAACGACTCTGCTCCTACTTTCGCCCACTCCCCACGCTTCTGGTGACCGTATCTCTCAGCTTGTGGGATTTTCCTGTTCTATGGTGTATCAAAAGCCCCCCGCATCTTGGGGCTGCCCTGTCACCTAGTTTTGTTATTAGCATCATCTGTGAGTTTTGGTTTTGTTCTGTTCTCTTGCAGACCTTCTGGCAATGATGCCGCTGCCTGTGCCATCTTCCCCAACTCTGTCCTGAATCCTTCCTATTTGAAAGGTCAGTTTCCCTCTGATGTCTCATCAAAAAAACAGCACCAGTCCTTTTGGTGTTTCTTGGTGAATTGCTGCTTGGTTTTATGGCAATAAATGAAAGAAATGTGATCATCAATCGGCGGGGTCTCTGGTCCCTCAAAGGGGTCGTGGCCCCAAGAGCAGGGCCCACAACATCCAGGAAGCCTGGAGACATCACCCAGAAGGACCCACACGGACGACTACAGAGACACGAGGCTCAGCGGGCCCTGACGGCCAAGGCAGGGGAACATTGCTTCTTGCAATTAAAGAACGAAGGAATGATTTTAGTGAGGACAGACTTCCCCAATGGAAGGAATTTCTAGTGGGGACTAAACAACAATAAAGGCATAAAACTTCTTACTGTCTTTCCATGGACAGCTGTGAAATTTTTTTTTTCAATTCACAAAAACTAGAGTCACTCATCCTGTCAGCTGGACACCTCAGGAACCCTAGGGCATGCTGAGGACCTCCCCAAGCGAGCCCTTTTCAGGCGCAGTGACAAACTGCATCTTCGAAGAAATTCAGGATTTTCACCACTGACTTCCTCACACAGGCCCTCTGAGTCGTGAATCAGCCAGTCCTCTCAGAAGGAGCCCACAGAGCCAGAGAGGTGTGTGGCCTGCAGGTGCGGCTGCAGCCCTGCTTTCTTCCTTTAATGCCCCCGTCTCCTGAGGGTTTGTTTGGAAGACCCGACTCATCCCTCGCATGTCAATCTCATCGGAGGACGCTGTTGTGGACTGATAATTTTTTAAAAATGGCTTTTTTAATGCGGCCCTTGGAAACTTTGCAAGAAATATATCGACTTGAAATACTCAAGCTGAATTACGGAGCTTTGGCAAAGGGATATAAATCATTCCCATTCCCCACGCCTGTTGCCAAGCTCAGCTTCCAGGAAGCAATGATTGTCCTTTCTGGAAATGAAGCGAAACTCCAACGTTCTATCACTCTCCCCTGACTCCCCCCGCCCCCGCCCTCTTCACTTGCAATTCACTGACAAAAGCACTTTACATTCATTGCTCATTTGCCTGAATAGGCATCCGAATTAGTAATGCCCAAATTAGTAATGCCTGGCTGAGGCAGCTTCCTAAATAATGAAGCCCGATCGCTTTGGCAGACCCGGAGGCCCACGGAAAGCAAGCTTGCAGCGCATCATTAGGTTAAACACTCTTCTTCCGGTTTTATAATCAAAATTTCCCCCACAGACCTGGATGTGCAAAGTAGAAAGAACACGCTTACTGATGCTAGAGATTAGCCAGGGAGCCATGTCTGGGGTTGGAAGGTGGCGACAGCACGTGGGAAAGGGGATGCACGCTGGAGTGTTCTAACTCACCGGGCAGGATTAGCACAGAAACTTCCTGACGTCTGCTATTTCTTTTATTTCGGGGAGATCATCTCACCTGGCAGAGTTCCAGGGAAATTCCCATCACTGCCATCCACATACAGTGCGGTCTAACTGTGGCGAGTGCTCATCGGTCCGTCTCTCCTTTCACGAACCCTCATCTATCCACCTAATGCAGCAGGCGCCCACTTTTCATTGCATCTCACGTTGGGTGCTGGGAACGTCAAGGGGAACGACGCCTGGGTACTACGGTCTGGCAGGGAAGCGAGGAATTGTCAAGAGACAAACTGACAAGTCGGGGCCTCAGTGCACGACCAGGGAATCCTTTCCGAACCGAGGGACGAGGGACGGCTCAAAGTACACAAGCAGTTTGGGAAACTGAACCGTTCTGCAGAACTAAAACATGAGATATAAGTGAGTGTGTGCTTAAATGCAGGTGGAAGGTGACAAAGCATCTCCGCTTGGATGTTTGACAGGCACATTAGCCTTAATCTGTCCCAAAGTGACCCTGCGTCTGCCGCCCTTGGTCGTTCCCATCTCAGAGAATGCCAGCTCTGACCTTTCCACTGCCAAGGCTCCACACCTTGCAGTTGTCCTTGTCCCCTCTTTCTTTTGCATCCCCTTCTAATCCATCAGCAAATACTGTTGGCTCTCTCTTCCAATACCCCCTGATCTGACTGCTTTTGCCCCCTCTGCAGCTGCCACCATCAGCTCTCTTCTGGTCCCTAACTGGTGCTCTAGCTTCTACCAGTGTCCCCTATGACCTATGCTCAAATGCCTGCAGAGGGACCGCTTACAACATGTCCCTCTTTGCTTAAAATCCCCCAGTGGCTCCCCAAATCCCACGGGGTTCATGTCAAAGTTCTTAGGATGAGCCTAGCATGATCCATCCGACCCCTGTCTGAACCCACCTCCTACCACCCTTTCTTCCCCTCAGCCTGCCCCGGCCATACTGACCTCTATGCTGTTCCTCAGACATACCAGGCACATTTCTAGGCTGTTCCTCAACTGGAGCACTCTGCTCTTTGATAGCTTTTCTTCCTTCACGCCCTCCCTGGACTCTCCACCTAAAAATGCAAATCTCTATTCTCTGACTCATTATTTTTTCCTTAGTATTTATCACTAATGAAACAGCTATACCTATTATCCTGTTCATTATTCATTCTCACTAGAATATAAACAGACCTTTGCTCCGATTGCTACTGTATCTCCAGTGTCTCAAGCAGCTGGCACACACAGGGCAAGAACTCAAGTATTTCTGAGTGACTGTGAAGCTACATTACACAAAGGAGATAGTGTGCAAAGTGGTTAGCAGTATGGTCCTGGAATAGGTACTCTGGTTTTGAATCTTGGTTCCGCAATTTACTAGCTATGTGACCCTGGGAGGGTATATGGCTATCTGTGCCTCAGATTCTCTGTAAAACTTAGATAGTAAGAGGACCTTTGTCGTGGAATTGTAAGCATCATGTATGTTGGGCTATGTGCAAAGGCCTCAGAACAGTACTTGGCATAGATGAAGCACTCGATAAATGTTGGCTATTATGAGGAAGAGCCTTGTCTGTTGTACTGAGTTAGACTTTATCCTAAGGCGACATGGAGTCATCGAAGGATTTTAAACAAGGGACTAACATAATCAGATGTTGTTTCAAAGCGTCATTCTAGCTGCAGAGTGGGAATGAATCAGATCAGGGCAAGACTGGTACGAGAAGACGCATCAGAAGGCTGCTGCAGAAATGGAGATGACAGACATTGTTAGTTTGAACAGAAGCAGAAGGGAGGGACGGAGGACGGGCTTGAGATATTACAGGGGTAGAACCAATGGAACCTGCAGATTAATTCAATGTGGAGGAAGCAATGAGAAAATCCAGGCTTCTGATTCCTGCAGCTAGATGGATGGTGGTGCCCACCACCCCAGCCCACAGGGGACTGGTGGGGCTAAGACAGATTATACTTCGGTGAATATGAGGTGGCCATTGGATAGTCAGGTAAAGCGGGCTCACAGGCAGCTGTACATATGTATCTGGTAGTCAACAGAAAGACTTAAGTTAGAGTTTAAAAAATATTTGGTTATCAGTGTCATACTGATGACTGCTGAAGTCATTACAGTACATGAGTTTGCCCATTTAAGCAGCAAGCAATTTAAAAAAGGTATACTTTTTTTTTTTGTTTGTTTGGTTTTTTGTTGTTGTTGTTTTTTGGGGGTGGCTGGGGATCGAACTCAGGGTCTTGTGCTTACTAGGCAAGTGCTCTATCACTTGAGCTAAATTCCCAACCCAAAAAAGGTATACTTTTGAAGAGTGGGACAGCAGGAGAGAAGTTGGGGGAGAGCAGTATCTTGTGAGGCCAGAGTGAGATGCAGGCAGTGGTCAGGACAGGAAAGGCACAATAAGGAGAACCATGGCAAATCCAATAGATGTAGCATCTGGTGATTGTAGCCACAGCACATTGGCACTGAATTAGGAACTAAGGGACAAAGGGTTGAGTAATTAGTGGGAGGTGAGGTGTATGGGGAAAGACCTCACCCAAAAATGTGGCTGTGGAAAAAAGAGATGGGGTAGCAGTGGAGGGCAATGGAGAATCCAGGCAGGTTTTGTGTAAGAAGGGGGAACTAAATGCAAATGGTAAGAAGGCTGAATGTAGAGAAGAGAAAGGAGGAAGCTCTGGTAAAGGGAAAGGACCTCTATCTATGGGGGAGGGAAGCTCACCCACCACAATGACTGGGCACAAATACAGGTAAGCTGAAGGTGAGGGTGAGGTGTGATGCCTGGTCAGGATGAAGGATGAGGTGAGGCCACCTGGAATGGACATACAGAGGAGGGCCAGGACCATAGTGCCTGCCTCTGACAACCTCAGTGGGTGGGAATGAGCTGACCAGGGGGAACCTTAGACTTGGTGAGCAGTGTGTTAGCTTTCAACTGCTGTGACAAAATAGCTGAGAAAAATAAACTTAAAAAGAGGAAAGGTTTATTGTGGCTCATGCTTTCAGAGCTTTTGGTCCCATAGTTGCTTGGCACCATTACTCTGAGCCTCTAGCAAGGCAGCATATCATGGTGAGGAGTGTGTGGAGGGCAAAGCTGCTCACCTTATGGTGGTCAGCAAGCAAGGGTCCCAATACATCCTTCAAGGACCCATTCCCAGTAAACTACCTTCCTCCCACTAGGCCCCACCTCCTTCTACCACCTTCCAAAAGCACCATGGGCTGGCTACTAAGCTGTTAGCATATGGGTTTAGAAGAACATTTTAGCTCCAAACCATAATAAGTAGTGTCCAGGGCCCGGTTTGACAAAGCATACTGAACAAAAGTGAAAACAGGCCTTTGTACTCTCCTCTGGAAGCACAGATTTTAGGCTCAGAGATGCCAAGCTTTATACTTTAAATGGTATAAAATCAAAACCACACCAAATATTCAGTAAGAATAGATAGTGTTCCTTGAGAAATCCTTCTGAAGAACCATCCCTGTTGTTCTGTTGATTAAAACCTTCCTGGCTCCCCAGTGAAGTCATGAAAAATAAATCACATTCTTTAAAGAGGCATTCAGCATCCTAATCTGGCCCCTTGGTGCACGGAGGCAGGCCTTTCTTAGATTCCTTCATGCCTGTCCTGGTCCAGGCATCCTCAGTGTGCAATATATTTGTTTTCCATCTCTGTCTGTTGAAACTCACCTGTCCTTTAAGGCCTAGGAATAAAGTCACTCCTTCCAGGAAAACTTCTGCAAATGTCTTTCTTCTTCTTTTTGCTTCCATAGTGCTTTGAAGATTCATATAGAATTTCTAGAACATGGTGTTGGAGTTACCAGTGCATATGAGTTTTTTTCCCACTAGGCAGTAAGCTCCAAATGCCTGTTTATGCCTTCAAGAAACCATCCTGAAAAGGTTCCTGCCCTTGAGTTGGCAAGGTGGCTGGTCCAGCCTCGGTATGCTACTGGTGGCCAAAGAAAGAAGCAAAATACTGTTTGACAAGGAGTAATTATTTCTGTATTAAAACCAAATGCACCCTACAGGTGTTATGTTTCTGAAAAATATTAGTTGGACAGACATTGACATCACTAGTGGAAATTCGTTCTGAGAGGCGCACACATAAAGACATTTTTGACCACTGATCAACTGAATTATTTACTGGCTCTTTTCCTTACTAAGTTTTCCTTGTTTAGCATCTTAGAGTCATTTGCCTTTCTGGCATGCTTCATCATTAACTCCTATTTCTCAAGCTTCCACTTTACAATAGAGTAAATGTAGGGTCATCACACAGAATCTCGTATCTCTAAGACAGTAAGAACTGAAAGAATGTTAACTTCTGGTATTTCAAGGCAAAAGCATAAATTGACATTCTAGAGTATGTCTGGTGCTTTGGAGATACTATCTCTTTCATCCTGACAACGGCGCTGGAAGACTGACATGACTGTCCCTCTTTTCCAGATAAGAAAATACAGGCCAGAGGTGTTGAATGCCCCACCAGGGTCCTGACTCCAGTGAGTGACGGAACCACGACTCACAGCTCTGCCTGTCTGACTCCAAATTCTAGGCTCCCCCGACCAGGTCACAGCATATCACTAGGTGTTTCGTGAAGCTGCAGAGTAATGCCCCTTCCGCCCAGCCTGAGGATAGTCATGTGCTATCCCTGGCCTGGGATTTTGGGCATCTGAATTCTAAGCAGGCTGTGAATTCACTGGAAGGATGGAGAGAAGCCGGAGTCTAGTTGATTCCCATTCACTATGGGGAAATAGCAAAGGAAAAGCAGAGTAACTTTAATTCTATGCAATTGTCAACTGCAGTGTTTGCAGACTTTCAGTAGACTCTCACCCTTTCTAAGTAACTCCCTGCCATGTAACTCTCACCACTGCGTAGATGGAGAAATGGCTGACTTCAGGTGCGTGGGGGAGGGAGTGAGGAGGGCTTCTGATTCCCTGCTCATAAGTCTCTGTGTACCTTGAGAGCTCCCCTGTATCTGTAATAAAGAGTGAAAGGGGCAGGTAGCTGAGAACTGAGCAGGAGGCAGTCATTTTTTAAAAACATAAAGCTGATTGAGTTACTCCTTTGCTTAAGTACTTTCAGAAGCTTGCCGGGGCAACCTCAGCTCCCATCTAACTTACCACGCTGCCCCTCGGGCAGACCTGGCTCCAGTCACCCTGACACACGGCTCCCAAGGCACTGTGTTCCGGTGGCTTCTGTCTTCTGCCACGCGAATCACACACCATCAAATATAAGAATATTCCTCAAGGGCCACCTTCTTTTGGAGGGGGCGCTGCTGGGGATCAAACTCAGGGCCTTGTGCTTGGTAGGCAAGCACTCTACACTGAGCTAAATCCCAACCCCAAGGGCCACCTTCTTTATGAAGTCTTTAATAACTTATACTCCAGAAAGGATCAGACATGCCGTTCTCAGAGAGGGTGAAGACCAGGAAAATAAAACAGCAGCAACAACGAAATGCAGAAATAGCAGTGAAACTGCCTTTCGCATCCTTTTCGCTTCTAACCCTTCAACAACCACAGATTCTACTATACCCAGAATCCTCTCCTCTCCCTTGGTCAAATAAATTTATTTGTGTCCTGTTGACAAATATCCCCAAGCCTAGGTCATCACGCATACCAAGCTCTTCACCCGGATGTCCTCTTCCTCTGAGCCAAACCATGAGAAATGGCCAGCCACACTTCATAGTTTGCAAAGTGGTTTCACACACATCGTTTCATTTGGCCTTCACAGCAGCCAGGTGAGGAAGTGGTATGGCAAAACTATAAATTGATATTCTAGAATATGCCTGGTGCTTTGGAGATACTATCTCATCTTCACAACAGCTCTGGAAGACTGACATGACTGTCCCCATTTCTCAGATCAGAAAATACAGGCCAGAGGGGTTGAATGCCCTGCCAGGGTCCTGACTCCAGTGAGTGGCAGAACCATGACTCACAGCCCCACCTGTCTGCCTCCAAATTCTAGACTCCTCCCACTATCACTGGGTGTTTGTGGAGGCTGCAGAGTATTGTCCCCTCTGCCCAGCCTGAGAATATGGTAATAGCATGCGCCATCCCTAGCCTGGACTTCGAATATCTGAATTCTAAGCTCACCTTCTGTTCCCTGTGGTGTTTTTGTCTCACTCCCTTTCCTAGGTACTTAGAGAATTCTAATTTCTTGGTTAAAGCCTTCTCATTGTATATTGCATTTGTTTTTCTACATGTTTCCTTCTAGGAAAGTGATCACAAACCGCATCTCATAAAGCCAGGGGAGGGAGGAGGCATTTACATTATGGAAGCTAAACTATGGGCAGCTTCTGAATGGTAACGTCCGACCAAGGCCTGGATCAGAACACAGATCTCAAACAGTAATAGTGGCAACTGTCTGAGGTCATCTGTCCTACATTTTGGTGACTGCATTTGTTGTTTGTCTACATTAACTGTTCTAAAACATAAATTTTGTTCTCTCTTCAAATTTAAGATCTAGTCATTTGTAGTTTGAACTCAAAGTATTAAAATTTTTTTAAATGAGGTTTCATTTATGAGACCAAGAAAGGATAAAATATCTTAAATCTATACTGACATGGAAAATCATTGTGAATATACGCTTAGAGTCTTCTAAAAATATTTAGATATAATAAAATAGACACAACATGCAAAACGCTATCGAATTCAATATAATCTTTCTTTGATTTCTGAGTAGGTAATTCAGGATTTTATAGAACTTCGGGGTTACCATTATAAACATCAGCTGTCACTACGTTGGTAAAATATATGATGTGTCTGTTAATAACAGCTTTACAATTCACAGAAAATCAGATAGTAGAGGTTTTACTGTAAGTGGGATCATGACAGTTAAAAGAATCAATGCGTTTTCCAAAACAGCCTAAATCATTTCTTGGAAATAACTCATGCTCTGTGAGAATAAGGTAGAATTTACAAGGAGATTCTTGGTACTCCTTGTAAGGAAGGTGGCATATAATTGTAAGCTGGTTTTCATGATTAAGTTTTCATTTTGTGTGTATATTTCTTTGTATTATTGCTGTTCCTGTTAATCCTGGGTCCAAAGGCCCATTCACTAACAAGCTCTTCTTTTTTTTTTTTTTTTGGTGCTGGGGATCGAACTCAGGGCCTTGTGCTTGCAAGGTAAGTACTCTAACCACTGAGCTAAATCCCCAGACCCACAACAAACTCTTAAACAGAGTGACAGGTCTCTTCAGCCTTTCCTAATTCCAAGAGACTGCACGCACCTCTGGACTGGCCTATCACAGGAAATCTTTTCAAGGTCACATTCAGGAGGAACCTTTGCTTGAAGCAGTTTGGACTGGATTTAGAGTTCTCAGCTCTGACAAAAAGCAAGCCAGCCAGCAGGCTATGACGTGGGCGCGGGGAAGATGCACCATGGAGCCACTGAGGGCGGAGTTTCTACACTGCTTCATTAGAACACGAAGCCTATTCTGTTGATGATGAGTCCGCTGTGAGCCCAAAAGAAGTTAGTTCACTTCCTCAGCATCCGGGGTCCCATCATTCTGAGTCATGGCCACATTAACTCTGCTACCGAGTACACGAGGGCCTGGCAGTACAGCCAAGCCCACGCTTCGTGGCGCGGGAACTACCAGGCAGGGAGGAAGCTCCTGCCAGTGCAGGGAGAGGGACGGTGGGCGGCTGTGCCCTTGGGTGGGGGTAGGGGGAGGCTTTCCTTTTTAAAGTCTGTTCCTTTCTCTGTAGAACCCAATTCTCTCCAATGGGCAGGATGGAAAATTGTGATTTCCTTTTGAAATTGTGAATCTCTTAAAACAATGAAATCTACTCTCTCTGGAGGGCTGGTTTGAAGTGGCTGTCTGCTTCTCCTACAAGGAACAGGTCTGGCCAGTCACTTGACAAAGCAAAGATGTTTAAGGCAGATTTCTATTTCCCCCTGTGGTGGGAAAGCAGATTCCCACTGCACTCCACCATCACGCAGTCCCCAGCACGAAGAAATGAAACCCTTTAAATCTCGGGCCTTCATGCTGTGCCCTCCCTCTGCTTTCCAGCTCACAGAAGTCTTTTGTTGTAGTCCCAGGAATGTGTACTTAATGGAGACAGCGAGGTTTTGTGGTTGCTGTGAAAGAACAGCATGGGGGCGTTGGGGACAAGAGACCCGCCTGCTGCCAGGGCCTCTTCTGAAGTCTGCTGGCAGCTGGTTTCAGGAAAACGGGGAAATCCACAAAGTAACCTGAGTGCTCACCCCAAAGCATCAGAGTGAGGGGCAGGAATAATCCCCAGCAAGCGCAAAGTGTATCTGTCTGCTCGTGAGCAGGCAGGAGAGGCGAGTTGGGGGGTGCCGTGTCATTCGCCGTGACTCATTTAGGGACACGAAAGATTATTCCCATCTCATTGCTGTGATCCGGGGTAACAGCCAAAACCGTGTCAGGACTTAGAGGTGGAAGCGATTGCAGCCCTGATTCTCACCAGCCTCGTGCAAGACTCTAGGACAAATGTGAACACTTAGTCCATTTTCTCCAAAATGGGAGAATATCCGTAACACGGAGCAAAAAAACAGAAAATGTTCTGAACAAGTGGACGGAGACTCCTTATAAACATAGACCTCACTGCATATAAAATATGCCTACATTTTAGGTAGGAAGAAAGCCACAGCTTAAAATGCGTCAGTATTAGATGTCTTTTGCCCCATGCGGGTGATTGCAAAGTGATGCTCGTAGACAGGGTCAGTCTTGTGCTAACTAGGAAGAAGGCAATTCTGTCTCCACATTCCAGTTCTCTGCCCTTTTCCCTCCAAGGATGGCACACGATATAGGGGATAACAGAGCAGGGGCAGCTCTCGTTTAAATTCCAGCCCTGTCCCTTCCTAGACTTGACCTGAAGTGTACCCTCTCTCACAGGGACTGTACTGAAGTGCATCTGCTGCCCTTCTCTTCTCTGTCTTTCTGAACACCCCTCCTTTCCCCAGAGTCTGCATCCTAGTGATCTACACAGCCCTGTTCCCTCTCACCACCAACACCCATTAAAACAGGCTTCCAGGAAAGGATCTCGAAATGATTAATGCTCTAATGAAATGACCACCAAGGGCTTAATGAGTCATCTCCCTGGACTATGTGCTTTTTATTTTTATTTTTACAAAAATTCATGTTCAAGGAGTAAACCGCAAATGGTAGAAATCCAGCTATGAAAAGAAGGGCCGGGAAGTGCTGTGAGAGCAGCAAGTCTTTTCTGGAAACTCTGAAATCAGACAGATCAGCAGATAACTCCAATGACAGGGTCACCACATTTCCAAAGACACTGATTCTTAGAATTATCACCGGCCTTTGCTAAGCCATCTTTCCTTTCCCTATTGATTACTGAGCTTATATTTAGATAAATAGAGCATTTCTCATTTTTAGTTAGATTCTAAATGAGTCCAGTGATCTAGACACTATCAGAGAATGAGGTAAAAGCAGAAAGACTAGTTGAGTTCGAGCATCTGTCATAAACAATATCTGGGCAATGATCAGAGCTGGAGAAGAAAAAAAACACAAGGGAGAAAAACCATGAAAAGGATCAGTTATTGGGTACATCACTGCCATGGAAGTGGGGTGAGGCTTCCGTTCTAATAAATGTCAGGCATCCAAGGGCTGAAAGCACGTTCTGAAAATTGGTATTTAAAAGCAGCAAGGGTTGCCTGGGAGACAGTGTGGTCCCATCCTCTGCAGGCCCCCACAGAGGGCACCAGGCAAGGCTCTTCTGGAGGACCTAGAAGAAGGGTGGCGAACCTATCACTGACCTAGAATATCCATCTGGTCTTGTGTTCTACTGTAAATCTATGAAAAGGGCAGCAAAGAAAAAGAAAGTAATAATCTCAAGTCTTCCAGAAAGTACAGGTCATTATTAAAAATGGGTCAATCTACCTTTCCAAGTAAATCTTAACAGAGGAGAGAGGAAAGTCTGACGTGTGTGGCTCACTAAGTTTGACAGTCGTACATGTTTTGGGTTAGACCCTGTCAGCTAGACTCTCAAGACGACACAGGTACTTTGGTTTCAGTGTGGTTTCTCCGACTCATTCAAACTTACACTTTCTCTCCCCTTGACACTTAGAAACCGAGGACCATGACACACAGATCTGTGCTCTGAGCTGCACAGCCAGCGATGCGATACTCCCACATGCGCCCTCCACGCATACACCACCCCCAGCTCTTGTGAAGTCTTTGGCAGGCATCTGAATGGCCTTCTGAAGTGCTGTCTCTTTCTGAAGTAAAGAAGTGGTTCTCTTCATGGACTTCCACCAATCATAAACCCAACATGCTGCAGTGCGGCTTCCGATCCCTCTGCTCATTTTTACTCTAGGACACCAGAGTCCAGAAGGAATCAGGAAAACAAGATGGTTAGAATTCACTACCCATTCTCAGGAGCGGCTTGTGGGCGTCTTGTAAGTAAAACGCTCTGTTCCCTCCCCAGTTTCCAAGAAATAGCCAAAATTAGAGTTCTAGGGTCAGCAGGGAAACAGGGGCAGTGTAAATGGAGACGTCTGTAGATATTAATCCCTCTTGCACCCAAGGAGGACACAGGAAGGAACAAAACTAGAAATAAAGAGCTCATTTTACCAAATTGTGTATGTACCTCGTGGCATCTCTGTTTTATTAAAAAATTAAAATTACATATGAAAAAACATAAATATACAGTAAAAGGTAATTATAAAAATGCACTTTACGTTAAAATGCATTAATGCTTGGGAAATGGGCCATTATTTTGGATTATCCATATCATTCTCCATTCATTTCAACCAAAAAGAGTGATATGGTTCCACAACCGTGGCCAAACAAATCTAAAACTAAATTCCTATATTTCTTTTCTATATTGTGTCTTTTCTTCTCCTTGTACTGCACCCCCCTTAATCATTTACTGTCCATTACACATTCGGTCAACCCCTTACCTACAGCCTCTGTCACCCACTTGTTAACATGTTTAAGTACAGTTCATCATCCAGGTGTCAGTGAATTCCCTGGTCTCATGTATCTCTACTCACTCCCCCTCTTGCAAGCACAAGTCTATTTTTCACATGTGCCCGGCTCTTATTTTTTCTCAGTGCTTTACTGCCTGCTATTATCTCTGCTTTCCTTCCTCTTCCATTATACCTTGTCAGGTACTTTTTCTTTCTTATTGTAACCCGGGGGAAATAGGCAGTAGATGCGTAGGGGTGATGATGCTGGAATTAGGGAGAAAAATACAAAATCACATTAAAACCGAGTTACCGAGTTTGTGGGGCCTGATTTCATTCCCCTTGCCCATGTCACAGTTGAGATTTTAAAAACGATGCACGTTACACTTGTTATCAAATATGTGAGAACAATTACCTTGGCTGGCAAAAGAATAATTTCTATTGCGAACTGCAGAAACACCCTGCAGGTACTCTTTTTCAAGTGAATTTTCTGTTCTCTTTGATTTATGGGTGAGTGTACTACAGATGATTACTGGGGGAGGGGGGACAGGCTATGAAGGAGAAAAATCTACGCTCCTGTTTCTTTAGAAGAATATGCTAAGATTAAGAAAAAATGTAGGTCAAATAACTGGTTTCTCAAGTTCAAGAATTTTTATTCTTAAAAAAAATTTCTTGGGCAAGAAAAAAGGCAATTTGATGCCACCTCTTAGTTTCTTTTTTCCAAAAAGGAATAAAGTTTGTCAGTTTAATCAAACAGGCAGGAAGAAAGACTCCTCTAGACAGGAGCACCCTGTCCCACAGAAGGAATGCAGGGCTCACAGGATTGTTCCTAGGAAGGCCTCCTCGCTTCAATATGGTATGTTCCTGCCTGCCAGAGAGGAAAACCTAAAGTGGGTTATTTGGTCCATCTTTACATATTATATTACCATAAGACTGGTCCATCTTTACATATTATATTACCATAAGACTGCTATTTCCCTCTCAGCCACTTTCGACAGGCTCAGAAATGAGAAAAACTTGTTCTGAGCTCCCACAGCAGTTGTCAACTTCATTGCCATAAGCTTCACCTGCGCACTGCCTAATGAGCCCTGAAAACATAAAGACACCTGCCCAGAGCCTCCACGTCCCCACCGGAAGCCTGACTATGCACATCTCCATCCGAAGCCTGACCATGGATAGCTTCATTCACCTGACCGATTTTCTCTACTACTACACATGTCTGCATATATTCAATAAAAGTCACGGTGACACATGCTTTCCAGACCCACATACTCTCTAGCATGCGCTTATTCTCTTTGAAATTCTTTAAGATCAAAATTTAGGTAGACGCATGTTTCTGCCGCCGATTATAACTGCGAGTGTCTGCTGAGCCACAAAAGGCAATATAATTACACCTAGTCACATCCGTCTTGCATGCGAGATCCCATCCAGCCACACTGCCTCTCCAGGCTAACTGCAGCTGGCACCTGGCAATCAGACATTTGTGGGCCTCAAAACCTGCCTGTGTCTTTGAAAGGCAGTATGAATTCTAGTAGCTCCAGACAACTGCCCAGTGTGACCATTCTGTTCGACTGACTTGCTTGGTGCGACACTGGCAGGGAGAACTCTTAAAAGTCACTAGTTTCTTTGAGGAACCATTCAGCCTGCTCAGCGCCGTCAGGTCATGGGGAAGGCTGGCTCCCAGGCTCAAAGACAGAAGTCAGAGACACCTCAACAGCTTCTGGCTGACTGACAACAGGCAGGAGAAGTATCCTGCAACTCAGCCAGAAGTTCAGAGGCCAGAGCCTGACGAATTTGTCCCTAACCAAAGCTGCAGCCCTCCAGCCCATTCTTTAGAATAATACATACACTACAGTTCAAATAAAAATGTATTAAAGCTGCAAAGTTCCTTGAGGACAAGAACTACTTATTTAATATTTTATTGTATATTATCGATAACGTTTAGCACAGTCCCTAGGCCAGTGGTGGCGAACCTACGGCACGCGTGCTGCAGTGGGCTGTTTGTTATTATTGAAACCTTGAAAAGGTTCGCCATCACGGTCTCAGGCAGTGTTGGGGAAAAAGTAAAACGTGTCAGGGAACTTTGTTCCCTTTTCTTTTATTTTGGGGCTGGGAATCAAATCCAGGGCCTCAAACATGATAAGGCAATGCTCCACCACTTAGGCATGTTCCCAGCCCCCATGGAAACTTCATTTTTTTTATAGGAAAATCCAAAATGATGACTTCATTACCAGCTTAAACTGCCCAAGACAAAGGTGTCCAGAGCTGTCCACCTTTTCTTGCTGCCTGCTTCCTCCAAAGTTCCCTACAACCAATCGATAGGCTCCTCCATCGACCTCCACACAGTCCTCAGTCTGCAGTATGGCTGGAATCCTGTCAAACTCCTGTCCTTAAACCTTTGCACCATCCTCCAAGTCTACCTTAGTCTGGGATGATGACAACTCAAACTTTCCTGTTACGTGACTTTGAGATCCCAGATCAAGGCTTCCAACTATTTCCTACTTCGCACCCTTCACTTAGTTGACCACAAAGACTATCCTCACCTTGACATCTTTATCGTATTTCTCTTCCTCGGGGACTTCAGTGACTTGTCATTGTCCAAAAAGACTGAATTCAGCAAATGAATGTGAAAGTTTTAAGGTGATAAAGTATAAATATGATGCATTTTAATGCTTGCAAACCTTGAGGTTAAAAATTACTATGGCTTATAAAAGAACCAAGAGTTTGTGAGATCTCGGATTCTACAGCTAACAGTCGTGGCTGCTCTTAAAGACCAAAATCCTCTATGTGACCATCTGGATGCGACCATCTCAATGTGACCATTTCACCGTCTCCATTGCTTGCAAGTCTACAATGTGCCCGTCTGGTCTTCTACAGCAAGTTCACCAAACGCCAATTGGGCTGAGTTTCTATTCCTTGGAAAACAAATCATCTTCTAGTCTCAAGGTTCCCCTTCCTGGAAATCATCCTGTCTTCTTTACTCGATTAACTCCTATGAGGCTTTTAAGTCTCCTCTTAACTGTATATCAGGGCGGAGGCCAGGTTCCAGCACTTTATGCTTTCAAAGCATCCCGCACTGCCGCATCAGTGCACTCACCCCTGCTCACAAGCAAGTAAATGAGACGTATCTGTGTCTATTCTTGTTCTTGCCCGAGGTCCCACCAAACCACAGTAGAGGACTAATCAATGTACAGATCCACAAGACACAGAAAGGGGGAGGAGACCGCAGCGGGTGAGAGAAGTGCACCAAATTCGGGAGGATGGAAAGCAGATGGACAAAGGGAACCTAACTTAACAGAGTCAGAAAGCTGAGCCCAATCTGCCCACAGCGGGAGGCACCAAGAAATAAGCTAGTTTTCCTGAAAGAACTTCCAAAAATGGAGGCCCCCAGTACCTCAAAGACGGGAGGGGAGTAGGGGAGGCCACCAGCCAAAGGGTCAGCGGCGTGCCTGTATGCCACCTCCCTGGCCAGGTGACAGCTCACTGACATGTGGGAATCAGGCTGAGTCAGAAAGCACCACGTCCAGGAGAGAGGCAAGAGAGAGGAGACCTGGAATGGCGTGGGATGAACGATGAAAACCTGAGGCCCTTTCCATCCATGCTGGCTCCTTCCAAGCAGGATACCATCAGGATTACTTTTTAAACAAACTCATCTGCCCTAAAAAAAAGGATTTCTGCCCCACCCCCTCCAAAAGACTGATTCATTTGTCTTAGAGTTGAACCTACCAGGTAGTAAGCCCCACCTGCATACACAGAAGTCCCATTTTGAAAAGACGCCTAAAGGTCACTCCTGAGTTTTCTAAAAATTATACATCAAGTAGTAAAACCTGCTAAGAAGGCAAAGAGGGTAGAAAGGATGGAGAGGGAAAGAAGGTCCCATTTTGGAGAGAACTAGCAGGGAAGCTTCCCTAAGGAGGTGATGGTTCATCAGAGAAATGGATAACCTGAGGGGCTGTGGGAAAATCTGGAGGGTCACTTTACAGTAAGAAGGACAATACGTGCAAGAGCCCTGATGTAGGAGCCCAGCTGAAGTGTTTTCAAAAGAGCAAGAAGATCGATATGGCTGAAAATGAATGAGCAGAGCAAAAGATGACAGAGAGTAAGGATAGAGAGCTTTATACGGTTTCCAGGGTCTAGATCATACTGGGCCTGGTGATTCAAACTGAAAATTCAGACTGTTTCTGAGTAACTATGGAAGTTTCAGAGTGGGAAGTAACATCATCCAATTTATCTTTTACAATATCTTTCTCTGATTCTTGTGTGGGAAATGGACTACAGGTCGGTGTTCATTCCTTGGTGAACATCTATCTGCCCTAATACACTGTAAACAGGAAGGTGTTCTGATCACTGATACATTTTAGATCCTCACAGTATACACCAATCACCCAATAAATATTTGTTGAATGAATTTATAGAACAGCAATAATAGAATCAGAAATTAGGCGAGAGTAGTATAGCTCCTGGTCCTTCTATTACACTAACTAGACTTCCAAAACAGATAACAGCCCCTAACAGTCCTGAAGTACTTTATATAGCTTGATGAAGACTACGACACAATAATAGGGGTGGTGGTGGTGGAGATAATATCTTGGCTCCGTCTATGAAGATCATGACATCATTGTGATTTATTTTACACCAAGTATGTATTAAAAATGGCAAATTCTTATGTAGACAAATGGTGTTAATTAGTCTTTTATAATGAGTCTTCTGTGCTAATAACATATCCCAGCTAATCTCATTCTATAATATAAAATCAAACGTAACAAAACCAACAGTAATCATACTGCAAAACATTTAAACAGGAGGCTCCAAATTAAATCACAGTTTTGCATTTTTGTATTTAAAGCTTAACCCGAGACCTTTTTACAAATGTATTTTTCCTTGATTTTGTTAGTACATTCCAGGCAGTATTGATTATCATTGACAATTCACCAGGTTGGGGATCAATGCTGAATTCACGAGGACAGGTGGTTATTACAATGAAGCTGGGGGAAAAAAATCATAATTTTTACATGTTCTAGAAACAACCTAAGTCCAATAATCTGCTCCTTTTTGACTTTCAGGATTCGTTCATTCAACAAACATGTATCAAGACTATGTGTCCCTGAATTAGAAAATATTGTGGATACAAACGAACATGAATATGATTTTTGTCTTCTAGAAATCTAAGAGGCAGACTTCTTATCAGCTAGTCAAGGTCTTTCTGGTTAATCATAATTTCTCTCATGCTTCTCTAACATGCAGTGTGGATCAAGGACATAATCACAAAACCCCGCCTAAATATATGTCTCGTTTATGGATTTATTCTGATACTGAAATGATCATTTTCTACAAACAAGAAAGAACACCATACTGTGGCAGAAGGTTGGCGAGATGGGACCAGTAGAAGCTTCCATTAAATTTAGTGCATTTTAGAAAGGAAGTCTATACTAATCCCTAAACCAGGAGAAAAACAAACAAACCAACAAACAAAGAAACCTATTAAGAAATTTGTAGAAAAATAGACTGGGGGAAAACAAAGCAGTTGAAAGACAACATTCAAGTACCTGTCTACCTATATGGAAACAGAGAACGAGGGGTCAATTATTTGCATTACACAAGAAGGGCAAGCAAGTGGTAATGGGCTTACAGGTCACTTGGGAAAATTCAGGCTAATTAGGAGACCAAACTTTTAAACTATGAGCTAAACCATAAGAGCTGCTAAAGGAAACCAGAGAATCCCCACCATTAGAGATACTCAAAGCTGAGTTCAACCCTAAGGGATGATTTAGAAATAATTATCTCTGGTTGAGTGCTGGCAAACAACAAAATAATGCACGGGCAGGCCAGACGAGGTCAAATGGTCAAAAAGCCTATTCGTGAATTTTGTGCTATGACTTAAGAATGGTTGTCCTGTGATACATACCTAAGACCATTCACACTTGGTATTACGTGAACTATACTGCGTACACAGTCAACCGTGTGTGACAGTGACCAGGATTAATTAAAATTCCCAGCTCACAAGCAACAGCTGAAAATAAATGCCTGTCATACCCATAGGCCCATAACATCGAAGAGTAATAGGAATGTGTTGTAAAATCACAGAAAAACAATCAGACGCGAAACTGTGAGATGGTTTTTGGAGCCCTATCAAGGTATTCTCCGAACAGTATGTACCCTGTTGTTAGAAATCTGTGTGGTCCATTTAAACCAGGAAGGCAAAGCTTCTGAAAGAACTTGCTCAAGGCAGCTGCAGCTCTCAGTTTCTAGAAAATACCAGCTGAGCGAGACTCCTGAGGCCTTTGTACACTTGCCCCTTCTCACCTCCCAGGCTCTGAGAAAGCAGGGAAGGACCATTCTATCCTCCTCAGCAATGGGGCTTTCGGGAGGTTCATCTTATCAGCCCCCTGCAGTGGCCTACCCAACAGGAAGTTTCCCCAGAGTTTCCATCACAGGAAATTTCCTGTGAGGAAGCCCTTGCTGCATAAACAAAGAGTTCCTCAGCCCCCCAAAGAAACAGCCAGGCAGAGTAGGGAGAGGGGGTGGAAGGTGTCAGGGGACAGAGGGCTGGATAGCAGTACAAGAAATGGAGGGCACACAGAACTTATTGTACTTTCCCTTAGCCTTGGATTTATCAGAAAATTGCTGATGGCCTGGGGGTGCCCTGGTGTACGTTGGCTTTCACCCCCAGGCCAGCAGCTTCTACCTGAGGCCAAGCTGAACCTGGAGAGAGAAACCGTGCAGTGGGTACAGGTTTTGCTGGTTTTCCTTCACCCTTAACCTCTCTGAGTCTGTTTCCTCTTCTGCAAATAAAACAGCATCTAGATGGTTAAATGAGATAGATCGCTCTACTTCATTAATACAGAGGAACTGGTAAAGCATTATATAAGATCGCACTTAGCTTGACCACAACAGTATTTCCCACAGCACACATGCCAAGAGGTAGTATGTTACCTACACAAGGGTCAGGTGTGTCCCTGGGAGAGCCATTTTATGTCCTACTTGTCAAAAGAATATAAACTGAACAGAGTACAGACTGTATTTTGGCTCACCAGAAGTCTACAGAAATGCAACATTCTGAGGAGTTGAATTTTCTTTTCTTTTTCTTTTTTTTTTTTTTTATATGAGTTGAATTTTCTAGTTAGCTCAAGATGAAAGAAACAAGGTTTCAGCCAGGTGTGGTGATGCACACCTGAAGTCCCAGCTATTTGGGAGGCTGCAGTGGAGCCGAGCTTAGTCCACACAGTGAGATCTGATCTTATAAAAACAAAATAAAACACCCCAACCTGAAAAACACTGATATTTTATTTTCTACAATAGGCCTGACTGTCCTAAACTATAGCCAGAGAGTTGCTCTCGAATTAAATCCGATAATTTCTTTTTTTAATTTAAAATTTGCCGCCTTCTTCTAAAGGCCAAGGTCAGGGCTAAAATAAGCACAGTCAGCTGAGAGGTCCGTTTTGTTCTCTTCTGGTTAATTTATGCTTCTCTGTTCACATCTCTGGCATACTGGTGCTGGAGGCCTCAGGGTAATGTAAAGCAAAATCACATGGGATGAATGGGGACACACTTTGAACAAAAACAGCTCATTTTTTGATTGTTTCACTTGTATTTTTTGCTTTTATATTTGAAACTATGATGTCATTTTACTACTTTAAAGGACAGGACGAACTGAAGAGGATCCCAAAAATGCTCAGAAAATGTTGGCTGCAAATATTCTTGCTTTTTAATCTTTCACCAGTGAATGGGCCCCATATTCTTCAAGAATATTTGAGAATTTGAAGTCTCTCTTTGTAACAGGAGGGAGTAACCTGGAGGAAATTATGCTAAAGTGAAACAAGCCAGGCACACAAAGACGAATGCTCATGGTCTCATGTAGATGTGCAAGCTAAAAAAGCTGAACTCAGAGTCACAGAGCGGCACGGTGGTGTCCCAGGGCGAAGGGTAAGAGAGGGCGGGCTGGGGAGGTACTGGTCCAAGGCATAAAAACGTCAGGACGTCTAAGCACAGGGGAACTCGCGTTTAGCACAGTGACTGCAGTTAATAGTACTGTTCTGTATTAAAAACTACTTGTCAATTTGAAACAGCCTCACTATTAAAAAAAAACCCCAAAACTGAGTTTAGAGATACGTTCGTGAACTCGATCTAGCCACCCCACAGTGTATAAAGCCACCAAAGCATAATGCTGTTCACAATATATAATACAGTCTACAATACTGAATTACTTGTCTGCTTAAAAATTAATTAAAATTTAAAATAAATACGCTGGAACCTCACTTTTCAGAATACTTGTAGGGGCTCACTGTGTCAAGGGTCAATACTGTTGCCTTTTGTTCACAGACCTGTTGCAAGAAAAGGGTTATACTTCAAGACTCTACAGCAGAAAAGAGGAGAACCAGAAAGAGAAGAAAAGGAAAACTGAAGGAAAAAGAAGAAAAGGCCAAGAAAATGGAAACTCAAATATGTGATAATGTGCCATGTCGGCTGATGATACAGAGAGAACACATACATATAGTCCGCACAGCACACAGATACGTATTTTTAATAACAATATGCAGCCTGATTAGTGTGGTGTCATACAATATAGTGCCATCAGCTCCATGTTAAAGGCCACCTAGATTCTTTCTCCTAAAATCAATTTCGTGAGCATTTAGTAAGCAGATACTATGTGGCAGACATGGTCCTGCCCTCAAGGAGTCACTGGCCAGCTGGTGATGTAGATGCACACGTTGATACGACACAGGTGAGGCTACTTCCGCATGACCCACAGAATGGCTTGGGCTAACTTTTTGGTCCTTAGATGGCTGCTCCTCTCCCCGGTTCCTGCTAGAATCTCTCAAGGCTTTGACTTTGAAACTCAGACATAAGCCCTGACCTCCAGAACCAGGGAGTGCAGGCTGCATGGAGAAGGCATTTGGATGCAAAGTAGAAGCATCTGGTTTGGGTGTTAAGGGGAGAAGAGTATGAAGCATTCATGAGGACTTCATTTTTGAGTGGTGCTCTAGAACACGAATGCACAGTTCTATTGGTTTTGATTGCGCTTTTATAAACCAGATTTGTGAGTTTAACTTTTCCTTATAATTCTATCACCTGCCCTTACTATTTTCAAAGAAGGGTATGCCATGGGGCCAAGAGTTCTCTCTTTTCTCTTCCCTACTCAGCTCGGGGCAGAAAAAGGTCACAACTCCAAGGGCTGGACAGCAGTAGCCAGAAGTTCCAAGTAGTGGAGTCCAACTGTAGTAGGGTTCAGGATGTGGACGCTTCACGAAAGCCTACCAGGGCCTGGGGGTGAGGAGGGCAAACATGAATAACAGGACAGTGCTTATTTTTAGGAACCCAAAGAAAGCATCTGGGACAGCATGAAAGATGGCAGGCAGCAGAGGAGACTGGATAGTGATCTTGTTAGGCACCACACAGTTAGTTCACTTGAAAAATTCTGAACTTGTGCAGCCCATTCTCTCCTCAGCTTTGTGGAATAAACGTCTGCGGGTAACTGTCTCTTTTCCTTCCTCTCCCCTCCCCCTTTGCCTTTAGTTAACTGCAGCTGTGGTCGAGGGCCGGCAGCCAAAAGTCCCACAATGCACTCCTCCACAGGAAGTTCCCAAGATCTCTTCCTGAACAGGAAATTTCCTGTGGTCCAACAGACATTCCTCTCAGCGTTTATCACTCACATACATTTGTTTTGGCAGATACTGGGTCTTGGGTAAGAACAACAAGAAACGGTTGGAGGGAAAGCTACCTCAGGGGAAAAAAAAGTGTAGTTATTGTCAGGGGAAGAAAGTGTGACAGAACTATCTCAAAGGAAAACAAATACTAGCAAAATGGACTCCAGAGATCTGAAATGTGTGAGAATGTAAATACCACTCATGAAGCGATGCAACATTTGAATTTTATCTGTAACGAAATGAAGGTGTGCAGACTTTTTCGAGGCCAATTCAAAGTATTTATAAATCCTCATGTAAAATTTTGGTTTTTATAAGTATCAGGGCTACAAAGTGCTTAGGATTTTAAACTTTTCTGCAATGTCTTTACACACGTGACCTATCATATCTTAGTTGATCACCAACAGTATCGCTTCAACCTCCCACACTACTAGGTGCCAGAATTCCCTAAGAGGCAAGGACTGCCTTGGTTACTCACAAGTCAGTATTTCATACTCACGTTGCTTCACTATAGTTGAGTTGCCATTTTTGGAAGTTACAATAGGTACAATGAGAAAAATCCAAGTACCAGGTCACTACCAGCATTGTCTTCCTCCAAAACTGACCTATCTGTTTTATAATCCGTCCTTCAGCCTATCACTTCCTTGTTTAAAATCCTTCAGTGGCTCCCCTCTGATTGGGAGGTAAAATTTATTCATTTAGTTTCAAATTTATTCATCAGACCCTTCAAGACTTGTTTCCAGTTTTATTTTCCACAACTCCCCCTTGACTCCAGTCACCAGCTTCTGAGAACAATCATGAAGATTTACCTCTCTTTGACTTCTTTGGACTCTTTTTCACTTTTACCCTCCTTAATGACACAGTTTAGACCCCTTTCTCCCTTCCTAATTCAATTGCTCTGCTCTGTAAGCCAAGTACATAAAAGGCACCCCAATGTCCCTATATTCTAATTTGCGGATTACTTAGCTGTCTTTGCCAGTGGCTGACAAGTCCCTTGAGCACAGTAACTACTGTGCTTGTATTTGGAATCCAAATCTGACACATTACAGATAATGGATAAAGTATTTTCTGGAAAGATAATCTTACCTTGTATGGTAATAAAAACTACAAGAATTTTCTTGTTTTTACCATCCAATCAACAGAGCACATAAAACTAGTTAGCATAAGCATTCTAATAACCTAGTAACAGCCTGCAAGACCCATGTGAACTAAAATCCTTTTTTCTTTTTTCTTTTTTTTAGCTCACGAACTTGGAAAGTTAATTTTGTTCGGTACAAGAGACTGGTGTATCCTATTTATTTTGTTTGGGATCTGGCTGTGATAAGATACTTGGCTGCCTGCCTCTGTGGCCCTTCAACCTTTCCGACTGGGCTTATTTAACCCACGATCCCCTATAAGTTCAAACCCACCCAGACTCCAGGCCCAGCCCTGTTCTTCACCAGCAGAAAGCCAGGGACCAGCTGTTCAGTGAACCAGTAATGAATCCCTCCCGCCGCGGGCCTTGCTGTGCCCCTGCCTTTTTGTCTTCTAGTTCCTCTCGAAAACACGAGTGTGTGGACGAGTCCCAGCGTCTGGCTGGAGGTCTGTGGCCCGCTCGCTCAGGGTTTCAGTGCTAACCTTCGTCCCATGACCTGTCTGAGACTTCCCCTGGTGACCCGTCCTGCGGGCAGAGCTGAGGTCTGGAACTGTGAATTTCTTCAAGAGAACAACCTTTCACTTCTGTGTTCCCAGTACAAATAAAAATAACAGGGCTGGAAAGGATGAATGGTCTCATCAAAACGGAGCTTTTTTTATCGCATAATTTAAATTGGGAGCATCCTAGCAAACGACCAACCAATTATTTCTAAATTCTTTTATAGGGGAAAAGGAATCTTTCTCTGAAGAAAAGGGCATTTAAATGTTTCTGAAAAAAGAGGTGAAGCTTTATTTTTTAAAAAATGTGCTTTTTTTTGGCGAGGGTACTGGGGATTGAACTCAGGGCCTTCCCACCGGGCTACATTCCCAGTCGTTTTTATTTTGAGACAGGGTCTTGTTAAGTTGCCCAGGCTAGGCTCAACTTGCAATTCTCCTGCCTCAGCCTCCCAGAGTGCTAGGATTATAGGTATGTGCCACCACATTTGGATCCTTAGTGCTGTTATAAAAATAAAAGAGGAGAAAAGTTCGCAGAGAGAAAACCTGAGAGTGCACAGTGTTGGAGTCCTTGATGGGTTTTCTGTGTGAGAAAGCACAGTGAACGTGCTGGGTTCAGTGGTAAATGATGTGTTGCCTTTAAGAGTGCTGGTACCTTTAATGCTCATAGACATGTACGGAGGGTTGAACAGCTGTTTCTACTCTTACCTCACCGGGCTGGAATCAGAAGACCTGGTCCCAACCCCTCCGTCATTTACCAGCTTGGCAACCCTAGACAAGCTGTCTCAGCCACCAGTCTCGCTTCCTCAGCTGGAGATCTGTGGATACCGCCACCAGCTCAGCTTTGTTGTGAGAAGATAATGGTAACAAGGCTATAAAAAACAGTGCAGATGTGAATTCGGCCTATAACAGTTAAATGTGAACACTGGCCAAGGACCAAAAGAAGACCGAGCGCCATGTTTTTTCTCCTTTTCTTTATGGTGTGTGCACAGACGCCTGAGAATCTATCCCATTGTCCCAAAGGCAGCACAAGGGGTCCTTTCCACTTAGGTCTCCCCCATGACATACATTCCTGCTTTACTGGACAGTGGCTGAACTGGAGGCGGGGCGTCTGCATTTCGGCTGTGTTCAGAGGATGCCTCATTTGGCTGCAAAGGAAAATCTCAAGAATGTGGCCAAGGTAATGTGAGCATTATCAGCAGAGGGCATGGACTTGCTGTGGCCATTTAGATCAAATCCACAAAGTCATTTTGCTCAGTTTTTTGAAGTTGAGCTAATAGATAAAAATGGGAAGTTCCTTCCACTTTGACCAGCATTTACTGAGTTCTTCCTGTGTGCCAATGTACTAAGCGTTTTACCGCTATGTTCCCACTGACTTCTTAGAATATCCCTAAGAAGCAGGCAGTATTAACTCCATCCTAAGGTCCTTAGAGAGCGGACCTTCCAAGTTACTTGGAAGTGCAAAGTGGTAGATCCACATGCTATTCCCTACTCCCCAGTATCACCTTTTTGTACCATAGAAACTACACTTAGTTCTCTAGAATATGGGTGGGCTGGACATGTAGTGGTGAAATCAATGGAGAGAGAAGTCTGGAGGGAAACCTGGCAAGTCTCATGTTGACTCTCAAAAAATTAAACGAATAGTTAGTAACCATTAAGACTATAGCTCAAGATGTTCGCTATGAACATCAGCTCCCGACTCACGGCTCTCTTGGCCGAAGCTCCTCGGAGAAGGCCTTCCCCGTGCTTCACACCAAGGCCAGAACGGTTAGTGGTCTTCTGCTAATGGGACTGCAGGAGGGACGTCCTGCAAGGACGGCACCGAACTGGCACAGTCTAGCCACCCTTGACCCCAGAGAGCCAAGCTCTTTCGACTTCAAAACCTTCTCTAATGTATCCATGGTTCAATTAAATATTTTAAATACATTCTGCTTTAACTGAATAAGAGCTTCTGCTTTATTTTCACATATACTATACTCTGAGGTTCAATTTGAAGGGAGCAATCTTAGAAACTGCAAAAAAATGCACAGATAACAGCTCCAATTAACATATACACATATATGCTGAGTGCTCTTAAGTCTACTGATAGACAAAGACCTTAAACAATGAAATATTGGTGAATAACACAGTATTTATACTACCTGCTAATGGCATGCTACGGACAATAAATAAAGGTTGCTATGGTCAGTTCAATAGTAACGAAACACATTAAGATGTGTAAGATGACGTTAACTTTTATGGGCAGTTACAATGAAAGCAGAGGACGTGGTTCTTTTCTTTGAAGTATTCACCACCAAATGGGAAAGAGAAAACAAATAAAGGTACGCAACAATAGCAAATACCACTGATGTCTGCATGGAAAGATAACTAGACACAATTTATTTCTGGGAACCACCAACTAGAATAATGGCTGTCTCTTGCCAAAGCCCAGGCTCCTAACAATACCCATATCTGTAAATCTAAGATGGCTCATCTGTCTTGTGTCGCTATATAAGAAATGGCCAACAGTAAACCTTAAACTCACATAATCTTCAGAGATTGAACACTCAGGTTCAATAAGCCTGCAGGTGTGAGCCAGGCCCCTGGAGGAAAATGTATTCCCTGTCCACTGGGTGTCTCTGCCTCTCGGTCCAGCTAGCACCAAGAGCTATTTTTAATGTCCAGGTTTTAGACAGTAGGGTCTAGTTAAAATGAGATATCTGAGTACAGCAGCAGCAGAGAGCCGCCAAGCGCCTGAGCTCACCCTGGAAAAGCTGTGTATGCCCAGGCAGCTGGGCTGAGAAGGAGTATGTCTCTGAGATCACAGAATGGTCAAAATAGCCCCAGGTCTGAGGGTCAGGCAGGGGTCAGTCTTATAGGAAGCATCTTCCCTGCCTTTGAGCTTAGCCAGTGTCCAGTTCCAAGAGCTATTTTAAGCTCACTCCAGAGCTACTTGTATCCTCACGCCCACATGAGGTCCGGGATGGAGAGAGGAGCAGAGAGAGGTGGGGGAGGCTGAGTGACTGACGGGGCCTCACTGCTCATTCCCCGGCTTCCACGGGCTCCCGGTGTGCTTCTAAGAAAGCAGGATTCAGCGGGCATCGGTGCTGTGGGCTATATTTATACCCATCCAGCTGCCCAGCTGCTGAGCTTTTCACATTCTCAAACAGCAGGAGAACGAGATGCTTTCTAGAGGGACTATTTTCTCATGGTATTTATTCTTGATTTCTCTGGCATGATCTCAGCATTCAAGTCTTTTTGATGAAGAAAAAAAAAAGAAGAAGAAAAGAAAAAGGGGAAAGAAAATAAACAGAGTTGGCGGATGCAGTTCTCTACTGTCAACGCAATGCAGTTATTCTCCCGCGCACAAAGGGAGAACTCTGCCTTCCCGGCTCTTTTGTCACGCAGCCAGGTTTACGTCTGGGCAACAGACGGAAGAGACGCCTAGCACTACACAAGGTTACTGTGAGCATCCCTGATCTTTCTTTCTACCACCTTCGTGGCAAAACAGAGCGAAAGCGAATACAAATTGAACATCCAGATTCCAAAATCCATAATCAAAACTGCTGCATAATCCAAATGCTGACATAATCCCGCAAGTATAAAGTTCCACAGTTGACCTCGCAGTCAAAATACCGTACGACATCATCTGTAAGCTCTGTGTCTAAGGTGCATATGAAACCTAAGTAAATTAAGACTTCTGTCCCTTCCCCTTTGATGTATCACTGTATATATGCAAACATTCCAAAATCCGAAAAAATTTCAAGAATCCGAAACACTTCTAGTCCCAAGCATTTCAGACAAGGGATGTGTATAAGCTGCCTGTAAGAGAAGGGAGAAATTCATCAAGATACTTAAGACTTGCCTGAATAAGTGGAGGTTGGTTCTCTGAACTTGCTCAGTACTAGGAGTGTGATTTCCTGTTCAAAGACTATGCTTTGGAATCTGACCTAGGTTGAATCCTAGCTGACAGTAATGGCCACTGCCCATCTGTGTGACTTTAGTTAATTTGCTTGAGTGTTCCGAGCCTCACCTTCTAAATGCTCCCTACTGAAGGTACTGTTGCTCGGGACCGACTGAACAGTACGGCCTCCCCTGGCTGATGTCTGAAACACCCTCTCCACTCCTGCCCAGCCCAGAATGTGGAGTTCCCTGGGCCAGGCCCCCATGGTAAGCAACGCGAAGTCATGCAGCAAAGTAAGGAAACAAACACGCGCTCCACTTTTTGCAAGTTAGCCTCCTGTGCTGTGTTTTCCCCATTTTAAGTTAGGGGTAAACCCCAATCCTTCTCAAAGGGCCGTTTTGAGGACCAAGTGAGTCAGTACATGGAAAGTGCTTAGGACAATACTCGGCACAAAGTTAGCAACTAGTTAACTGTGAGCTGTTGTTACTGTACCAACCAAAGGTGCCAGTATCATTCTCCACTCTTCATACAGAACAGTATAGAAAGAACATGACATAAAACTTGAAGGAATTACAAAGGTCTATTTCGTACTTAGTATCAAGCACTAAAATTTTTAAATGTAAATATTCATTGCTATGAATTTGGTCGTTCTTTAATTTTGCACTTTGCATATCCTACCCCTCAACTATGATTCCTTTCTCTTCCCTTTCCTTCCCATCACTTCCTTTTTTTGGAAGTCCCAGAGATCAAACCCAGGAGCTGATGTGTGCTAGGCAAGTATTGTACCACTGAGCTACATCCTCAACTCTACTTTTTTTCATTTCTCTTTTGAGATAGGGTCTTGCTAAATTGCCCAGGCTGGCTTCCAACTTGTGATATACCTGCCTCAGCCTCCTGAATAGCTGGGACAACAGGTGTGTGCCACTGTGCCCGGCCCGACTATGATTTGTATCAAACTGTTCTCCCAACACTGTTTTAGTTAAAGAGTTGCTGTTAATCCTCAAATAAAATGATCACTTAGATCCTTCTAACTCACTTTCATGCAAATAAAACTTTAGTGCCTTTTATTTTCTCTTTTTCCTCTGGTTTAGCCACAAATAAAGGCTTTTTGGTTTTAGAGCAGATAAATGAAAATTGAAATTAAACCCATTTGCAGATAAGACCTGGATCTGAACAAGGATTAATTTAAGTGTAATTCATCTCTGGGTTGTATGAAATGATTTCGCATAATCCAGGTGAAATCTAATTTAAACAAAGGGGCAAATTATCAGAAAGAAAAGGGGCAACATACTGCCTTTTAGTGTTCTGCATACAGAGCCAGACACAGCACTTTGGTTTCCAGTGTTTTATATATTTTATGTAAATGCACAAGACACACTTACATACAAAATATATATAACATTTATATTATATATTAAATATATGACACATATAGTACTGCTTGCTTTATTGTGTGCATATATATGCCATCTGTTTGTCTATCTACCTATCTATGATTTGCTTTCCATCTTAGCTCTCAGAGCTGGCTCCTCTGCATCTTCCACCCTGCTGCCTTCCTAAACTCCCGTCCGCATGCTTAGTTCTATCAGGATGTGACAGCCCTTCCACTCCCAGTGGCTCCTGCAATGTCTCCCTTACCTCCTCCCTATGACACTGCAGGGCTGTTTTGTTATGTACTCGGGACCCACCCTAGAAGACTCTGATTAAGTAGGACTGACCAGGTGGATTCATCACGCCCCTGGGTTTGAGAATCGTTTATTATAAAAACCATCATATACAACAGTAGCAATTAACACAGAGTACTATGTTCCAGTCATGGGTCTAAGAGCTTTACATTATTTTATACAATTTATTACCCATTTATATATGGATTTGTTATTGAATTATAGAGCTCAGTGTAAAAGCAAAACAGAAATCTAACTAGTTTCATCTAGATTCTTCTATTGATCTCTTTGTAACGAAGGAGATGTAATAATTTGTTTCCATCAATCCACACAGGAATACAAAACTATGGCCACTTGAACTTTAAATAACACCTTCTAGGAATTCTTTATGGGCAATGTGTGACACGAGTTGAACTTATCTGAGACACACAAAAAAGTTATAATAGTAACATTCTGAATGAGCAAAGAGTTTTCCTCCTGAGACAGTGAGGTGTAACATACCCAAGAACACAAATATTTTGGACAATCTCCCTATGCCAGAGATTATTAAAATCTGTCATTAGAAAAAGTTAATTTTTAGCTCTCTTGTCCTCACCAAACTCCTCTGAAGTGACAGTAAAGAGATTTTTAAGAAGGCATAAACCTATAAGGACAAAGACAACAGAAGAGGTAACAGCAGGGTCGGGGAGATGAAGAAAACAAACCAGAAACCTGAAAGATGAAGCAGTGGTGATTTATTTAGCAGACCTAAGAAAGTAGAATTCTAAACTCATAGTGCTGAAAACTATGAAATAACTCTACTGGTTGACATAGCAGAACTCTTAAAAAGGTTGGGATACCAAAATGACCAAGTAGAATTAATTGAAAGCTTATAATAGACAAAGGACTAAAGCATGTACATAGTGACTGCCAGACGACCCCTACCCCATCTCCCACCGCGCTCCCAGAAGGTTGGCAACTAGACCTTTGCCTTCCATCTCTGGGGAATCCGTGTAGCCAAAGACCAAAGACCCGGAGAGATTTACCGAATGGTATCCCAAGAAAACGTGCAGACAGGTTACCCTGGAGGGCAAGTCCACTGATGTACACAGAGCTTCCAATCATTACCTTAGGCTCCATTAACTCTTGAGTACGAGCAGACAAGCAGGGATCCTCAGATGTTTAAGTAGAACGGGAAGAAAGCGAAACCAAGATCAGAAAAGGGCAACTTGGAGAAAATAGAGATAATTCAGGAAACGAAAAAAAAATATATAGTTGTTATTATCTTCAGAGAAATAAAAGGAGATATGGCAACTATGAAATATAAGATGATGCTATAATGAGTGTGGTTAAATTGACTGGTTGGGGAGTCACTTAGGGGATAAGTGAAGCATGCTTCTGGGTGGGTCACAGAGGCATGACTCTGAGATCTAGATCTGTATCTGGTCCCTGGCCCCTTCCTCTCTGGCACTGCTCTCCTGCTCTACTTCCAGGTTGCCATGAACTAAGCAGTCCTTCTACCATGATGTTTCTGCCTTGGAGCCAGTTGATCATGGACTGAATCCCCAGAAGCCATGAGCTAAATTAAACCTCTCCTCTTTAAGTTGTGGGTATTAGGTATTTTGTACCAGCATGGAGAAAAGTGACTAATTCACTAAGGACTAAGCCAAGAACAAAAATAGTACACCTGAATATTAAAGGTATACTGTTAGGAATAAAAACTGAGCAGGAGTATTGGAGGAAAAAGCTGAGGAATCTCCCACGGAGGAGCTTGAAATATATACAGGTGCAAAGTAAGAAATAAGACATGAAAATTATAGGACCAACATCCTAATAGTGGGAGTTCTGGTGAAAGATCTGGGAAATTAGGAGGAAATTTCTGAGGACGTAAGGAAGGGCATCTAGGTTAAAAGGGTGTCGTAGATTAGCACAGACACAGACCGAAACACATTTTGGAAAATTAGAATTTGAGAATATTAGAACTTGAGAATAAAAATGCTTCCAGATGCCAAAGAAGCAAAGCAGCAAAAATATTTCACACAAAGGCTTATGGATCAGAATGGCATGATCATTTGAAGGAAAATGCAATGTGGCAATGCCTTCAAAACATTGGGAGAAATTATTTCTTGTCTAGAATCAAATTATCTCTCAAGGATTGGGAAAACATAAAGGCATTTTTCAGACATGTGAGGTCTCAAAAAATTTACTTTCCCTCGAACCTTTCTCAAGAAGCTACCGGCAAGTGTCCTCCATTAAAACCAGAAAATAATATAGGAAAGAGGAAAACATGAAGCAAAGTCGGAAGAGAGGTGAAGTGCAGAGAGGTGGAGGCAGTGGTGGTTGCCAAGCTGAAGCCAGACTAGAGCGGATGGCAACTCTGGGAGACACGGCTTCTGGGTGTCTAGCTTTAATCGTGTGCCGCTTACTGAACGGAGGACGAGGAGGAGGATTCCAGTGAGCAGTAAGCACACAACTGAGGTGCTAAGGACATTAAAATAGCATGTACAATGAAACAGCACCATAGTTACCAACGCCAGCAGAACAAAGGGACAGGAAAAGAAAAATAACTACCATACAGTCCATGACTCAACTTGAAATGGCATTTATATAATGGTAAGAAGCAAACAATAAATACTCAATCTGAAATTAGGATTACTGGGGCGGCTGGGGCTACAGCTCAGTGACAGAGCACACAGTTAGCGTGTACAAGGCTCTGGGTTCCGTCCCCGGCACTGGGAAAAGTCATGATTACAAGAACGCTTCTGTGGGGGCAAAGGGAGCAACTGCCTCACCTTCCAGAGTCAGATAATGACACATAATGTCTACAACTGGAAAAAAAAAAAAAAAAAGAAGCAACATACGAGCATGTGATTTAAGAAATGGACAAAAAGATGCAAGAATCAGTTAAAAACCCTGAAAGAGCTGGCCTTTGGCGAACAGAAAACCAAGAGGAAAGCCAGGCTGGGGGTAGCAGAGTGAGGACCCTGCTGAACTTTGAAATAAACTTCCTAGAACCCCATATATAATAATATCAAGAATTATAAACAGCAAATAAAGTTTCCAGAGGAGAGGGGACCAAGAATGAAGTACATGAGATACTAAATTTCGTTTCTATTCAATGTGGTCCATGACACTGCTACGTCGGTCGGGTTTGGTTACACACTGTGGAGGCAAAACAAGACACCGCATGCTGGTGAAGTATTACTATGGTTATTAGCCCCACTGAGGTCTTATTAGGTCAAGATTTCTTAAAACTGAGGCTGGGGATTTAGCTCAGTGGTTAGAGTACTTGCCTTGTAAGCACAAGGCCCTGAGTTCAATCCCCAGCACCAAAAAAAAAAAAAAGATTTCTTAAAACTTATTCTAGAACTTTTTAGAATAAGCCCATGTGGCGCTGATTCAGCCCCATGCTTCACACATTTTGCTGAGGTCCCTAATCCGGTGGAAACGATGCCAAAGGAACTGCCTGGGGACCCAGAAACAATCGATTCCCAGTCAGCCTTAATCTCTTAATGGGCATTTGTCAGAGAGGTTCTGGCTGTGTGGCAGAGAAGGCACAATGAATGAGGCTACATTCCTTGCAAATGTTTTCTTACTGTGCTTTTCTCTGACAATTAATGTTCCACACCAGGGGACTGGGGTGAAAAGTCTGTTCAAAAATGAAAACTTGGGAGGATTTCTCTCCGAGTCCTTTACAGGAAGGCTTTCTCTCCTTCTTTCCTTCTTTTCAGTTTAATATAGTTTTGGTTAAATTTATTTTCACTAATAAATGCCAGAGATTGAACCAATCGTAAGCGTGTGCTCTATCACTGAACTATGCCCTCAGACCCAATATATTTTTGGTTGGGTTTGACACTGTATTGATACAACTTGGAACTTGTACTTTGGAAAAGTACTAATATTCAATATGATATTCTTGGCTTGTACCCAAAGTAGCGGTTTCACAGAATCCAGGTAAAACAAATCACTATGATCCCTCTGGTCAGTTTTGGCAATGGCTCAGCTACCAACTTGTTGTGCGATGTTGACCAAGGGACCGTGCCTCCCTGATCTCACTGTGCTCATTGGCAAAAGGAAGAGAGAACCCCAGCCTTTTCACCCACCCCCAGAAGTCTCTCCCTTTAGACCACCAATTCCAATAGAAATAGGATATAGGTCATCTGATGTAGGTTAAAATGTTTTGGTCCCCATGCCAAAAAGAAGTAAAAAGAAACAGTTGTCAATACTTTTAATAAAATATTTTATTTAAGACAAGCTCTCAAAAATAGTACCTTTTAAACATGTAATGGATATAAAATTAACAAGATATTCACATTTCTGCACTAATTTGTCAAATGTGGGGTAGTTTACACGTGCGGCGTGGCTCGATAAGGCTTTGCCACATTTCGAGTGCTCAGTGGCCACCACCTGCACAGCTGAACTACAGATCCTGTGCTTTGTTTTGAAAGATTTGACTACTCAAGAGCAGTTACTAGGAACAGCTGATTCGTTTTCACATATATATTCTGGCCAAAAGTAGTGCAGCCTTGTGTTTTCATAGCTTCCTTGACCTTACGATGCTGTCCCCAAATGTGCAATTGTCACGGGACACTCGGATAACTAAAATACTGGCTCAGGGTCTCTTTCAACTCTGATTGGTCACTTAGGTGCCCGATCATTGGCAACAATATTGATCAGGCAGGTGCTTACCAGATAAGAAAACATTCAGGGTTTTAAATAACTGGCAAGCGGGCAGAGCCCGGGGACAGCAGTAGAGGGGCCTGGCTTCTGCTCTCTGAGGTCACCCTTCTCCTGCCAACTCTCATCAAACCTGAGTGCAGCAGAAAACTACGTGGGGCGCGGACACACGAGAAGAATCGCGGTGCTTCAACGTCAGAAGAGCACTGAGCACACACCACGCATCCTTCCTAGACAAGGCTCCCCAACGTCACGCCTTTTAGAGGTAGGACCACTGTCCCGATTCTTGATGTAGTGTTCTTTTCCCGTGCAATTTAAATTGCACACGTTTAAAACAAACACCAAGTTTCTCCTCTAGAAAGACATCCTATTTGTACAGTTAAAAATATCACAAATCCTATGCTAATTCACAATAGGCTGTGAAGACTAGATCTATGATTCCTTGCTTTTATTCTGGAATTACATCAGTGACATGGGCTAGCTGTAATTATTTCACACTGAACAGAAGTTCTGAATTAGCAGTTTATGTATGTCTTTAGTTAGGCAAAAGTGGGAAATGAATTAATAAGTATTTAATTAATATGGATTTTCTGGTAGAGAACTATTGCAAAACATGGGATTTGGGTACGTTAAAAATATAATAAAAATACAGGGCTGAGGATTTAGCTCAGTGGTAGATTGTGTGCCTAGCAAGCGCAAGGCTCCGAGTTTGATCCCCAGCACCAACCCCCCCAAATATATATATATATATATATATATAATAAAAACAGAGACTTGGTATAAAAAGGCCAGAAATGATAGATCATAATATACCCCTCAAAGGGAGTAATATTCAGTGATGCATAAGGTGTGGAATAATCCCAGGAGTACTGAAAATACAGGTATATTTTTAAAAACAAGAACTCTTGCCCATCCTCAAATCCCTAGAACTGCTTCCACACTGTACCTATAAATCTTCCCTTCCTGCCCCGGATATGTGGTCACTTTCCGTAGCCAATGGCTAAATTACACAATGAAGCCTGCTAAAACAAGTGCCACAATGAGATGCCAAGCACATAAGGCTTGCTATTGGCAGTATCATTCAGTGAGTTCTCAGATTCCCAGAGAAGTCCGAGGTCCAGAGTTACTCAAGAGCCTAAGCGGGAGGATTGCGAAGAACGTGAGCAACGTGACTAAAAAAAGATGCAAAGAGTGATGCAAACCAACTGCAAGGCTGCTCACTACCTCAGGAACCAAAAAAGCACCTCCATGGCTTCGTGACGTACTTCTGCTCTGCACAAAGACACGTGAGGTTTGATGCACTGAGTTCTTCCAAACAGGGACATATGGTAGAGACAAAATGGTACTGGCGCTGCCATTTTTCTCGCTAACACAGGGTGGAGGTGGTATGTGCGAGGACGGAGACGGAAGAGACGCCCTCCCTAAGTGATCTGACAAATATTTATTGAGCATCTTCTCAGTATGGGTCTTGTTCTAGGTATCAGGGGTGGAGCAATGCACAAAACACAGAAAGCTCCTGTTCTTATGCAGCTTACATTCTATTCAGGAAAAAAGACGAGAAATAAATAAGCAAGTGAAATACATACTATGTTGAATGGTGGTAAATGGTATGGAGGGAAAAAGTGTTATAAAAAGGATATGCTAGTGAAGAAGTGAACGTTACTATGAAGGCCTCACATTTGTGCAGATATCTGAAGGAAGGGAGGGATGGGCCATGTATATTTGCGAGAAAGGCACTGTGGACAGCTAGAACAGCGAGTGCAAAGGCCCTGGGGTAGGAGCACAGTAAGCAAAGAATGTGCTTGGTCCAACCTATCATCAAGTTTTACCAGCCTTACAATACCCAGACTCTCAACAGGCCTCTGTACCTTCACACTCCCTCTTCCCTCCTACTTCTCTCCACATAGCAGTTATAATGATAATTTAAAAATCAAAATCAGACTATGACAGTCAATTGCCTACAATTATCATTGGCAAATTAGAAGCCAAGGTCTTTACAGTATCCTACAGGGTTGTCCCAAGTCCTCTGCTTCCACTTTCCTTCCTTTCACCTGCCGATCACCTCAGACACACTTCCTCACTGTGCTTCATACAGCAAACACACTCCCTTCTCGAGCCTTCTAGCACTTTCTGTGCCTGGAATTCTTGAGCTGAAATGTCCGCACGGCTCAAGTCTCGCTGCTCTGTTACCTGCTGTAACTCTGTGGCATATAGCGTGCTAGGGCTGTACACACTGAGAGAAAAGCCGGCACCAAAACAATCGCACGGTGTCTCCCTGGCAGGCAGGTCAGGCCCCAGCGTGCCAGGCAATATTCAACACCTCTCTTGCTCAGCCAGGCACTCTCCCCCGTCCTTCCCGCCACTGCTTCTACCTCGGGCTTCCCGGGGGGAAAACAGAGGGAATGAAGTGGGGATCTATTAACGCTGCCTTCATCCAATGCTCTTCCCTTCACACATGCCTTATCTCTGGTTTCACCGGACAAGCTGTTCACCCTGCGATTGAAAACCACACCTCCATCCCGACGTTGCCTGCTGTGTTCCGCTATTTCTGCAAGGACTCCATTTCCCATAGATCTTCCCCACAGTTCTAACTCTCCCATCGTTACCAGTGATTCAGCACAAATACCGTTCACTTAAAAAAAACCCCACCAAACAAAAGCCTCCCTTTAGCCATAGCTGCCCTCCGGCTCCTATCTGATCTCCAATTCCATCCGCAGTTAATCAAAGGGTTATCTACAATCACTTTCCTCCATATGTCGACCCACAGCAATCAGGCTTCTCCCGCTTCCCTCTGCCGCAGACTGTGTGGCCCGTGTCGCCGAGGACAGACAGCCTGACTTGTAGAAGCCAGAGACATGTTTGGTCTGCACTGTACCTGTTTTGCAGCAGTGGACTGAGCAGATCATTCTTTCCTTTCTGAAATCCTTCCTTGGTGCCCCCCAGATGTCCTCTACACGACCGGGTGCTCCTCTACTGGCTCTTTCTCACCATGCCACCATAGGTCCTGGGCTCCCGTCCTCTCCATGTCCCATCTCTCCCCCTCATCTGATCATTAACTGTACACATGCACTCTACTAAATATCACTTGAACAATGCGGTCTGCTTCAGTTCTACTGTCATGCCCTCAGCCCCTAATTTACACTTGTACATTTTCTCACCTGGACCACTGCAACACCCCTTCCCCCGCATTTGATTTTTCAGCGCAAAGTGATTACTTCTCCCCGTATTTTAATTGCCCGGATGACACTCTACAACCTTCAAGGGAAAATCTAAACTCTTCAGCGTGGCATACCTGAGGCCCTTTAAAACCTAGCTCCCATTCCTTCTTTAGGTGGTCAGCAAATTTATAATTACTGCTTTACATAGATGAATACTTCCTATGTTTTTCTTATGCATGCAAATAATTTAGTTACATTTCTTACATCAGTATACCTGAGGATATAATTTTCAACACATACAAACTAAGGCGTGCACACACAAACATACATACAACACTCACAGTCTACCAAAAAATGTGTATATCAGGAAAAGAAAAACTTGTGTAAGTATTTTAATACTAAATTTACTGAGACATCATGAAATTAATACAAGTTTCCTTTGGCCTCCAGAATTATAAGCGGTGCTCAAAGTGGGGGCCGTTAGCTTCCAGACATTTATTAGTATGGTGAACTGCTGAAGTGTGTATACATTTTTGGGGCAGACTCTGTATATACAGAGAGAAAGAGCACATAAAGAAGAAAGCTGTCCCACTCTGAACTTGTCACCTTGTACATCTACACAGGGGATTGATTCCAAGTGTTTCTCAGTGATCCCCAATGATATTAGTGCAGAGTCAATTTTAAAATGAGAAACAAAATGTAAGAGCCCTTTATGTGTTCAGTGGAAGAACACACAAACAAATACACATCAACCATCACGAAAAAAGAATAAAACACATTCTCTTAGTAGATACTGAATGTTTTAGCTGGCTTGCCAAGTTAAAGACTTCTTTTATACAAAAGTAAAATTCTTCTTCTTCTCTCTTGTAAGCACTGAGAGTTGATGGATTGATGAACCACCTAGTTAAGACCACTGACCCAGGAAGACCTCTTGTGTATACCTAACAACAAGGTTTTAGGTTCACCACAAGCAGACTGGCAAAGCAAAAGAGGATACGTGGTGCAGATTTTCAGGAGAGCCAAGCAGTACATTCTGACTTCAGTAAATGATGTGACAGTCTATCGTGACATTTTTCTTATGGATTAAATCGAAATGTAGAACCACTGTACGTACTTGCTCAACAGATAATGTGTCATTTATGGCATATGGCATATCAAAAGAGATTTATATGTCATAAAACATTACACAACCACTATATACTTGTTAATTATAAAGATCAGTCTATGCCTACCTGGAAAGCAGTCTCTACCGGTATGCCACAAGGCCCTTTCATTGATACTGTCCCATTCCATCTTTTTTCCTTCCACATAATTAACATAGAGCTACAGAAGGAATACTCAGCTAATCTAAATGACATGAAGAAATACAGAAGAAATTTTAGAAAGGGGTGAGAGCCACAAGATCAGAATCATCTAAATCAATAAATGAAATTTAACAGTGCTAAGTGTAAAAGGATATCTTTAAGAATTTTAAAAAGACCTATAAAAGAATAAGGAAGGAAGAACTTTGATTTTGGTTATAACCCATGCAAATACGATCAATGAGTATAACACAGATATTAAGATGCTAACATAACCTGATATTGCATTAATAAAATAACTGTACTTATACATTCAATAATTAGTTCTCACTCATTAGGAGACAAATACTGATATAGGAAGTAACAGTCCCATTTGGGGTAAATGGCAAGCTGAGAACCACATCTATGTCTGATTCTAAAGTTTGGTCTATCTCTTGAATTCATGTGGAGAGAGTGTGTCCTATTTGGTTCCGTGTGGCAAAAATGGAACCAAAGAGCAGAGTGACAGTGAGGTGAATTTCAGCTCAATTTAAGAAAAGTCTTTCACATGTAGCACCGTGCAGGGTGGGACGGGAAGGGGCAGCAACACACTCCTTTGCTGACTGTTCTGCTGTATGTAGAATGCTGCAGAGACATCCATGACTGGGTGACGAGTTAAAATGTATCCCTCTGAGGTCCTTCGCACCTCCAGACTGACATCATCACAAATACTTAAAGCAATTTTTAATTTGTTTAAATTTGGAAATAAATATTTCCAAAGAGCTGGACACTGTCCATATTAAAAAGACAGGTTCATGTCTTCGTGAGGTAGGGCTTTGCCATTGTCCCACGGTGCAGGCAAGCTTCCTAGCATACGAACAGAATTTGGAAACGAAAGCTCTTTGAGATTTGCATAATTTCCCAACACTTCTTATATGTAACTGAAAACGGGGAAAGAGGCTAATCCATTCACCTTCCGTGTGCGAGCCTGGAGAAATCCAAGTGTGGAACTACTTAACTCTGACGCAAATAAAGCTGGCCTGGGATATAAGAACAAGAAGAAACAATAAATGGCAAAACAGTACTAGATGTCTATATTTTTATCTGCTTGATCCACACACCTGTTAGGGGGAATCCCAACACTCGCAGAGCTTTGTCAGATTCCTGGAATACGACCTGGGCTCAGCCAAGCAGAGGCACCTACCCTAGGCTCTGTATCCTAGAGAGCTAGCAGCCAATTCCCCAGGGGTGGGGAGACAGCATTCCGGGCAGGAGTGCTTGCCTCAGGAATCCACGTGCGCATGGCAGCCACACCGTCCATAAAGCAGTCCTGGGGGCACCATTTTGTCTGGGCTCTTAGCAGCTGAGGTTCCTTCCCTTGTTTTGTTTTGTTTTTAATTGAGTCAATGTACTTCGAATAAAAGCTTTTTCTGATTAAGTTATTCACAAATTTTTGTCGTGGTTTACAAATAAGAACTGTTATACTTCTAAAAGTGTTGAATCACAGAATGAGTTTGGGCGAATCTTATAAACGAGTCTAATATAAACCCAAGATGTTTATTCTTCTAAAAGGCTGCCATTCCAAGTGGGAAAGAAAACTGCAAACTTAAAAAACAACAACAACAGGTACATCTATTAAACCAAAAGAGAGGGGCTGGGGATTTAGCTCAGTGGTTAGAGTGCTTGCCTAGCAAGCTCAAGGCCCTGAGTCCAATCCCTGGCACCAAAAAAATAAAAATAAAAAATTAAACCACAAGAGATAATAATTATAATACTTCTATGAACCAACTTCGTGGTAAAATCTAACTTACAGACAGGCTGGTTCACTCATTCAGCACATATTTACGGGAAGCCTTCTTTGTTTAGAACAATGGAAATTATTCCTAATTAATGCCCCCCATACACCCTTATTTTTATGGTGCTGGGGAATGAACCCGGGGCCTCACGCACACGTGGCAAGCCACTTTACCACTCAGCTGCAGCTCCACCAGCAATAAAAATTTTGTTTTTTGACATCTTTATAAAAGCAAAGAAGGCTAATGACGAAACATTTGTAATGCTATAGGCAGAGGAAAAGAAGAATTATGGCTGAAGCCTTTGTAAAAGTTATTTATTTGATATTGCATAAAACTTTATTTCTTACAGACTGTATTCAGTTATTTATACAGTACACTACATGAATCCAGAGGCTCTTTACCTCTGTGAAAAAGGATGCTTATAATACACTGAATGTTCACAGTGGGAACCATCCATACAAAGCATTTTTGAATAAAAATGTGACTATCTGGGAAAATCCTAGAAATGAATGATCCTAGAGATTCAAGTTAGCCCAGGCATCACAGTAAGCCCCAAAGATTACTTCACTGATTGCTTTAACAACTCTGGGGGCATTTTTCTATATCACCTTATATATTTTCCTTGTGGCAGAAAAGAAAAATAGGCAGCCAAATGGATGCATCACTTGAACTATGTCATTTCAGTCCTGGAAATGTTTCTGTCTCAATTCTCAAGGTAAAAAGTAAGGGGGCCTCAGTGCAGAGCTATATTTAGCCCCGACTTCTTTTTTGCACAAGCTGTTCCTTTCTTGATGTGAATGATTACCAGATCCAGCTTTTAACTGCCGTTTCAGATCAGACATGAGTACATCACGGGAATGTCAAAGGATTTTGAAGTTCTTTAGGGAACTGGGTAAGTTCAGTACCGAGTTCTGGGGAACAGCTTGTGTGGCTCACTATTTCCCAAATATATATGCTGCCCTGATCCTCTACTAACCATGAAGACTACAAGCTGTAAAGTGGCACTCATTTCTAACTGCTGAAGGCTGAGTTACACAGGCGGTCTTATGCAGGAAAGTGTGCACTAATATATGCAGAATGCTTGTGCACACACAAGAGTGAAATCAGCAAGCCCAATTTTCATGTTTAGTTGAAGCCCAAACCTAGAAAAGACATAGCAAAGTACCTGAAGCTGCTCTGAACTCTACAGGGCCTGGATACAGGGAAGACAAAATTCATGGTCACATCTCCTTGCCGGGTAAATCTGGTTTTGGTGGGGTTGGGGATTTAGCTCAGTGGTAAGAGTACTTGCCTAGCAAGCACAAGACCCTGAGTTCAACCTCCAGCAGCCCTCGGAAAAAAAAAAAAAAATCTGGTTTTGGTTGTTTGAGAGGTAAAATAACCACCAGTTCAAGTCTGACAGTGTGACAACTCTGAGAAGCTACAATAACAGGACAGCCCAAGGGCTGTATAGATGGAACACATGGTTGTATAAAGAATGATGGATCTGGTCCCCTGAGGCCCTTCATCCTGAAATCACTCACACAGAGGATCCCAACCTTAAAGGACACACTTGGCTTTTATATCAGGTCTTTTAAGAAGGTTTCGCCCGTAAGTCCAGTGAACACAAGTAGGCTAGTTGAAAGGTGTTTAAAAGACGAGTGGTTTTTTATAAAGGAAAAATAAGAGCTATCTGGTCTACCAGGGGAGTTATTGTTCTAGTCTTCCAATTGGGCAGAGACCAGAATGACTGGCCCTCAAAGAGGAGCAGGCGGTGGTACAAACACAGGTTTCTGGCATGCTAGTCTGGTTCAGTTCAGCACACATGTATCAAGCATCTGGCACTGTGCTGGGCCCTAGGAATCTAAGATGGTTAAGATAACCCCCTGCCTTCCAGGAACTGAAGATGAGCACAAACCAGACCACATTTTCTGGGAAAAAAGCTGGTTCTGGGGAAACCTCTCTGCAAATGACGCACAAGAGAGCAGGCCATGCTAAGTACAGGTGTGAGCTAGGCCCAGCAGTGTGATGTGCACAAGGCTGCTCACGATGACAGCTCCACGTGCCGATGCCAGACAGGCGCCAGACCCCACATGAGGCCCTAACTCACACAGCTGCATGACAATGGTGTAAGCCAGGCCCTGTGATCCCTCATTAGCAATGAGGAAACTGAGACTCTGGCACCTGGGTCTGGAGGTAGGACTCCAAAGTGTATGCATTTTCTGCTACAGCTTAAGTCTCCTTTACCTGAAATGTTTGCGATGAGGAGTGTGTTAGATTTTGGAATACTTGCATATATACATAATGAGTTATCTTGGGGGAAGGGATCCAAGTCAAAACACAAAATTCATTTATGCTCCACATACATATTATGCACACAGCTGAAAGGTGATTTCATACAATATGTTTAGCACGCCTGTATCTTGACTGTGACTTGCACATGAGGTCAAGTGTAGAACTCTGCACCTGCAGTACCAGGCAGGGCTCAGAAATCCTGTTGCCCTCCAGGTTTTTAGATTAGGTACGCTCCACCTGCAATTGACACGGCTCGCTCTGGGACTAGAAGGTCTGGTCCACTTCAAGGAGGTTCACCCTCTCATAAATCCTTCAGGACCGTCGATTGTGGGGTGAGCCGAGCCCTGCACTGCACTCTGCAGAAATGCAGCGATGGGCAAGTGACACAGGGACTTGCAGTTTGATGGTGAGGACAGACCAGGAACCCGTGACAAGAAGGGAAGTTGAGAGCACACTGGAAGCACGTTGTGAGTGCTGTTGAGTGTGAATCGGGGGCTAACGGATGAAGTGAGTTATGATGAATTTATCTTGCTAGGGGCTGAGAGTGGAACATGGGAAAGGCTCAGTCTGGAGAAGAGTGCTCCAGCCAGAAGGAAGATGAGGGAGAGTGTGGTCTGCACACGATGTGGGAAAAGCCTCCCATGGCTGGGGCACAGCAAAGGGGAGCATGCACAGAACAAGGATGTGGAGGTGAGCAGACTTCGGGAAGGCACTGAGGGGTTTCACAGGTAGGAGGGAAAAGAACAACAGAAAACAGACACCCAGATTTGCATTTTGACACAAGCAGTCTAAGTATGAAGTGCTGGGTACAGAAATGACTGCCACTCCTCAGGGCCCTATGGACAAAAATAATCCTGAGCAGGGGTTGGGATTCAGCTCAGCGGTTAGAGAGCCTGCCTAGCAAGCACAAAGCCCTGAGTTCGATCCCCAGTATCTACCCCCACACACAAAAAAATCCTGGGCAATGCTAGAAAACAAATGATACTGTAAGGAAATATAAAATAGTCTCCTCACAATCCGTTCATCTACAGACCACAACAGCTGCTTCCTGCATGACTTTGTGGTTATTTTTATGGATAGGAAAAAACTGGAATTATCCTGTGGAGAGTTTTTTTTTTTTTATCCTGCCTTTTAGTTACAGTCAACAAACTTCTCAAATACATGATTTTTAATTAGTGCATAATATTCCAGCACCATGACCTAATTTGTTTAACCAACTCCATATTGTTGGCCCCTGCTGTGCTGCACAATCGTATACAGGGATGTTTTTCAACACCTGATAATGTCTCCTAGTGATGGACAACTAGAATGTGGATTACTGAGACAACAGAACAAAAGTGTTTTGAGGTTCTTTCCCCTTGTTGCCAAGGTGCCTTTACAAGGGCGGTGCTCCCTGGGTCATATTTTTGTACTCGTGTCATGGCTGGTGTTTTGTTTTGCTTCCATACGTACATGCCTGCATGTTACTGTTGGGAGCCCAGAGTGACCAGCTAGGTGTGTCCGGCGTAAATCCACCTGCCCATCTCTCTGCAGTTCCACCTGTAGTGAGAACTAACCACAACAACAACTCTACTACTTCCAAAAGCAAAAATTAGTATTTTATTACTTGATTAACTTGCATTTTGGGGATTCACTGATGTTCATTCTTCAGTGAGTTAATCTACTAATAAATTATTGAAGGTAGAAATGCTAGAAAACAAATGATACAGTAAAGAAATATAAAATAGTCTCTTCACAATCCTTTCATCTACAGACCCACACTGTGGTAGTTTCAATGATGCTGTGATGCACCTTTATCGGGGCCTTACTGGGGACTTATTTGAAGAAAAGAAATCAGTTTCTGCTGGCATGGTAAAGTATATCAGTATTCCAGCACTCTGGCAGTCTGAGGCAGAAGCACTGCATGTTTGAGCCCAGCCTGGGAAATGTAGTGACTTAGCAAGACCCTGTCTCCAAAGAAAAAAAAAAAAAAAAGAAAGAAACACACACTCTCTCTCTCTCTCTCTCTCTCTCTCTCTCGGGGTTGAAGATGTAGCTCAGTGAGAGAAAAGAAATCAATTTCCAACACCCCATAACCTCCCTGAGCTCGGTTCTAAGCTCGTCCTTCCACTTGATTATGAGTTCCCTGGCTGAGTTTTGAAAATGCCATGGCCAGAGACTTGGTGTGCAAAGCCGGTGCTGTTAATAAACATATTTCTACATCACCAGCAAACAGTTAGCAGGCTCAGTGCTGGGTGCAGCAGCAGGGCAGACATGGCAGAAAGTGGATTACACAGGTTTATAGGACTTCAGAAATGTTTGTCAAAGACAGCTAACGCTCGCCTGGACAGACCCAAAGAACTCTATAAAACAAAAACAGATCAGCACAACAAAACAATCCATAACATATTAATCAACGCAGCAATCGATAACATCTTACATGCCTGGCAATAAGAGCACAATGCTCAGTGCAGGTAGCCCTAGCGGCCTCCCAGATGGCTCAGGAGCCATTTTGTGGGCACAGGCTTGTGTGGTTTATCTGCTTCCCCCGGCCCTTCGAGGGTTTCCATAACAGGAATACTTATCATAAATGTGGACTCAGTGTGCAAAGACAGACTCCTAGCCAGAAAGTGATGGTGTGCCCGGTACACTTCTACCGGAGTGAGTGAAATCTCCCCTTTAGACTGAAAATTCCATAAATGAACCAGGAAAGTCTCTTATGTAGTATGATATCCACAGTGTCCAGCAGCTACCTGGCACATGATAGGTGTTAGAAGTGGACACAAGCACAAACACATTTTTATAAAGAATGAAGATAGCAGACTGTCTCTGATTCAAGGTACAACCGCAGCACTGAGCCACAGAAAAGGACAGTGTTTATTGTGAATGGTTAAGTTTTCTTCCACAGTCAGCTTCCCAGTTTAGAACTTACGTGAAGGAAGCCGCCTCTGCCACAGGTTCTCCTGCCACCACCCAGCTCTTTTCCTCAGGTCACGGTCCCGGGAGCATCAGCTTCCTCCTCCCATACCCCAACATTTTCTTTGCTCCCAATTATTAACAGTGAAATTCTCAAGCCATGATTTTAACTATAGAAAACTGTACCAATTAGCATCTGGTACGAGGCTTCCCCTAAAGTCAAGACTTTCCACAGGCTGAGAATTGCAGATAACAGTCCACAGTGGAGGCATGAAGACACGCCCAAACTTGGAAACATTATGTTTTTATATATGGAGTTCCAGATTAGAGACATTCAGTGTAGTTGGATTCACATGCAAGAAAGGGGAGATGTGCTTGTCATTCAGTTCTACTGGGGCCACGATCCTCTGCTGCAAAATTCAGAATTCCTGGGGCTGTCTAAAGCAGCACCCTCTGTCATTCAGAGGTTCATTTTACCCAAGTTCCTTCAGGAACAAGGACACATTCCCTTGCTTGCATCCCCTGCTTACCTTGCTGCCTTCTTTCTGTCTGTCTGCCACGTTCCCCCGCCTTGGATCCAGCTAATCGTGGACTGAAACCTCCACAAATTGTGAGCTAAGTAAACCATTCCCCCTTAACTTTGGGTGTCAGGTATTTCGTCTCAGCAAGGAGAGAAAAGTAACTAAAACAATGACTTTGTCTTTACACGCAGAATAAACAAGTAAAATAGTGAACGACAATAAAATAATGTGTATCTACATTCAAACCAGATAATGCTAATGCTGTGGAACTGTAATTACACAATAAAGAAATTGTGCTCTAAAATTCCGCCTTTCCATCTTAGTCTTTCAAATTTAGAGAATTTACCCATGTTCAACTCAACTCTCAGCACCGCGGAAGATTTTTAATTGAAAAAATATACAGGGGAGGGGGGCTCTTTTAGATCTTGCTGAAGTAAAACTTCTTTTACGCCAACAAAGTAAACTTAAGACAAAGAGAAAACGAGGGAAATAGTAAGGTCAGGTCATGATTTTTCATACTTAAATCTTGAACTTGGACTTTCCCAAGACCAGCCTTAAAGGCAGTATTATCATGTGGGCAGTCTACAGATCTTCTAAGATAAAAGTTTTAGACTTTTGTTGGTTAAAGATAGACCACAGAGAATCACAAGAGAAGTTAAATGGAACACTACCCTTCTTAGTCGAAGCTGCCAACTTGTTTCAGTCAATACGGAGTCCATAGCCGTCTTTTATAGGAAACACAGAGTTACTTCTTTGACTCACTGTGGTTTTAACTCCCCCACACCCCTAGAATTAAACTCTTCAGAAGAGAAATTTGTCATTAAAGAAAAAATTGGTCCCCTTTAAATAAACACAAGAGAAACCATCACCCAATCAAACAAAGAATCTCACTTCCAAGTGTACCCCCGCCCAGTCAGGGGAAGAGACCTGACCATGGAGAACCATCTTTACAACTCTCACACTTTTGATCACTGAGTTGTAAGATTCTCCAGGGAGGAGGTACATGAAATTACCAAATTATGTAATTGTTCTTCCGAATTCACAAATGTTCTTTTGTGGTTTAAGACAAACTAGTGTTTGCTGATTTTCTTCCTGCAAATTAATAACCTTTTGTGACCAAGGCTCCAAACGATTAACCCCTCTGTTAGCTGTTCAGCTTCCAGATTTTAGTTATTATGTTGCAGATTAATTTTTAACAGAGATGAATCCTACACTTTATTTTTTCAGGTGTTCAAGAGTTTTTTCTTTTTTTGTCTGTTTTGGTTAGTTTTTGCGGTACTGGGGCTTAAATGCAGGGCCTTTGTACTGAGTCACACCCCCAACCTTTTTTTTTTTTTTTTAGTTTAACATCAGATCTCAATAAGTTGCTAAATTGCCCGGGTGGGCTCCAACTTTCCATTCTCCTTCCTCAGCCTCCCAGAGTGCTGGGATTACAAGTGCGGGTCACCACATCCAGCTGGTGTTTGCAAATTTTGTATACACGATCCATATCATACCTTTGATGATGGAGAAGGCATACTGTATTGTATGTACTCAGCTACAGTACTTTGTTTACTGCTAATGTACCACACTAAGGGCTTTAAATATGATTGCCCGATTAACTATTAGCATTGGGGGGAATTTGGGAATCTGGAAAATAAGGAGCTGTGAAGTGGTTTCCTCCTATCACAGTGTTGGAGCTGGTCTGGAAACCTAGCTTCCTAATTCCAATTTATATTCTCAGTCCACTGCAATACAGTTCTGTTCTATGGAAGGCTGTTTAAACACTGTAAGAATCTGGGTTGAAATTTGAGGGAACACTAAATTATCTGAAGAGTGTGATTTATTCAGAGGGATGCAAGTGGTTAAATTAGATGTGCTGGTGGTTATATGAAATGAAACTTCATGACCAGAACTCTGCAGGGAAGGGGCGCACACATCCATATTTCTTGATTTCTTCCTCTTTATTTGCTGTGAGAATTCTCTTTCTCATGGGAACCCAAAGCTCTGAGTGCAGAGCTGTCACTGGTGCCATGTTGACCTGTTACCATGGAGATCACTCTAGTAACATACAACCTGCCACCGGTCCAGACACACAAGTATCTCCTTTTGACTCCCAAAGGATTTCTCTACCTCTGCTCCCACCAGTTTAAAGTTCATCTCTGCTGGGATTTTGCTCTAAAGTGTTTAGAGTTTGACTTTTAAATGTCACTAAAAGTACAACTACTCAGAGACAAAGAGGGAGATACTGAAAAGTGGCTTAAGATTTTAAAGCAAGAGAAGTTCACAGAACACGGCTGTTCCCTAGATTGGAGTTATGAACTCCTTACTGATGAAGAACCGGACATAGATTGTAGAGAGGGGACACCACTGGAAGTACTGCCGCCCACTACTGATCACTTGCAGTGTATTATTTACACAGTATCCACCTCATAACCATGAACTGTAGAATGGAGACAGCCCTTACAAAGTCCCGCTACATTTTCAGAAACTGGAGTTCCTGTATGTGGCAGGTTGATGGCAACGTTCAGTCAGTCTCTAAAGGAAGAGACAAAGAGACATGATGTTGGTCACAAGTTCAAGTGTGGTGGAATCACTCTGGGTCTTACACAAGCTCATTGCTCATCTCGGCCGCTGTAACATAGTCATTACTTATTCTATTTGCAGAAGTCCAAAAGACTTTCTTTCTGAGGCATCAAAAAGGCTCTGCTCATGCATGGGACCTTGACAGCTTTCTGGAAGGACTATTTTAATTTCCCCTAAACCTTGACATTACTGAAGACAAGTAGAGGAGGGGAAGGAAGGAAGGCTTTGGTCTAACCAAGTAACCTACCATCAGGTTGACGGTGGCTACACAGGATCGTCTGCAGGGCATTGTGGGATCGTGGAAGCAAGCCCGGAGCAGCAGGATTAGGGTTAGAACCCCAAGGCCTCAGGAGGGGCCTGCACCACACGGAGACATACATTTTCTGGTTTCCTTTAAGATGGGAACAGGCAACTCCAGCATCCAGTGAGCATGAGGTGAACAAAGAGGCAGAACTTGTCTCTGAGTCCCCGGTGTGACATCCAGGCCACTGCCTCAGTCCCTGGGACACCTAAAGTCTCAATGGTGCAAGGGAAGCCGTCAGGCCCATGAGAAGACATGGTCACCTCTCCGTATCCAAAGCCTGGAGGTCTGTTTGGAGATATCAAGGTCCGGGATGTCTGCCCCTCACCATCCCCGGCTGCTCACTTGCATCTTGCTGCTCATGGCACCTGCATCCGAAGCAGGGACTACCAAAAAGATCTAACTCACGCCCACTTACGGGCAACTTGCTGGGTTTCTTTTAATTGAAAGGAAAGGACACTGATTTCCACCCACCTGTCAGTGACCTTGCTCACTTAGCGCCTCTGCAACTCCTGCTACCATGAACCTCCTTCTAATACCCGCCTCTGCCAGGCTGCCTGAGGGCACCAAGGCAGGAACACACCCCAGGACTCACAGGCTAGGGACCCGGGAAAGGGCACCCCAGTTCTTAAGAAACTTCTGACTCTGAACCACCCGCCAACCCCCTTCTTGCCACCTCTAAACAACAACAGCCCGTCGCTCAATCTCTTCCACCTCGCCTCACCCCTGCCAGAGGACCAAAGCTGCACACTACTTAAAGGGTAGATCTGGGAACGGGGAGCAGCTCAACGGTCAGGCGCTTGCAGGGCATGAATGAGGCCCTGGGTTTTATTCCCAGCGCTGCACAAAACAAGAACTGAATGAATAAACTGTAGGACTGGCCATAACACTTCGATAGTACTTGCTTTTTCCCCATCTTAAGCCCTAATGGGGGATACAGAGTAATGAACGAAAAGAATTTTTTTAATAAGGCCTCATAGGCTGCTAAAGGCCAGTGAAAGATTAACATGAGATTAAATTTCTCTACAGGAGAAATGATACCATTTCTCCCCTTACCATGAGCTCAAAACGATCCCTACAACAGTGTTTTGCTGCACACGCCCAAGAATAATTTAGTACTGCGATTTACAATTAGATGCCATTAAATTGTATTTTTTTTCTCAGATTTTCTCCTGAATGTCCTCGTGTTTTTAACATAGGCGAATTGAAAAAAAAAATTTTTGGTCTCGATTGAAAAATAATTTGGAAGTCTATAATCTCCAGAAGGAAAAAATGGGATTAACAATGGGAATGAAGAAAAAAAAATAATTTCAGAGGTACATGCTTTAGATATTCGCTAGCATACACTAAAAACTTATTTGTATAGAACAAAGTGAATAAAATCAAATGCAGAATCAAGTACAAATGTATATTTTCTCTAGAGAGTTATATGTCTTTGGAAGTTTTACATATTTACCTCCTATAATTACCATTCTACTGGGCGCAACAGGTAATAAATACCGGCTTTGATGAAGGCTTAACCAAGTTTTTGCTTTTTTAGACTGAGTTCCTACCTTGCTCATCTTTGTATTCCTAGCACCGAGCACAGTAGTTCTTTCGTCAGTGTTTGACTAGAATAAAATCTGAATTTTCTTCAGCACAAACTCAGACAGCCACAAACAGTATTTCCAAGAAATTTCACAAGGAAAAGGAAGAAATTGGGCACTTGTCACTTTCCTTATCTATCTGGAATGTGGTCAGGAGATTTCTGTCTTAGTAGACAAGGTCAAAGTATAGCCGGAGCTGGGTTCTAGGCCACTCTGGTCCTAGGATGAACCAGAATAGATTCTCTTTCAGAGCGGAGAGGTAAGGCTCAATTTGCTCTATGTACCACCCAGGTATGTTCTTTTCCACAATGGAAAGCTGTAGGTTTTACTGCCATTATGAGGATATGTGGCTAGTTTGGTTTCTTTTCAGGGGCCTAGTACAGGTTTGACTTCATGTCTAAGCACTGAGGTCAATGTAATAACAATCACCAACGTAGATGGGATTTACTCAAGGGATAAAGAACGCAGGCTCTGGAGCAGACGGACAGACGTGGATTTCATCTCCAGCTCCACCACCAACAGGTTTTATGGCCTTGGGCAAAGTACTTAACATTTCTAAGCCCTAGTTTCTGTATCTGTAAAAGGAAGATAGCATCATTTACCTGCCAGACTTGTTAGAATAAAATTAAGGGTACCGTTTGTTAAAGAACTAATAACACAAGAGTACATACCCAATAAACTGGGACCTTGAATTTTGCTAGTCCCTAGACTACTGAGAAGCAAAATTAATAAGTCTTTTTCTAATACGAACTGAAAATTAGAGGCAGAATGATGTAGCAGCTCTCAATTGACACCTTAACACACGGTAAAATCTAACTGGCAGAACCAGGCAGCGTTGAGACTCTCCTGGAAGCTTTCTGGACAAAAAGCTGTCGGTAGAAAGACTGAAACGAACAACTATTTGGAAATACCTTAAGCACCTCCAGGAACAGCTGAAGAAGGTAAACCGGAGCCCTGAGTTTAGTTCTCTCGAGGGAACTGCCACGTTCAACCCCTGAACCCAGTTATTTTCATGTCAGCATTCACTCAGAAACCCCCAAAGACAAATCACTATGGCTGACATATCTGGCAGGTACCAATTTTTCCTGTTTACATCAGATGTACTAATAAAAAATGTCTAGCTTCTTGAGGCAAGTTTCCTTATCTGATGAGCTGTTCTACAGTACATATTTGCTCCCTACTCTTTAGAATAAATCTTATAAATAATTATGAAAGGCAAGGGGCTCGTAAAATCGATTATACAATGTTACAGTTGGAGAGTATTTATTAGAATCATAGGGTCTGATTTCTCCCAGTTTTACAGATGAGCAACTGAGGCCCATAACACTTAAATAGCTCACCATAAACCACAGAGCTATTGAGTGACAGCCAAGACTGAACTCTGGCCTCTTGTTCCCAAGTCCGAGATTCTTCCTGCCACACTGCACGGCTACTCAAAACTTCACACTTTGCTTATTTTCCCCCACTGAGCCCAGCCATGCTGTATGCAAAGCAGAACTCCAATAAACATTTGCCAAGTTGATCTATAGTCTCTTCAGTTCTGTTTTAGCCTAACGCTGTATTTCAAACCCAGAGGATCCCTAGCAGTGGATTAATAAAACCTGAACACTTCAGAGGTGCTTCAAAGCTGATTCCGAAATCATAACCTAATTTCCACATAAGAACAGGAAAAACAGGGTTTGCGGTACCCATTTTAGAGATAAGGAAGTAGAACCCAAGAGTTCAAGTGACTTGGTCAAGGGGACCCTAGTTCTGTTCTGCCAGAGCTTGGACTTGAATTTGGACATCAGCTTCCAAAGCTTGTGTCTACTCCACTTCGCTGACCTAAACCTACTCAATAATGGTTGTTTTAAATACCGCCCCAAAATGATACTCTTGTCATTCTTCCTTCTAGTTTATTTCATTTAAAAAAAAAAAAAAATTTAGTTTCTAAAGCATCTTCATGTTGATTTTGGAAAACAACGGAGGCTGAGCGAACCTCGGAAAACGCCGTGTTGGGTTCAGCAGAGCAGCACTCCCGCAGGCCGACGGAAGGGCCCCTTCCCCGCCCAAGCCGCTTCAGTCGCTGCTGTCCCGCTGAGAGGTCCTGTCTGCGGTCCGCTCAGTGCGGGGCGGCGTGGGCAAAGCCACAGGGAAAGCGGCACAGAAGCAGCGCGGCCTCCTTCGGGCTCCCCGCAGTGCTGGTAAAGATAGAAACGGTGGCAGCTAATGGCGGGGGCGGGAGGAAGGTGGAGGGGACGATGTAATCCGGCATACAGAAACCTGTCAGGATGGGATTTATTTTTGTTCTGTGAGGGAGTATAATAGGGCTTTGCCTGCACTCTCAATAGCTGTTTTGAAGTGAACTCGGCTGGTATGTCTTTAATTTGTCATTTCATTATGAAACTGCTTCCCTTCCAAGAAGCCTTCAAGTCAGGAAGCGCTGTCTGCCCACACAGGAAATTCCTTCGCTTCAACTTCCCCAAAAAGGAAATTTCCCTCAGAAGTGAGCCCAGCATATGCCTTTGAGCAGAGCTCTTTCAAGACACTTTGGCAGCTGAGTCCTGAAAACAGCCCTGGCTTTCTGCTGCTGTAGGGGGGCTCGCACCCGGGGGCTGGGCCCCAAAGCTGACCCGGCTGCCTCTTCCTCCCTCCTCTTCATTCGCGGGACACCCCAGTATCTGAGGCACATCCAGATCCACACACACATCATGCACCCCCTTATCTCAGGGCAGCTTCAACACGGGGCAGGCACTGAGTCCCCCACACAGACCTGAGAGGTCAGACAGGAGGGCGACAGCCAGCGCTTCAGATGAAGGGGGAGCAAGAACACAAAATGGCAAATTCGAGCTCCTCAACCCATCTGTTAGCCAGGCCCTTTTTATTTAGTTATTTAGGCACTGGGGATTGAACTTGAGGCCTTGTGCTTGCGAGGCAAGCGCTCTCACCACTGAGCTACATCCCCAGCCCCTAGCAAAGCCCTTTTCATGTACAGTGGTGGGTTTTTTTCCACCTGAACTTTCCCAGTGAGGATTCTAAGTAAAACATAGAGGGGGAAACCATCTCAAACCGCAGCCTTATAAAAATTAATCTCTCAGACATATTGTGAATGGCTAAGTGGTGAGAGCGCAGAGCAGCTGTGCCGAAGTGAATAACCTAACAGCATTTTATGAAGTTTCTCTGCAAAGAAGCTGCCAGACTTGCATTTAAGTTTTAAATTTCCCATTTCAAATCGCTTCATTTTAAAAAAAGTTGTAAAAAGGGAAACAACACAGAAACCTCACGCACAAAAAGAGGCAATGGTATTGAACTTCCAACTGCGCATTAAGTCAGGGTCAGAGAAAGACACAGATGGGTGAGGACTACCACAGGCCTGGATTTCCATCTTGCAATGAAGACTGCACTAGAATGGCAGCATGGTAGGATCTGATCTTGTTATACTACTTATGTGCCAGGCTCTGGACGGGCTATTACTGTAGTTTCCAGGCAACAGAGCAATAGTTAAGGTTCTAGCAAGAATCGTATAGCTGACTAAAAACTGAATATATGAACCCTGAGGTTTTAGGCTGTGGTAGATGTTTTCTGTGGGGTGGCGTTAAATTTTTACTATGGTGAGTTAGCCTGCTTTTCTATAATTTATGAAGTTTTAACTACAGTTGGATCTCACAGGGGGACTCAACACTGTTTTTCGTGACCTTACAGAGAGTAGGGGAACAGGGCTTTGACGTAGGTTGGGGGGAAAGGAGTAGAGTGGAAAAAGTCTGATGGACCTGCTCCACTGTCTACCAGCTCTGTGACTTTGGCCAAGTTCTTAACCTCTTTAAACCCGACTTTTTCATCAGTAAAGTGAGGACAATAAAATGTAGTTCACAGGACTATCACAAGGATTAAATGATATAGTAGAGGTGAAAAGTGTCTGCCATAAGCACTCAATAAATGGAAATTATTACCCCACATGGAGAGCTATGAAGGATCTTCCCCCCAAATTCCACGTTCTAGTCCTTGTCACACACATATAAGTCACCCCACTCTGGTGGCTCTGCACAGGTCCCTGGGGTCCAGCTTTTCCTGATCACTTCAACTTGAAACTTGGATTAACATGCCCCTTATCTGTCTATGAGGTAAAGCACTTCGCTGGGATGTCTAAAAGGCCTAAGTATTCAGAGTTACACTCGCACATTTATTGCTCCTCTCAAAGAAACACAGACAACTTGCATATTCTCAGGTTGGCAACATGCTTGGGGATGACCAACTTTGGCCAAGATTGGTGCTGGTGACATCTGGAAACCAAGAGCTGTGAATGTTAAGTAGCACCCTGCTTCTCTCCACATCAGAGGTTTGGGTTCACAATGCTTTGGTCCAAATTGAGGGTCCTGGATTGTCCAGTTAGTCTTACATTTCTCCCCTCCATGGAGAAATCCAGCCCTGTATTAGTTAGCTTTTCATTGCTGTGACCAAGAAAAACAAAAGAAGGAAAGATTTGTTTTGGCTCATAGTTTCAGAGGCATCAGTCCATGGTCGTCTGGCTCCATTATTTTTAGGCCTGTGGTGAGGCAGAAACACCATGGTCAAAGGAAATGGCCAAAGAAAGGTGTTCACTTCATGGTAGCCGGGAAGCAGAGAGAAAAGGAAAGAGCCAGATATGAAGGGACTGGGGCAAGATAAACCCTTTAAAAACATGCCAATGGTGATCTACCTCATCCAATTAGGTCTCATCGCCAATAAGCCCACTGAATTATGAACTTATAAGTGGACTAATTCACTTGATGAAGTTAGAAGCCTTGTAATTGATTCAGTTCCTCAAATTCCATCAGCCAACAACCAAATCTTAGCATGAAGCTTTGGGGGAACATTTTGGATCCCAACCATAATAAGCCCTAAACAAAATTACGGAGTTTATTTCCAACTCTGTCCCATCTCTTGGCCCTCCATCCTGGCTATGATCCCCTCCATGGTAAAAGAGTCCAGAGAACTGATAGTTTTCATTACGATATTAGGGACCTAAGGTATTCATTATCTCTCCCCAAGGTACTATGTGCAGCCATAACTCTTTTAAGAGTGGAACTAGGTGGAAATGATGCTTAAGTGTCTTTCAGTGGCAGAATTTCAGACACCAAAGATGTTCACGGTAGGAGCTATCTATGTTAAAGGCACTCCAAATAATTCCAGCTGGGTGACCCCATTCCCTGCTTAAGCAGGTCTGTTCTCAGATAACTAATAAGCCTTCTGTCCTGGGTCCAAAGGCGAATTCTCACTGGAGTATACAAGTTTAGAATTCAGTTACTTTCTGAACCTCAATACTTCAGCAAACAGAAGTGCCAGACTAACAGCTCTACAACTGTACATATGACGCCAATGTGACAATACCCTGCTGTACTTTTTCCAGTTCTTTCCTCGGATCACTTAGGTGGTAGGAATCAACCCAGAAGTTGTGTTTCATGAGGCAGATATCTGGGTAATTCCCACAAAATCATGTGCGTGCATGCATGTGTGTGCACACACAAGTTCATCTGAACTAAAACTATTCTCTGAGAAGCAAAAGAAAAACTTCTTTTCTCTACAAGACCCAAAAATATATCTGATTTAAAAAATCCACTTGGGTTTTTGTGGGTTTCTGAAGTTCTTCTCGGCATTTGCTCAGGACATTAAAGTATAGTTGAAAAACGACATTTGTAATCCTTGAGTCTCAAGTGAGGAAAATCTCTCTTAGGGGACATCTACTTTTGTATTCCTGAAAGATCTTTAAATAAAGCCCCACACATCTGGATGAATATTTGAAACACGATCGAGTTTTAAGGTCAGTGAGAGCTCAGCATAAAATGCCCGACTGAGCTGTAAATAAGGGGACAAGGACTGTCTAAGGAGGAATTTTGTGTGGTAGCTTCACCACTATCTCACATGAGAATTGACAGGAGCGAAGTGTGGGAGTTTAGTGCTTCAAGAACAATGCCACGGAAAGAATCAGAGTGAAAAAAGAAAAGATGCACTTCCCTCCCCACTCTGCTAACATCTAGTAAGAAACTGCCCTACAGGAGAGATTCGGCTTCCAACTGAGGAGAATTACAGGTTTGTGAACTCGCGCTGCCTCAGGGCTCCTTCCTGAGGTAGGTACACAAGGAGCAGGAAGGAGGAAGAGTGGCTCTGTTTCCTCAGCAGGCTGGCATCCAATCAGTCATGTTTGTTTCTCTACGAAGACTTCCTTATGCTGGTGACCCAAGAGCAACTGAAGGGACAAAACTCTTCAGTTTTGTTCCCAAATTGTTGCGGCTCTGGGCAATTCCTTTTGCCTAATCTTACATCCCCTTTTCACAGCCTGAGTCAAGGACAGAAGACTTGGTCAAGGACAGAAGACAGAGTACTTGGTTCGGGGCCTCCCTTTAGAAACAATCCCTCGGGTGTGAGTTTTCCAGCCCAGGGGATGGCATAAGTGTCACAGATTCTTTCTGCTGGCCAAGGCGGATGGAAATGAACTGTAAAGCTCACCATCAAAGCCTTTACTTTAGAAGCTGAAAGCCTTCATTCTCTTGCCAGCTGTGCTTTTCTTCTCCCCATAATTAATTAATGCAGTATTAATTGTTCATGTGCTATGGGGCTGGCTGAAGGAGGATCCTGTGGCCTATCTGTGCAGATCAGCTGGCTTTGTAAAGCCGAAACCCAGTGGAAACCATCTAGAGGGGGACAAAGATGCAGATCGTAAGTGCTACAAGTTACAGGAAAAGCAAACATGCATCGGGTGGTGGAGGGGATTCCCACAAAGCACACAGTTGGGGTCAAGTAGTTACCAGAAGCCACACCTGTGTGTAATACGCTGGGCAAATGCCAACTCAAATCACAGTTCTCAGGCCAAAAGGGGTCTTTGAGGACAGGGCCGTAGGGCCACAGGAGCAGGGGGACGGACCTGAGCATGGGCTGTGCGGTCCTGGGAACCAGCATAAGGCTAGTGTGGCAGAGATGGTTTCGAAGCACAGCTAGGCGTGGGTGCCAGTTCCCACCCCACAAAAGCAAGAATCCAACCTCAGTCATGGGCGACATGGGCGTGTCCGACAGACTCAGGCACTGGATTTCCATGTTTCCTTCCTGGGGGGGGGATCCTAACAAAATAATCACAACTAACGTGGAACATGGAAAAGAATCTCCTATATCACCAAAATACCACCATCTGCACTAAGAATGATGTTGACTACTGGATATCGAGTGATCATAATATGTGCCATTTACAGATAATGCCTCACTGTTGATATCCGCCGCATTTCTCTTCTGGAAACAGAGATATAGAATGTGTGAGTTGGGAAGAACCCCAGGAATCATAAAACTCCGGCTATTTCATTTTATAGATAAGGAAACCACTGCCCGGGAGAAGGGATACACTGTAGGAAGTTGCCCTGAGAGCAGACTCTCCACCCTATTACCTGTTGTAAACATCCTGGCACCCAGGCCACAAGGGGAAACAAAGGCACCAGAACATCAGGCGATTTTTCTGAAGCATGATGGCCTAACACAAATTAATGGAAAGTCTGGCATTTTAATTTGTAAACTCAATAATACAATCCATACGCAAGCACATCATCTTTACTACTGCCTAATAATATTCCATGAAGTGGATAGTCTCTTTTAAAAGGATGTAAAATTGGGTACAATGGAACAGTTGAAAATCTGTGACGGATAGTTTGCCCATGGGATTAGATTTGAATATTATCTTCCTCTAAGTTCAAAAGATAGTTTGGTTTGTATCTTTGATTTCATCCCTTTGAGCGTTCTCATCAGTAGTTTATACATTTTCTCCTAACCACCAACTAGAATGAAACAACCTTCATCAGCTCCCGACACTTTTACTAAGCAACATGATGAAGTGGACAGGGGTTGAGTGGAGAGTCTAGGTTCTGGGATGCGATATGGATTCAAACCACGACACTTCCACTTTCTGTGTGGCCTTGGGAAGTTATGCACCACTTCTAAACCTCAGGCATAAAATACAGAGTATCTACTTTGCAGTGTTTGTGATTATACGGAATAATTTAGGGGAAGTTCCTGGTACCCAGTAGTGACTGTTACTACTTACCACACATCTTTGTGAGTGGCACTATGACCTTAAACACTGCTGGGCTTGGAATGGCCACTAAGAAAAAGCACAGCTCTTGTAAACTGGCAGGTGGGGTGGGCACCAAAAACTATACCTCGCTGGCCAAGGTAAGCCACTCCTGGAATGCAAATTGGTAATTTTAATCTTAACACAGTTATTTCTAAAGTGGAATTACATGAATTGCCTGACACCCTTTTAATTTTTCTGAAGATGGAAGTATTCAACACCCTTCCACACTTGGCCTTAGAAACTTAAAAGATAGATTATAAGATCTTTCTTTAGAAACTTTCACGCTCCTCAGTGAACCACTTCAGTTAACACTCTGCCCCCAAAAGTTGAGAATTTAGGCTCCACTTGCAGTAGTGAAATCACGTATTCCTTGCACAGGCGTCCATGAGCCGACTTTTCCTTCCCAGCATCCAATCTGCATCTACCACACCTCCACAGCTCTTTCTTCATTAACTATATAGGCAATCTGTATTTCTATTACTGGAACCTTAAAGGCCTATTTGAGGGTTATTAGTATTTATGCCGTAAGAAGCAGAAATAGAAGACCAATTTCAAAAGAATGGGTCTTAGTCCACCCACCCAAGACGGAAGCAGGAAATAGCAGGCCAGGGTGACTAATTATACTTGGGCATCTACATTTGGCATGTAGCCAGAGCCAAGACCGGTTTAAATCTCTCAAATCTTGCTTCAGAAGAGATCAGAGAAAGAACCCCTGAACACTCACACCTGGCCCAGGCAACCGAGAATCAGAATCCATCTACGGCAACAATAAAATGTGTAACATCTGAAGGACTCTGCTAAGATTTACTTCTGGAAAAGCTTAAGGATAAAACTGTCAAAGTCATCCCTGCCAGAAAATCTAAGAGTGTGAGTTACAGATGAGGTGTAACTCATCCCTGAAGAAAAATAGGAGAAAATATCTGCTCTCTGAGAATGGAAATTTAATCATATTTGTATATTCTCAGCTCAAGCAATGCTTCATGAGAACGAAGAGGAGGTGGGGAAGGACTCAGGCAAGCACAGCACAAGCCAACATCATACTGAATCTGTCTCGTACCTGCCAGCAAGCAAGTTTTATGCAGAGATACGTGAGGCTGCACACGGAGCGGACACAGGGACAGGACCACTCAATCTGCAGAAGCCGACATGTCAAGAGGAAGTTCTGATGGCTGGAAAAATCAAAGGGGAGACAGCAGAGAGGAGAAATGGAAATAAGGTCTCTTATTTCCTGTTGTTCAAGTCATTACTCATAAAATTAACTGGTTCTCACTGTCTTATTTTGCAATGGTTGCCTCAGACCTTCAGTGGGTTGGGGTCTCTGGGCTCACTTATCTAACCACAGCACCAGGTAGGGACGACCAACTGCCAATAGCTTCTGAAAGCCTGGTTCAGAAGGACAAAAGGAAACAGAGCCCAGGACATGGAAAAGGCGGCCAGGCCATTCTTCAGCCTTTCTTCCCTCCTCACCCCAGTCCAGTCCCCCCCAGAGCCACTCTGTCAGGGCTTATGCTGGAGGAACTGCCTTAAATGTACACAGAGCTCACTGCATGAAATGTGAAGTGAAAGAAAAGGTCAATAAACCTCTGGTTACATATTTTAAAAAAAAAAAAAGACACCTAAAAATAGCTGCATTTATTGAAGCTGCTTCCTTATCAGGAAGCTCAGAGCTAGGAATTAACGTCTGCCTGCATCGGAAATTCTTTCAGACAGCAAACCCAAAAAGGAAATTTCCCTTCCAAAGCATCCTGGCTGTTCTGCTGGGGGCTGTTTTTTCTCTTCAAGCTGTTTAAAGCCACTAACCGGGACCCTCGTACAGCCCATGTGCTGCGGGGAAAATAGAAAGCCTTCGAGCATTTGAATGCAAAGAGGGAAGGAGCTCAAAGAAGCTTAAGGGGGGAATAAAATATAAAATGCCAGTTGCGGTGAACTTCAGTAGAAGTGATTACTGCTTCGTTAAGATACTCGCTGAGAATTCAATTCCCTGCCCATGTCCTTGTCTCAACTCTGCGTGTGATGTCACTGCACGTCAGAGCAGCTGTGTGAGGAGAGGCCATTTTTGGAACACTGATAATGGCAAAGGACGGGCGAGCACTGGATGGGTCTCAGGCAGAGACCGGCGAAGGCCAAGGAAGGAGACTTAGATTCAGGCAAGACCGTGAAGAAAAAGTTCCACGGCGAGGGTAGGCAGAGTGCCTCAGAGCAGAACCAAGCTCCCGGATGTCACAGGCGAGAGTGAGAAGGTAAAGCCTGATGTACTGGGTCTCAGGAAAATCAGTCTCGGAACTACGTAGACTGAACTTCAGGTCCTTTGACAAAGAGGGACATGCACACTTCGCGTGGTCACTGAACATGGCTGGGGGAGGCACTTCCTCAGTGAGCTTTTCACCAGCAGTAAAAACTGAAATGGGGCCTTTGGCGAGTTACCCAGTCACTGTGTGCCTGGCACTGTGCTAGGTGTTACATGGATGAGCTCTGCTATTTATAAGAAAGCCTCATTAGTACGTGTGAATAGAAATCTGAGCCTCGGAGAGGCTGACTGTTTGTCCCAACAGAAAGAGGCAGCCCTGGAATTCAAGGCCTTCCAGGTCCATATGGACCCAAGTCCTCTCGACAGCCATGCTTTCTGATCTGGAAGCATGAAGAGGCAGTGGGTCCCTGCTGCATGTGGGTGTTTGGTTGAGCTCTGCTGCCTCTAAGGGACACTTAGAGATAAATCAAAATTGAACCTGAGTTCACGAGAAAGTGAAGAAGAGCCAGCCAAGGGAGTGTGCATCTGTAGTCCCAGCACTCCGGGAGGCTGAGGCAGGAGGGCTGCACATTCAAACTCGGCCCGGGCAACTTAATGAGACAAAATAAAAAGAGGGCTGGAAATGTAGCTCAGTGTGAGGGCCCTGGTTCAATCCCTAGTACGAAAGAAAATAAGTGAGAGAGGGAGGGGGAGGGAGACTGAGTACACAGTACCAGCTAGGGGGCATCCTCATCTGTAGGCCCTTGCCTGCCACCGGTCCTTTTACCCACGGCCACCCAGACACAGAGTTAGCAGCCCCAGCCTTTCAAGTTCATGAGAGTCTGCCTAGATGTATTTGCCTAAGAATGCTAAAAGGTGACTTTGGAAGTAGAAATCACTTTAGACCCTTCACATGCTGCAAACTAGCACAATTCAGTCAACCTATATGGGCCACTGTCACTTCATCCATTAAACAGAATCAACAACACCTGCTTCAAGGCCTGTGCATGATTAAATGAGATAGTATGTCTGAATGCATGTCACTACTTCTCACAATACAAAGTATTAACTGTACCTAGATATTTAGTTCCCCTTGACCCTCAACCTGAGAGTATATAAAATCGCGGCTCCTGCCCGTTAAACAGGAGATGGGAATGCAGCTCTTCTTCTCGTGTGGCTGCCTTAAACTCGGGGACTCTGCTGAGAACGCAGAATGGCCGAGTGGATGAGCGGCAACGTAGCGCTTCCAAAGGAAGACGTTAAATTCAATTATTAAACACACGCAAGCGGGAGTAGTAATGTAAGAATTTGGAAAGATTCACAAGGAAAGGAAGGAAAGCCAGGGAGCTGTTGCAGTGTTTTGACACTAGAAAGCACGGAGTGGCTATTATGGCTGTTTATTAACCTGCAACATCGTAAACCGTAACCCTATTAAATATGACGAATGGGTCCTACTTCTGATTCTTAACTATCAACTTGCAGGGATTCTAGCAGGCTTAAACGGACACGGTGAGTTGCAAAGTCTTTGGGAAAACGGCATAATGTCAACTCTTGATGAGATGTGCCTAAATCAACTAAATGTGAGATGATAACATTCAAAAGAACTTTAAAATGAAGAAAAGATAATTAGTTTAAATTCTGCCTCACACTGCTGAAATATATTTACAGCGTTACTGTACGGTCTGGCCTGGGCGTCACTGTTCGCAGGATGGTGTTTAATAGGACCCCCATGAATGTACTGTAGGCTGTGAAGCTTGGGATCTTAAACATCTGCAAGGGGCCCCCGTGTAGAATGCTTGATCACCAGCCAGTGGTGCTACTGGGAGGGGGTGGGGCCTAGGGGGAGTAAGTTAGGTCACTGGAGGTGTGGCCTGACCAGTCACACTGGTGCACAGCTGATATCCCAGCTATTCAAGAGGCTAAGGCAGGATGACTGCCAAATTTAAGCCAACCTGGGCAACCTAATGAGCTCTGTCTAAAAATAAAAATAATAAACTAGGGCTGGGGAATGTAGCTCAGTGGTAGAGTGCCACTGGGTTCCACCTCCAGTACTGCGAAAACAGAACAAAAAGACACGGGGGTGGGGGAGGGGGAAATTGGGTCCCCTTTCTCTACCTCACTCTCTTTTTGCTTCCTGGCCACTGTAACGTGTGCAGTGTCCTCCATTACACGCTCCCTGTCATGATGTGCTACTTCACCACAGCCTGGAGACAAAAGGGACAAGCGACCATGGACTGAAACTGAAACCTCTGAAGCCATGAGCCAAAATGAACTGTTTCTCCTTTTAAGTTGATTATCTCAGGTATTTGTTTACAGCCACAGACAGCTTGTTAACACAGAGCCTCGGCCATAAGCAGGATGGCACCAGGACATGCCTTCTGCTCCTTCCTTCAGTGCCCACTCCCCGTGAGTTTACAAAGAGGTGGCCTTTGGGCAGACAAACTGTAAGTCCCTCCCTCATAAACAAACACCCTGGTGAGAACAGGGAAAAGCCACTCCTTCTCCGAGCAACAGCCCTCCTCTGTGGAGGAGCCTGAGAGTGACCTTGACTGAGCGCTACTAGGGGCCTCAGTCCTTCAAGTTTTCTCCAGCTGCAACGAGAGGTCGATGCTCTCTTTAAAGACCAGAACGTTTTTCTTCACCTGCCTGCTATAATCGCTGCACTTCAGCTTTTCTAGCCTACAGCCTTTAGTGCTCTTTATGGAAGAGGAAAAACATGCCCTTTCTATGCTCTTTGTAAACATGCTTGTCTGTGCTGCCCTGGAGAACGGGCACTGGGCAGCGAGGCAGACCAGGGCAAGGCTGCACCTTCTCCCCTTGCTTTCTCTTCTTCCCTAGACCCAGATCTTCCTGCCTTTTCAGGACCACTCAGCACCTCTGCTCCCTTTTTATCACTTTGCTCTTATCACAGGCGAATAAAATGAAAAGCGTCACTTTGGACTTTTCAATGGCTTGTTAATTTGTCATGCTGTGTCTTGGGTTTAGGTCTAGCCCTGCGTTCCCAGAGCAAAATGATGAGAAACCATCAATAGGAGCATCTTAACTATAACGATCCCTGCCCTTTCCCTCCCAAAGAGATGTTTTGAGTTAATCATGAAAGAAGAAAAAGGAAGAAGTAGAGACAGGCTCTATCTGGAGATCAATGATAAACAGGGGAAAAGAAGCCACTCGGAGCCATAGCAGTCTGGTGAGTATCTCTTTAAAACAAGCAGCTTAACATGCTTTCGACCTAGTAATACCATAAAAGTCCTGCTGCTGTCTTGGCTTTTGGATTGTTCCCCGTACTTTCCATGAGCAGTCCACTGGGAATTGTCTGGAATCTCAGCTTAAAACAGCAATAACCCGATTCCCTTGTTAGAATATTTATTTTCTTTTAGGTTTGGAAACTCAGCTGGGCTGCATCTTCAAGTGGCCACAGCTTAGCCCTGACCGTCTATGCTTCTCTCAAACAGCATGACAAGTGGCTGCGTCCTGGAACAGAGAAGGGAAGCAGGCCACCGGGCTTCCTTTGGAAAGCCCCAGTGGAGGGCAAAGAGCAAGAGCCTGGGAACCTCCACGTCCAGAAGATTCGCTCCAGATGTTGGGACCAGCAGGGTCCCAACAGGACTCAGGCGCTTTACCAGGGAGAGGCATCTCAGGTCGGACTGCCGCAGAGCAAGCATTCCGGAAAAGCTGCTCTCACATCCGTAATCAGCTTCCTTGGTATGTCCCTGAAACATGCTATAGCTCTACACTGGATAATTACCTACATGAGGATCCAACCAACCATCCATCCATCCATCCATCCATCCGCTGAAGGGTGACATAAAAGTGCTTAGCAACAGACGGAACATATATGACAACAGAATGGATTCCTGCCATAAATCAAAGCTGCAGACACATCGGTGAATACCTGCTGAGTCTCATACCTGCACTCATCCATCCAGCCCGAAGAGTCAGAAACACAGATGCGTAGTGGCATAATGGGGACGAGCCTAGGTTTTCAAATCAGACAGAACTGCGTTTAAATCATGCATCTAGTTCTCACTAGTTCTTTGACCAATCTTGAAAAATTGCTTGAATTCCCTAAGCCCAAGAGATGACATGGAGATAAAGAACCCTCCTTATAGATATTGTTATAAGAATGATAAAATGTATATCTACAAGACTTTGTACAGTGCCCGGTACAATCTCACAATAGTTACTGGCTCTTCTGATTGAACCAGGCACACAGCAGGAACCAGTCAGATGCTGGGATGCAATACAGAGCTGGCACATTGAGGAAACTATCTACTCAAGAAGAAATTAAAGTGTGGGTGTGAAAGAACGAGTTCCAAGTAAGGATGTTTCAGATGAGAACGGAAATATTTTAAAGTTAGGAAGGCTGTTAAACATTCTTTTCTCCTAATGCAGTATTGTATAGTAGGAAAACTGAGTTAAAGGCCTGACTCATAATTGGATAGCAGTAGGAGCTGCGAATTAAGATTTCCCAGCTATGAGTTTGGTATGCTTTGGTTGTTTGCTTGTGTGTTTTTACCATGGTAAGTTCTTAGGGAATTGCAGACAGTTCGGCATCCAAAAGGCCTAAGTATGTCAAAGGCATCCCGAGGTGAACCAGGAGGTAGGGTCTCCTTGGAACACGCTATGAAATGTAAGAAGTTGGGAAAGAAACCTCTGCCCATTTTGGGACAAGTATGTGCAATTTTTTTCTCTGTACTAGAATTTATGCTCCATAGAGCAGAGAGTTTTGTCTGCATTCTTCCTTTCTGCACCCCGAGTGCCCACAGGAATGCCTGGCAGAGTGCAGGCACTCACTCTGGAAAGCGCAGGAAAGAGCAACTGAATGGGTGTGGGCAGGGAAAGTGGTATATGGGTATGTTCCACCCTGAAGTGAGTATGTCTCGAGTAAATGTAGAGGTCACAGGACACTTTCTGGAGGGAAATTTGTCATTACCTGCCTGATGTTTCCTTTCCAGTTCTGTATGTTCCAGTGGTACCATCACACTCTAGTTACTAAGATTAACAGTACTCTCAGCCAACACCATGTCCCTTATGTTCCAACCTTTACTTAAAAGCATATTGTGGAAGAAAAGATGGCAGAGTGGGGCTGTGTCCTTTATCTCCCTGCCCACGTGAAGCAGGAGTGTCTCAATTATAGAAGGCAGGAACTGTGCATATACCGGTGGACATAGGAAGTTGGAGGGTTTGTCCCCAAATCCCTGCAAAAATTCCAGCAACTATACCCATTGTGGGGGAGAAGGGACAAGCCAGTAATGTTCCCCCAGTACTCTGAGCATCCAGTCATCTAATTCTGATTTACCGCAAAGAGAGAAAAGTGGAGTCTGCGTCCTGCATTCTGTTGTTCTCCACTTTCTAGAATAAGATGAGAAAAACCTGTGGGCCGTTGCCACGCCAAAAAGAGATGGAGAGCATGACCTAAGTTCCACCACTTACATCACTGGGTATCAGTGAGGCCAAGGTGACCCCAGCATCCTCTATAACCTGGGTAACCTTCAAGGCAGAGAATCAGGCTTGATTCTGGGATGCTGCGACCAGGATGGGAATCAGGCGATTCACTTTCACCAGCCGCCCCCATCACATTTCATCACCTGAGCTGGATGGTGGACCAGGAGAGACAGAAGAAGAAATGGCAGGTGTCGGTGCTTTGGAGACCAGCAGCAGCTGCACAGGTGTGTTGGGCCCATGGCTGCCAGGCTGCAGGTGAGGACTCAGGTGGAAAGTGGTGCAGGTGAGGGGTAGGGACGATCTGGGAGAGAAGGTGGACTACTACAAACTGCTGAGAGAAGGTAAACCCAAGCAAGAGGGGAAGGAAGAGAGGTGGCGACAAGAGAAAGGGTGCATGTTGGTATATAAAAGGAAGCAAAAAAAAGTAACTGGAATATGGGCAAAGAGAGAGGAGGGAGGTCTGTAAAGCATGGAAGAAATTACAGCTTAATAATAAAGCGGAGTGAGTCCGAATAAGAAACTGAGCCACATTTTGGACCAAACACAATACTAAAGGGCAATAAGTAGGAATTTAGGAATGCAGATAAACTCTGCAAAAGGAAAAATCATCTGGCCTCCCAGGAGTCTGAGTTGCCTCTGTCACCTATTGCACATTTCTGGACTCTTTTTTTTTTTTTTTTTTGATACGTCACCATCAGAGATGACACATCAAGAAACAAGGGACAGGAACTTCAAAAACTTCAAATCCATTCTAGGGCGGGGGCAAAAGATTCCGGAACATGACAGAGCGGCGGCGTGAAAGCCCCTCAATCCCGCTCCGGGCTGGAGCCTTCCGCCCACGTCCCCTCCCCGCGCCCTCCCGTAGCCTGTCTGCGAGCTGTCCCGTCCCAGCAGCGACTTGGCCTCGCAGGCGACACTCACGAAGGTGCGCTGGCAGGCGGATCGAGTCTTCCTCCATCCTGAGCGCTCGAGGGACCGGAACATGAAGTGGCGTCGAGGAGGCGTAACTCGGCACCGGGCTCTCGGGGGGTGTGTATGAAATTCGTTCCTGCTGTTAAAAATAAGAGCAGGAAGAGGAGAGGGGAGAAAGACAATGAAAGGTTGGAATGGAGGTGCGAAACAATCAGGGGAGTGCAGAGCAAAAGGGAGGTGGGGCATTTGGGACACGGGCATTGCGCAACCTGGGGAGACCATACACCGTAGTCTTTCCCCACCTGGCGTTTGGGATTTATTTCTACAAATGGAGGAAAGGTTTAAAATAGGGTCTTTCCTTTCGCTCCAGGGCAACAGGTGTGTACCCCTGTGGCTCGTCTGGGAAATGAGGAAAGACTGAGGTGAGCGAATGGGAACGAGGTCCAAGAGAATAGCTTTTAAAGCAACTCTCTCAAAAGTTATCTTTTCCAAGTCACGTAGTTAATGGCATCAGTACATTAAAACTATGTTTCCTCTTTCCTGGCAACATCCCCAGCTTCTAATCAAAGTATGATTCTCTAACTCAGATCCAATAAGGAGCTAAGCAGGCCAAGTGGAAAGTGATGCCTTCAAAGATAAGATCTCGATTTAGTCATTAAATGTATGAGCAAGGTTTTTCTATCCTATCTACCTCACTGTAACAGCCACAACCAAAAACATCCAACATTTAAATTTTTCCTTCCTGATGGGATTATCTGCAACATTTACAGGTGTCTCCTTGCTCCTTCATTCCCTGTATCAGAATCAACATTTCTTTTCCCTCTGAAGATTTTGGAGATGGTTAAAAGAATTATTTCAATTTAAGGAGAGAACTGTTTAACTGAGACATTTATCAGCTGATAGAGGGAGGGGCTTCAGGAGATCCAGTATTTGCATCCAAGCAGGCAGTATTTGCTAGATCAATTGAAGCAAATTGGACAGGTGCGGAAGGATTATTGTCAGTTTTAAATTAAAATACTGCAAATAACGGCAAGAAGCAATTGTGCACAGCTAAGACCAGCCGGGCCATTTGCATCTCTGATGTACTTGACTTGCAGTCCATACATAAACATAACTTCCGTTAGTTTCTGTGGTTTCACTGGGCAAAGCAAAGTGGGACACATCAGGTCCAAAAATAAGCTGGGAGGAAAAGACCAGTAAGCTGCCACTATGAAAATAAAAATCAGGAGCAAAAGAAAATCCTGGATGAAAGGGAAGGAGGTGTTTACTTTTTGGAAAGATAATTCTTTAACATTTTACTTCTCATCAAATGCGTGAAGGGAAGCGAGGGGAGTTCCCCCAGCCTGCTAACCAAATTAAAACTTCTACTCATAGCCTGGAAAGTTTGGTGGTTTGGTAGGAAGTTTCAATTTTAAATGAATATATACATATTATTGTAATTTCCGGATGGAATCGTTTATACCTTCCCTGAGGCCTCCACTAGCAACATCTAGGGTGGTTGGCCTATTTCTGTTTAAACACACATCCCAGTCAATTTCTTAATTAAGGGCAGGCCCACATATCCTAAATTTGACTTCTTTATACCAATCAAGATATCCTGTGAAAGATCACCCAGAGGGCAAAACCTTCAACTTCAATTTTCTTGATCTTTACCAAACATCACACATGTTTTAAGCAGCTCTAATTTAGGGGTGAGTTACACTTTTTGGTGTTTGCTTTGATGCTATTTGAGGTAAAAGAGGCAAAGGTACACAATCACATATATGGGGAAATATATATTAAATCTGTTCAGGGGTTTTTCCAGGTGAGGTGGACTTTTGAACGTTGCAAACATAGTCTGTTTTTCTAATTTAATAAATTCTCGTACTTTTCAATCCTCACATGGCCCCATTATCCCATCATATGTCTAGTTATCTACAGTTGACTTTATTCCCAGAAATAGCTTTCTGTTTTGTTATGGGTTTTGCAGAAGTGAAACCATTGATGAAGAAAACACTGTACAGCCAAAGGATCTTCAAATGGCAGGCAAGAGTGGGGGAGAAAAAGAAGATGGTATTTCGCAACACGGCAGCTTTGTCCTTAACACAAGGAGAAACTCACAAGATCCTCTAGTTTGCCCACAAGAGAAAGGGGCCACCTTAGTCCAGCCCTCCACCTCTATCAAGGGCAAGCTGGAGAAACCCAGCTTCAGAGCTGTCCGGCCGATGGACGAGAGTCCAGCGTCACCTTTACAGATTGTGCGACTTGCCACTTCATCGCTGGAGTGTGCCTTCATGTCACAGGAGCCCTCTGGAAGCAGGCCCCCGTTTTTTCACTTCTACACAATTCTCTGTCCTCATGATCACACTGAAACAGTGTGTCCTCAGCATGGACCATCTGAGGATCTGTCCTGGGATTAATGCATCCCCACCACCCCCAACCTCATCTAAGAAATTCTAGATGGAGACAACTGTCCTGTTTCATGGTGAAACCTACAGAAGACAACCAGAGGGGCTGGGGATTTAGCTCCGTGGTAGAGCGCTTGCCAAGACAGCACAAGGCCCTGAGTTTGATCCCTGGCACACCGCCTCTCCCAAAGAAGACAACCAGAGACTGAGTGAAGGTGGCTTCTGCCTCCTCTCATTCCTGACGATGGCTTCCACTTGGGGAAGGTCAGGATGGCAATGCTACAAGCCCAGGGCAGGAAACTGTTGAAAAGCTTCAGTGAAGAGACCTGTCTGTATCTTAAGAGTTACCTTGCCCAGAGAGGTAAATGCAAAATGTGCTTCTAGGGCCTCAGGCAATCTGCCCATACTGTCATCACACTGTACAGAAACCTGCCTTCAGCCTGCAGGTCACTCAGGGGACTCCGAAAAGGACACTGTCCAGTACATTCTCTCTGTGACTGTAGCGCAGTGGTGGCAAACCCATGGGAGGTGTGCTACTGTGTTTTTCTTTGAAGCAACAGGTGTCAATGTATGAGTTGTTTTTTCTAAACTAAACCTCAGTATTCAGGTTTAACTGGAGTGCAGGCACTTTGCGATAAGTAAGTGGGTTTTGGGTTGCAGTTTGGGCCCTTGGTCTCTAAAAGGTTTGCTGTCACTCTCTAGAGTGACTTCCATGGTCCTTATGTTTTTATTTTATTACTGTAACCATCCACTTCACATCTACAGTGGCAAGTCAGCCCATCGTCGGCAATTAGAAAAACCAAACAAATTCCATCATCTCAGAGGGAGACATCTAGACCAGAGAGACTTAAGGAGACTAACATCCAATGTTCCAGATTAGGGAACATCTTTATTCTCGTAACTGCATGTCTGCTCTGACCCCAACGAAGAAGCAGGCTGGCTAGAGAACCAACTAACCGACAGCTTGCTCACCTCTAAAGCAAACTGTTGGATGAAAACCAGAGGGGCTTTATGTTAACACGGGGGTGGGAGGATTTTCCCAAGAGGATTACAAACACTGCTCTAATTAAATTAAAGTGCTACAGACACTGATATGAACGCATTCGAGTGTTGTAGGGGATAAACTGCCGGTGTAGGTCAATGATGTGACTAAAAACTCTGCGGTGTGGTTATGTCATTGTTTCAATGGTGAAAAAAATAAAATATCTTGCTCTCAAATTTGCAGATGCAATGTATGAAAGCAGCATGCATGTGCGTGTGTGTGTGTGTGTGAATGAGCAGCTCAGAGCTCTGAAAAGAGGAGGCTGAAAATAGTTGTAGGCAAGGGTTGAAATGTCAATATTACTAACCATAATAGAAAGTTTTTGAGGGTGGGAGGATGGAGTCTGGTCCTACAAGAACTAGCAAATCCAAATCGATTTACCTTCCCTTTCCTCATTCCTCTCGCAAACCATGAAGGGCCAATGAAGGGTACGCGTCTAACTCTGCTTATTTTTACACTGAATGCTTAGGAGCCCGAGAATCTGCCTTCCCCATGGAACATGCGTACCCATTTGGTGCTCTGTAGGAGAAGGGCATCCCCACCCCACCCCAGCCTACAGTAAAGACAAAAAGGAGTATTTCTGTTATCAAAAAAGCCACTTTCAGGGCTGGGAATTGAGTTCAGTGGTTAGAGTGCTTGCCCAGCAAGCACAAGGCCCTGAGTTCGATCCCCAGCATCAAAAACAAAACAAAACAAAACAAAAAAAAACTTTCAAAATTATTCACTAAAGAGCTTCTATTAATCATAGGTATCCTCCTAGTGCGTTTAAACACTTTTTTTTTTCTATCAAGTACTGGGGATTGAACCCATGACCTTGTCACTGAGCTACCCTTTTGATATTTGTTATTTTAAGACACAGTGGTGCCAAGGCACTATGTTGCCCAAAATGGTCTCAAATTTTAGATCCTCCTGCTGCAGCCTCCTACAGGGTTGGGATTACAGGCATATGTCACCTGGTTAGGCACTCGTTTTTATACCATTAATTCTTTGACAAGATTGGAGGTTTGAGAAACTTAGGGTCTATTGTTAATTAAATACTAACCTTCTGGAAACTAAGACAAAGCATTTCAGGAGTCAGCAAAAGCAAATGGATTTTGAGAACTTGCACAAAGATGGTTTACAGGTAATTTCAAAGATTCTTGTACAGTATAGACAAGACGCTCTTGGATTTAGAAACTTTTTCTAGAAATTGCCCCAGTCCCATTATAAACACCAGGATTATCCCCAAGGATGGTATCTGAAGCTTGTGTTGAAAGTCCTGAGGAAGAAGAGTGCCAGGGGAACAGAATGGTCATTAGTCACCTCCTTCCTAAGAACTATGGTAAAAGGGCACAAGCCATCTTCATCCACTTGTGATTTGGTGTCCAGAACTGCAATGAAAATCTGAACCCAGACAAGCTGGGAAATGGCAGGCAGCAAAGACAGAGGGGTCCCACGGGCATGTTCAATGTGTGAGGAAAGAATTTCCTTTCTACCCTGTAGTGTGAGAAGAGCTGACACTGTTCTACAGCCGGTTTCTGCAGATGGACATCTCCAGAGATGAAATCTCTCCTAGGAAGCTACTTACTGAGATGCACTGAACTGATGTCTGAATACATAATTATTCTGTATATTTTTCTGGCTGCATAACGATTTCATTCAGTAAGCTCTTATTAACAAGTTACATCTTCATATTAGCAAAAAATTGAATAGGCATAAATTTGTCTGCATCGCTTTTTAGATTTTTGGCTTCGTGGATGCAAACAGACAGACACAGGAACCTAAACTAACACACTCCTGAGAATCAGTTTTCTTCACTTCAAATAAAATTCTCTTGAGTATTTTGTCAATCCCAAAATTCAATGAAATAAAGAACCCGAGAAAAGATGCAAATATAGTCACAGATCATAACATTTTTGGACTCTCCCCCAGAAAAAACAGTATACCCTAATACCTGGGGTAAGGAAGAAAATCACAGGTACTGAAACATGAATTCCAAAATGGAAAACCAGATCCGGAAGTGACACTGTGACAATGTCTCCCTATCCCCAGGAGGTTCCAGAGTATATCTAAAGCAGGCACCCAAGACCAAGGGGTCGCCAGAGAGAAACGTCCCTTGGGAGATTTTTACAACCCAAATGGTGTTTGGCCTTTAACAAGCTTGCAAGATGCATATGAGTACTTCCAGAAAAAACAAATGGGAATACCCTGCAGGAAGGAGAATGGGGCAACCATATTCCCGGGCTCTGCAGATGCCTCCCAGGTTACCCAGGTGGCCTGTTCAGCCCCGGGGAGGGTCAGGCGAGGATGCGCAAGTTGGATGGCATTCAATGCTGGCGCAAGGCTCTTCCTATGAGCCCGGCTGCACCTGGCTAACGGAGTCCCTTTCTTCCGGAAGTTTAGGAAGATGTTTCAGGATGCGAAATTTGTGGCAATGAAACAGTCCTTTGCGTCACCTCCCTGACAAGTGACATCGGTGTACTGCATCTCTCAAATGGTCACAATTAAGTCAACATATCTCAAGTTTTTCTTTCACCCAGATCTATTATCTATACACAGTGAGTTGGGAGGAAGGTGGATTTGCAATAGGCTGTGGAATCAAGCCTTACTGTGCTATTTTTCCCGTTTTTTTTTTTGTGTGTGTGTGTGTGTGTGCACGCGTGCGTGCGTGCACTGAGGATCAAACTCACAGCCTTGCACTTGCTAGGCAAGCGCTCTACTACTTCAGCTAAATCCCCAGGCCTTACTCCTATGATGTAAGAAATACTTGAGCATTTTTCTTGTGTTCATTATGAACCAGACCTGTACTTATTAGGCCTTAGCAATTACACAGTTTTTAAGTCCTAGAATTTATACAATGACTCTAATATTAAAAATTCGGGCAGCTCAGTGGTACAGCACTAGTCTAGCAAGTGTTTTGCTTTGGTTCGATCCCCAGTACTGCAAGAAAAAAAAAATCTGTGTCATATTACTCATATAAATACACATGAGTACTCAGGCACAATTACTTATACATCTCAGAACATGTGTCCCAATTTTGGTTGGAAAATATAGTCACCGCAACCATCAGGAAGGGGAGCTGGCACTAAAGAGCACAAGGCACGTGCTTCCAAGGAGCCTGTATTTTATTTCAGCCTCAAAATAACAGCAAGGAAGGTATCATTATCTCCTTTCCACAGAAAGGAGCCTGATCTAAAGATCACAGGGTTTGAGCAACCTGTTCAAGTCACCAGCTCACAGACGGCTTGGCTGGTCTTTGAGCACAGGCTGGTCTTACCCCACTCCTCCCTTCTAAGAAAGAGAACAAGAAATTGCATGTAAGTAATACTGGCCACTCAACATTGACCTCATGACTTATGGGGAATTCCAAGAGATTAGTTCCAGCCTGCAAGAAGGACTATTTGGAATATGTCCTTGCTTTGTGTGCATCCCCACTGCTCACAGAATTCCAGTGGAGCCTCTAAGGGTCACTCAGCAGCCACCTGAACAACGATGCCTACTTTCTTAAGACTGTCGCTTATACTGTGGAGAGCAGACGGAGGGTGTAAATGCACTTAGCTGCAGGAAAAGGACTAAATGTGATGTATGACAGAGTTTTTGCCCTCGAGAGAGAAGCATTAGAATCCATAGGGGATGTGTATTTACCCCAGGATACAATCAGTAGGGCCACCAGGGCATTTATAGGCTGCTTATGTATATGATAACTTCGCCTTCTTTAGAAATCTCATCTTGGGTATTATTGAGTACAAATGTATTACTTTTTATCCCTAACTTTTTCTTTAACAACAAGAAGCTGTTTCTTTTACTCAACTTCTTTCCATTTATCCAAGAGCAGCAAATCTAAATGTACAGGTGAGATAAATAGGAACCGTAAGGAGGAAAGGACCCTGTCAACACTTATTTGGATCCTAGAGCTGGCAGATCTCTGTACTAAGGAGCTGAGTCCGCTTCTAGAAATTACAGTGGTCTAGTCCAAGCCAGGCCTCTTCAATGGCCTAATGACAGCCATTCCCAGGTGGGGACAGATAGTGGCCACTACAGTGGACAGACCCAGAGGATCCTCAAGATTTCTTCAAACTCCACAAGGAAAAGTATAAGGAAGAGTTAAAGCTTACTTGTTGTATTAACTCTCCATTATTGTAACGAACTCAGAGATAATCAACTTCTAATGAGAAAAAGTTTATCTTGGCTCCCAATTTTGGAGTTTCTTTTCTATGACCAATTGGCCCTGTTGCTTTGGGACTGTAGCGAGGCAGTTCATCACGGCAGGGGTGCATGGTAGGTCAAAACTACTCACCCCATGGTGGCAAAGAAGTGAAAGACAGAAAAAGAAAGGGGTTGCTATGCCACCATCACCTTGAGGACACACTCCCAATGACTTAAAGACCTCCCATTAGGTCCAACCTCTTAAGAGTTCCACCATTGCCCTGTAGGGTCCCACTCTGGGGACCAAGCTTGCAACACACGGGCCTTTGGAGGATCGTTATCCAAACCAACGCACTTGGATAATCAAAGAACACAGAGCTGGTAACTTTCTTCTATACGCTAGAAAAAAGGCTTTCCTCCAAGTATGTGTGGGATTTATTGTTCTCCCTAAAGCTACTTGGAGTTAAGGTATGAAAGTTACTCTTAAAAGGGTTTCTCCACTGGAAAGGAGTTCACAAAGATTCCTTTATAACTGCGAGACTCTGGGTCTATACAATGTTATACCCCCTGGTAAGTCACAGTTTATTGAGTAGTGTGGGTGGAGCAGCTTTGAATACAACATGAGCACCATGAGTCTCTTCTCTTTCAATTAGTCCCCGTGGTCCCCTCACTGGATCCTGGGGCTCTGCTGAATATAATCCCAAAAAGCACCAGCTTGTAGAATTAGGCACATCAAAGCAAAAAAACTCAAATAGATTTCTTTATTGTTCCAATTTCAAAACATTTAAATTAAAATCCTTTCCACTCCTGAGATGCCATGAAATTTTTTTTCCTTTCCTGAATTTCTTAGATATTTCTGACATGAATAGTAAGCAGAATCTAAAGCTGGGACTCCTTTTAATGCCAGACTTGTGGTTTCCAGAGAGGACTATGGAGTCGGCCCAGCTTCAGGGATGGTTAATTCATTCGGCTGGAACCCAGCACTGATGCACATGTAAGCAAGGCTATAAGCTTCAGACCTGGATGGAAAAATTAAGTTCACACTATTCCACGGCCCCAGACTACACCCTTAAGACCTGCCGTGATGTAGGTGATTGCTTTTGCTCAAAGCAGAGCTCAGCCAGACTCAGCTGCTCGCCAGTCCTGCAAAAACCATGAAAGCGCAAGTGGTGCTGACAGGAGGCCAGCGGTCCCTACTTCAGTAGAGGAAAGGTGGTGCGACTTTATTTACACAGCACTATCAGGTGACCCTCTGGGAAAAATAAAAGTCTCGCAGTTGGATTTACCCAGAAATGCCCCTAAGCTTTTGAACCACCTTTGAAAGAGGGTCACTAAATCCTTTCTTCCTATTTCTAGCAGCAGAAAAAAAATAGGTACTTAAATTAGCAGCAGCTTGTATCCTGGGTACAGCAAAGTGGCCAAGTTCAGCTCTTTATTAGCTGCTTTCTCCTCCATTAATGCTATTCCCTTTAATGGTTTGGCTATTACAATTAGCCAATCTGCATTGTCCCTGCCTGGGGCTAACGAGTAATGAACTGAGAGAGTTGCTATTTACTCCTATCAAGGGCCCCATTAGAGATGCTTCTCAATTTCTCCCCACAAATGAGAGACCTTGCAGTCACGAACCGGCCACAGGACTGCTCCCTGCATCACTCCTGGGCCCTGGGGTGGGAGCTGCCTCGGTGCTTGTGGGACTGAGAACTTGGGCAGAAGGAAGGTTGAGGGTCAGGCTCCGGCAGACAGTCGTGGCCCAAATGGTTCAAGACCTGCACATCAACTACGAATTCCTCTGTCCCTTTGGCTGCTTTCTCTGGCCTCCTAAAGCCCTCAACTCCTCCTCCAGTAGCTTTCCTCTTTCTGCTGCAACATCACTCAGGGGTTGGCTCTTTTTCACTTCTTCCTTTAACTGAAATTTCCTGGAAGTCTTGAGAAAGAGAAGCTATGGTTCAAACCCACAACCCCAGTGAGTTGGTAGGTAGGGGAGGTTGGGGGGAGGCAACTCAGACCTCCTTTAAAATTAGATATTTGGCCTTGTGATTTATCTTCATAAAATCCCTATAGCTTAAGTGGACCACCCATGCCTTAATTTAAAAAAAATTTTGGGTTTTAAAGATCGCAGAGAAGAGCTAGGGGAGAAGGCTTATTATGTTCTAATTCAAATGGAGGTAGTCAGAGGCACAGTGAGCGATGTTCTGTACTCTGTACCAGCACTGATGGCCAAACCACTAGGCAGCCAGGAAAAGCAGTTTGTGTAAAGCCCTAGAAAGCCCTAACTCATCCCCCAACTCGACCCGCCCAGGCAGGGAGGAGAAGAAGGCTGGTTATAACCACTTCCACGGTCAAACTGAAGAAATTCCCCAGCTCTACACAGATCAAGTAATTCCTGGGTCCCTTCAGCCTGAGAAAGAAACAGAAATAGAAAACGCCCTGTAAACTATACCTAGAGGACCAAGCATAAATTAAATCTGGAAAAGATTTATTCTCTCACAAATGTTTACCATCAAAGTATTTTTCAAAAAAAAAAAAAAAAGCAGTATCATACTTTAAAAAGCAATGTAGAAGAAACAAGTCAACATCTCAGTGTTGCTGCCTAACAAACTGGAATAACAATGCCCAACTTGTACTGTCACACCACGGTATCTCAAAAATAAATGAGACGAAGCTTCTACAGTATTTTAAGTGTCTTAGACACAAAGATCTCCATGAAGCCAAGGCATGATTATGATGAGGAATTTGAGAAGTCTCATAGGAAGTATTAATTTTAACATACGCTTTAAGAATTAAACCTGTCTTGCTAGGTGTCGTGGTGCACATCTATAATCCCGGCACTGTGGGAGGCTGAGGCAGGAGGATCACAAGCTTGAGCCCAGCCTGGGCCACGTTAGCAGGACCCTGTCTAGTAATGGTGGGGGTGTAGCTCAGTGCAGAGGTGCCGGGTTTAATCCCCAACCCCTCAGTAAACAAACAAGCCAACGAATAAACAAACCCATCTCGATGTTAAACAGTAATTTAATAATTGAAAACAAGATTAAAGACTGACAATGACCTCCTCACATGACTGACTAAGAAGTGAAGGCGGAAGGCATCTTCCCCTATCCCACGCTCTACAGCCCTAAAAGCAGAGAAACAACCTCACACACTGACCAGGAATGTTACACACCTGTGTTTCCGCTTTTGGAAAAAAATTCCAGAACTAAAACCATCTCAGCAAGCAATTTTTAACTATACTTGCCAAGAATACCAAAGAAATTCCTTGATTCCTAGACATAAGACTCCTTATCAGAAAAGCATCCTCCCTTTGCTTGTGGTCCTGGTTAGAAAGACCTGGCAGTTTTGTTTTGTTTTTTTGGGTGGGGGATGCTGGGGATCAAACTCGGGGCCTTGTGCTTGCTAGGCAAGTGCTCTACCACTGAGCTAAATTCCCAGCTCCTTGTAGTTTGACAAGTAATTACCAAAGCAAGTTTTGCTGACATGGTGAGTAGTAGTATGACAATGCCATTGGAATTAGTACCATTCTGAAACGTAAACTACAGACTGAGAATGAAATATAGGAGAAAGAAAGATCAGGGGGGTGGAACATGATGACGACAGTCATTAACAGAATATTAAGTAGCTTGAAATAACAGGGAAACTCAGGTGCTGTAATCTTACATGCTTGTTGTTAAGACCCTGGGCCTTCATTAAGACTATTAGTGCTCAATAGTGTATGAGCACTAAGCTTAAATTTCCAGATACTGTAGGGACTTAGAATCAGCTAAGAATTTAGGAAACCCACACTTTAATTCGGGTACTCTGAATCTTGGCTGTGAGTCAGAATTTTCCAGAGAAACTTAAAAAAAAAAAAAAAAAAAACTTCCAGTGTCCAAGTCAATCAGAGTACATGCGGATGGGAGCCGGGCACTAGTAAACTTTCTAGATGACTGCAATAAGCAGTATTAAGGGTGAAAAGCCACTGCCTTAAATTGAGACATAAATAGAATAAATCAAGACATACTAAATGAGTGTCTTTCACAACAGATTTTACGTACCTTATTAACCAATTTGCTAATTGTCCTTCCCTCCTGAGTAAATTGCCATCATCCTGCCTTGAACCACAACACAGAGATTAGCAAGGTAATGTGGGGAGTTTCTGAAAGATGTCTCTGACCTCCAGTCACACGCAGGTGTGTGCCAGGGCTCCTGATCTCTGGAAACTGTCTCTGGAGTTCCCCGGGGCCACCCCAGGAAGGCTGCTCGCCAGCACTTGCCAGAGCCGTGCGGAGCCCTCATCTTGGGCACCAGCTGCACTACGGAAGTGTGGTAGAAGCAGGGAGAGGTTATGGAGAAGCAAGAAGAAATAAAAGTCCATTCCCGCCGGCCTGTACTCCCTTCCCTCTCACCCAGAGAAGCACCTGTGTCCGCCTCTTTCTGTGTGCTCAGGCCCCACACGCCCTCCTCCTGCACCAAGTAGCCTGGAGATGGGAGGCTACTGTTTCCCGGGTGGGCGAGGGAATGAGCCTCTTGGTGGCCATCAGGGCTGCTACAGAGAAGCACCTATGCCACTCAACGATGGCCACTGGGACACATTTTTCCCCCCAAGTAACCTTGCTACTACTCGTGGGTAGGTCTTTTAGTTTTGCACACTGAATTACCAAGTGATTATAACCCAAAGAAATGCCTTGACCTCCAACCACCTAGCTTCATAATAAAATCGTGGAACCCCAAGCTACTAGAAAGTGCGAACCTGTTAAGGGGTCTTAACCAAGACTAAAGCCCTTCTGAGACATGCCATTATACCCTCTTAACACTCCAGGGGTCACCAGAACTAGCACAGAACTGACTTAACAGATGTAGAAATTGAGGTTGAAGGGTTAACAAGATCCCCGAATGAGCCATGTAACTACTCTAATGGAGCTAACATTCCCAACCTCTTCTTCCTCCACAGTACACCTTCTACCTATAACACTTTAAAATTTGCAGCCTTCATGCGGAAGTCTATATATAAAGTGCCCCTAGACACTAAGAGTAAATAACTCAAGAATCTAGAGCATGCACCTGTAATCTCAGCTACTCAGGAGGCTGAGGCAAGAGGATTGCAAGTTCCAGGCTAGCCCAGGCAATTTAGTGAGACCTTGTCTCAAAATAAAAAAATAAAAAGGGCTGGGGATATAGCTCAGTGGTTCCTGGATTCAATCCCCAGTAATGGGGGGGGGGGGGTGGCAGCTGACTTACTAACTTGTTTTTAATGAAAACTTTATCAAGATAAAAGCCACCAGAAACTCTGGTTCTTCCTATAAAACAAAATTTTCAACAGTTTCCGAGTATCTTGGTATTATTAGTATTTCATCTCTTCTTTCCTGAAGCAACATGCAGCTCTAAACCTGAGAGGACTGTGGCACGAGTATGGCTTTGACATCTGAAACTCTCACTTGGGTATTGAAATTATCAGAGTGGGTATAATTCTCTCTGTACCTTCAGAAAGCAACTTGCAAGCCAAGCTGTAACGGCATGCTACTGCGCACAAGTCAAGCCTTACCGGGAGCGGCACAGACAGTCCTAACGTGTAGCTGCCAAGACCAGCATCAACAAAGGGGAAGATCTGGAGAGTTTAAGAAAAAACATTGGAGGAGGGACTCAAAAAAAATCACTTGGAGCTAGTAGTTGGGAGGGCTTATGTTTCCAACACAACGGAATTCCCCTCTGGTTGGATTACTTTATAGTCCTTACCACCAGCAAAGGAAATCCATGCCAATGATCACAGAGATTTCCACCTGGAGAAAAGGTAAAAGGATCAAGCAGACACAAGCAACAAAGCCCTCATGCGGTTCTTTGTTCCCAGGAGAATCAGTGGTTTCTGAGCGGCTAAAAACACACTTGAAAATCATTCTGATTACCACAGGCAAAGGTATCTTCTCAACTAACATGCTCGTATTAGAGCTTATTTTCCAACTCTTAATCGTCATAAACCCAGCCACGTAAAACACCACGTTAATAGGACAGGAAAAATGAGTCTCAAGCTTTTGTAGTCTAGCAACTTTAGAAAGCCCTACAAGGTGTGATCAGAAATACAGTGCATGTTGCTGCTCAGTGTCACCCAAAGCAGGCTCATAAAAACACTGTGGTGTGTCCTTATCCATGTATTCACCGGATCCAGCACTATGTGACTTCTGGCTCTTCCCCAGAGTCACATGACTGGGAAAAGTAAACGTTTTAAATCAGTTCAGGATACTGAGGCAGACAGGACAGCACAGTTAAAGACATTCAAGAATAGAGAACTTCCAGAACTGCTTGAGGAAGTGGCAAAAATGAGGGGATAATTGTGTTCAAATCAAATATTTGAAGGGGCGTTAATGGCAATATGTCTTTTACTGTAAGAAATTTTTAAAATTTCAACATTCATCATCTATTTTGATCACATCTCATACTACTAGACACTAAATTTTCACTGGAAAGATTTGATCTTTCATAAAATTTACAGTTGAAAAGCTAAATTCACTAACCCAAGCTGTTTCAAAAATTCTTAAAAAGACTTTCAATAACTGGCTCCAGTGTTTTTAAATTAGATTTAATTAAAATTAAATATAGAATTCCATTTCGGGGTGGCACTAGCCATTTCCAGTGCTCATGGTACCCAAACTGTACACCACAAGTGCTGTCCCCATCCCTCTGGAAGCATCAGAGACTTGGGATAGACCAAGTTCCTCTTCTTCATTTCACCAAAATTTATGTCCAAACCGGAAGTCATTTACAGAGACGAATGAAAGGGGTGGGGGTATTTTCGTGCCCTCTGTACTCAAAAGGCCCTGAATTTTGCAGCACTTAGCAATAATGGAGTTTAGGCTCCACTGAGTCAAGTCTGTCTGTCCGTCTGTCAACTATTTAAAAAAAATCTCCCAAAGAGCTGAAAAACAAGTTCATTCAGGGCTCCACCTCTCCTCCCCAACACAGACTGCCACTGTGCATGGCAGCCCTTTCTTAGTGGTCATTCTTGAACTTGGTCATGATACTCCTTAGAAGATACCTAGAAATAGAACCCAGCAACTCTTAACACTCTGGGTGTCCTTTTAACACCGTGTTATCTACCAGCTAGAATTTGAACTACAAAATAGAGGTTTAAAGGTCTTCAAAAGATAATCTGCACTCCCCCAGAGGAAAGGTGTGTATTTAATTAGGAAGCTGATAATATGGTAGCGGTGGGGGCATGTCTTATTATCTGCAATTTTAATGCACCTTGCCCTTATTCTCTCACCAATTCTAGTCATCCTTATCTGCTTTCCTTCCTCTACTCCCAAGGTTGAGAAATAACAAAAGTCTAAACCTGAACGAAACACACTCATTACTTCCTCCATGCTGATTCTTCCCACTAAAACTATGAAAAAGGGCAGGGGGGGCAGGGGCGGGGATGGTGCAGATCTAAGTCTGTTTCTTTGGTTCATTATGAAATAGTGGTGGCAACTGTGCTGATAGATTATGAGCCTTTGAATAAATCAAATGAGTTAAAATACACGGAAAAGGCTGTACCAGCCATGATGTGTGATTCTTATGCAACAGTTTCCATGTCTTTCGGACCTACGATCCAAGACAAATGCTGCTCCCCCTTGTCAATTCCTTCTGCCGAGTGCTTAAGAAAAATTAATACGCACTGTTTCATTGCATTAAAACACTTGTGTACATCAGGTCCCTAGGAGACAGAAGAACGGGTGGTATTTTTCTCAGTTCAGACTAGAAATATCAATCTGATTTTCAGAGACTCTATTTAGATTACAAGGCGAGTGCTAAGAAAATGTAATTCTCTGTTTATGACTCTGAGTATCTCACAACCTAAACAAAAATCCCACTTGTTTTCAACCACCGTTAGTAAACACGTTCTAGTTCAATATGGGTGTTTAGCAACGTCTTACAGTTTCCTGCAGGGCTTTGACTTCATCACTCTCACTCAGGCCTTCACCCAGTAGGTCCCTCCCGGAGCACCTCTGGAGCTGTCCGGCCTCGGCAACACCCGGCCAGGCCCACCGGCCCCGCCTGCCTGGCTAGTAGATCTCGCCTTGAGTTTGGATCCGAGTCTCACTCTTCACAGCTCCTTGTTTACGGGTCAACGGCTCCCTGGAGTTTGGACTTTGATTTTCTTGTACAGTTGGGGGCACAATTGAGGTAAAGACCTGCCTCTCAGATCCCCAAATCACACAGGAGCCCCAGGCTCTCCTGTGAACCCCAGAGGGGAGATTATCATGAGAAGAAAATGCCCCACGAGCGGAGGCCTCCCCTGTCTTGCTCACTACCGTATCCCTTAGACCCCGAACCAGCTCCTGGCAGACCTTGATCTGGTATTTCTGCAAAGATAAGCCTCATTAGACAATTTCACTTGAAACGTTTTTTAATGCCAACACAAACTCATCTTTTTGGCCTGTGTTTTCACCTCAGGCCACCAAGTCACTTATTAACATTTCAAGTCCAACTGTCTACATAAAACTTTTGCTACGAGTCACTGGCGCTGCCTCAGCTCTTGCTTCTCCCCTCCAGGAGATGCATTCTTTGCTCTATTATCCAGTTGCAGGGCTGGTTTTTAAGCCTTATTCTGGTCTGTTCCAAGATCCTTTGCCTACTATGATCCTAGCACATCAAGTCTGTTACCTCTCAAGATACATACTGGACTTCAGAATATGTTCATTCTTATTCTAATAACACCACTATTCCTCAAAAATGATTTAGAACTACCTCTTTGAGAACTTTCAAGACCAGTTACAAATAATAGTTTATCACAATTACTTGTATCTGACCAAATATACAATCGAGTTTACTCGGTGTGACTTGATACCAAATGAGATCAGTCATTTCCAAAATTTAAGTCCTACTTCAAAGGTCAAAGTTGTCTACAACCATAATCTATTTAAAGTTTTTTCTACCAGGACTAAAAACATGAGCATATATATACTATGACGTGTTACTGACCATACTCCCCAGCACAGTGCCGGATACCCTGCGGATAATTAATAATCATTTGGCAAATGAATGAGCCAATGACCTCACGAACTTTATAAAATATTTTTCTTTGATTCAACAAACATGTGCATGACACTACTAGGTGCTGAGAATGTAGAAATGAGTAAGAAAAGAAAAATATCTTCTTCAAGGAACTTTTAGTAAAAAAAAAAAAAAAGGAAAGAAGAAGCTATCATTCATTGTCAACTCTTAATGTGACTGACACATATATTTTTTCATTTAAACTTTCAGGCAATCAAATGAGTGTGACATTTAAATTTCCATTTTAAAGGCGAAAAACTTGGAATTCAGCAATGTTAGGTGTCTTGTACAACGTTAGTAAGTGATGAGCCAGCCTCGGAATCCACAGCCTACTGACAAAATAGTCTAGGTTCTTTCTTTGATTACAGCAAGCAACAGTTGTACAATTCAACTAACCGGTTTTTTAAGGTGACGACTTTTGAAATACTGAAGATGATGATACATGGGTATTTGCCTGCCTTACCACTTACTACTCAAGAAACCACCTTAGGTGACAAACTCTGATTTCCCCACTGATAAAGTCTTAGCAGTACGGTACTCTGAAGACCAATTCCCACCAGCATCCAGAGCCAAAGGTCCGCCCTTGCCCTGTTCCGTGCTGATGCCAGGCTGAAGGCGCTTTAGCAGATGACCTACAAACACCTAAGTGTGGCTTAAGCCCCAGACAAACTTGGTACATCTAAGACCTGCAAACAGGAAGGAGGCTTAGAAGCAGAAACTACCATCACTAAAAAGGGCACGTTTCTCACCTTTGGGGTATATGCCATATGCCATAAATTCGCAAACATTCTGCTCATTCTTAAGTAGAAGATAAGTAGAATGGAACCTTTCAAATTTCATTTCGATGGCTTGGGAGCACCCAGGTATATTCTGAACCTTGGCTCTACCACGTACTACAGGACTCTGATGTGGTCACTTCCGAGATGTCTCAGTGGCTCCCCTGATGCTAGGCTTAAGGCATCACACAAAAGCAGAGTGGATCATGTGGCGAAACACACAACACTCATGTAAAACTATTATCTGTTACAGGGTTTAAGACGCTTTCAAATCCCTCTGCAAATGATCTGTTTTGAAGCAGGGGAAAAACCAGAATGAAAACAAGAAAATGGAAATCCAAAAACTGGTTCCTATAAAGACGATGCAGTAGGAGGAGTGGCTGTCACCAGATCTGCATGTCCTGGCACGTTCAGATAATCCATCTGACTGGATCAGGTACATACTTAAAGGGGAATAATGCAAGGAAATTCCCGTGAGGCCACTATCATCCAAAGGGAAGAGATGGATTTGCTGCTTTTGAGTAATACGTTAGAGGCCACAGGTGAAAACATCAAGCATCTGCTAAGTGGAGGTTTTCCTGCTGTCTGCTACAACAATCTGTACAGCTGGCCATCTGTCCGTGTCAGCTTCACCTGCGTTTACAGGGCAACTCTTCAATGCCACTGAGAATAGGCTGTGAGAGTGCGTGTGCGTGTGCGTGTGTATGTGTTAGGGGAGATACCTGCATCAACATATGACATGGTCAGATATGATCAACATATTTCATTTCCTTCACTGAGGTTACAAGGTCTTGGTTAAAGATATCTCTTTCCCAGCGGATTCCATAATCATACAGGGGCAATGTAGCCTTGTACCAGCTCTGCCAGGGGAAGAGCGGGTGTAATTATTCATACACACCCACTCACTGTGCATGTACGCTCCTCTGCTTGTAACTTACACCTTTTCTGCAACTGCTGGATTTAGAAAGGGGAAAAAGAATGGAAACATGTGCTATGTCAAGGAGCAAAAGGAAGAGCTAAGGGGAAATGAAAGAGGTAAATATAATACCTCGTGTACTTTTTATGGTGCCAGACACTTAAAGGTACTACGTATTTCTGTTCATAAAGGGAGAAACCAAGTCTCCGTGAGGTCTAAGAACCTTCTTCCCAATGGCACGCAAGCAGTGCCAGAATTTGAAGCAAAGTACGCCATATCCTGAAGCCATGGTCTTGCTATGTTTTCTCCCCAAAATTAGGAGCAAGGATCTTTGGCCAGATGAAAGTGGTACCATGGACATAGGGAAAATGGTAGAAAATATATTTGAAAGCACTTTTGAAAGGTCTAGCGTTTCACACGGTGATTACGAAGCTGGAATTGGGCAATTTAAGCAGAAGAGAGCATATTCTGGCATCCAGGGCCATGTACTGAGGTCCAGTGACAGGGCGTTTGAACAGCATAGGTGTCCTGCCTCCTCTAGAGCAGGGCTAAGAAGAAATATCTGTGCCTGGGATGGCCAGGCTGGAGCACCATGGCAGCCCCCAGGACCAACACAGCACAGGATGGAAGAAAAACGCAGGGTAGAATCTGATGGACACTTGTCCCCTTCATATGCTAAAAGGTTTATACCCTGCTCCTACACAGTGCTTCTCAAAGGAGCTAGAGTCTGTCTTGGTCACTTTTCTCATCACTGGGATATAATACCTGACACTTACAACTTAAAGGAGGAAGGTTTATTTGGGCTCACAGTTTTTAGAGGTTGCAGTCCATTGTTGGCTGGCTCCAAGGCAGAAACGGCATGGCAGAAGGGCACAGCAGAGAAAAGCTGTTCATGCCATGGTGGCCAGGAAGCAGTGAGAGATGAGAGGATCCAGGGACAAAAATACACCCGTCGGGCCAGGCCCCAGCAACCCACTTCTTCCAAGCAGGCCCTACCTCCTAACAGCCCATTCTGACAGGAACTTATCAGCGGACCAATCCACTGGCGAGTCGGCTCCCAGAAAACACGCCTCCACGCGCAGGAGAGTCTGGGGGGACATTCTAGTTCTAAACCATAATAGATTCCAATTTCTTTTGACTTTTCCTGCTGTCAGCTTCCTGCTTCTTTCCCCGTGACGCGTGTGGGCAGGAAGGGCCCTTACACAGTGAGACCAGCATCCTCATTTTTCAGATGAAAAATCTGAGACTAACAGAAGTATCTGAGATCACACTTCTTGTTTCAGAAATCAGGTAGTTAACAGTTCTTGTTTTCATTTTCCACCATATACTGCATCAAAGAGAGAAAAGGAAGACAGAAAAATAAGAAACCAGAAATTTTACTTTGTGATATCTATACTTACTTCAATTTCCCCCATTCTTTGACTATGTGCTTTGAATCTTCTACCAGGCACAAGAAAGACTGGTACTGAGCCTTCCCATGCTACTGTCTAGCTCAGTTCTAAGGCAGCTGCCTTATTTATCTTTCGATGTAGAGTGACCTGAACTGGTTTCTTTCTCGGAGACCAACCAGCTTGGTTTGCCTGGGACTAGGGTGGGGGACCCTGGGATGTGGGCTTGTTGGTGTTAAAAGCAGGAAAGTCTCAGGGAATGTGAGACAGTCAGTTACCCCACTGCCTGTAACAGGGCTCAGCGGAGCTAATGAACCCAAACAGATGAAATGCATTTAGCTGGAAGTTTTAGGTGGTACAACACCAGTAAACAGTAGTTAACATTTCCATTTTCTGAGAAAAGAAGCAGGATATAAGATTAATAACCATAAAGGGCTCGGAGCCCTTGGGGAGGAAGGTATTCTCAAAGTAGGAAGTGTTTAGTCCATAAAAAAAAAACCAATATGTGAATACAGTGGGGCTTTCTCAGATCTCCTGAGTGTGACTAAAGCCTCTGAACACTTTCTGTGCTGTCCCATGTTTTTGTGAAATTTGCTTTTCCTTATAGGCCAAGAAAGCAAAAAGAAAACTTCTTCTTTCTCGGTCTCTCTTCTCTTAGTAACACTGGGAAATTTCAAAACCTCCAAAGACTTCTAATAGTTTAACGAGCTCTTGCAAATTTTATGTAGAAATATTACAGAGAAACAAACCACACTCCATTTTCTCCAGAAGCATCCTAAATTCTTGCTACATATAATTTTGGGTAAGTTGAAAACCATCTGATTAGAAAAGACAAATACATGCACTTAAGGAACACCCGAGTACTCAGCCATCTAGTTATAGTTTCAATCAAAACAATTCTTTTTCTACTAAACACTGTGCTAAGTGCTGACAAGACGAGATATGATTAAAAAATATAGTGAATGTTTACCTTTCTAAAAATGGTTATTACAATAAAAGACACATTGCCTTTATCCCCCCGGAATACCCCTCACTGTGAACACACTTATCCCTTCGTTCTGGCCACTTTCTGAAGTAGCTCGGTAGTCCCCTAATGTGAGTGTCTTCAGTTGTGCTACTGTGTTACCTCTGTGTCCTGAATCGATTCAAAATGTTTCACAGTCATTTGGCTTTGGGGAACAGCCGGAACTCAGGCAGCACCAGATGAGGACAACTGTAATGTTTTTACCAGCCTGCCTTTCTGCTGGATGGAAGGAGACAGCAGCATGCACCGTATCTTAGACCACGCCTTATAAATATACGAACGAGAGCTAGAACCGCTTCAGAAAGTGGCACGAATGATGGCTCAGTGTGTTCAAGGAATATTTCGAAGGAGGTTTGTGGTAATGTGTCTTTTAATGTAAAACATTTTAAAAACTTTATAAACACTCCTCATATATTCCGATCGCCCTTGTGCAATACTAAATACGAATGAATATATTTTATTTTACACAGCCCCATTTCCTAATGATCAGACCTATCATGACTGTTCCTGCAGTGGAGAACGCCCCTAACAGAGAAGCCCACACTCACTATCGCTTCTCATTCAGCAGGGCCACGAAGGGCAGCTTCACTTTCGCCTTCTCTGAGTCACCGATGACACAGGATGTGAAGCCAAGAAACAGAGTCACAAGAGCGCGCCCACTGGCCCCACTCACTGGGACAGCACAGAGCTGCCCCTTGTGCATTATCTTGAAGGACGCTCTCCCACCAGCTCTGACATCCTGGGACATGATGGCAACGCTGGAAAGTCATTTTCTGGAGAAAGGGAACCAGCAGCTCACTGAGCGACCATGGAGCCATGGGAAAGGCTTTTCTCCTTTTACTTCTACCCTAAACAGTTGATCGCTGTTTCCTCCAAAGCAAAAGGGAGAAATCAAATCCAGCTCACAAATGCACCATTCTGCAGCGGACAGTCGCCAACACCATTACCTGTACCTGAGGAGGGAGTCTAAAGGCCTAAGAGGAGAACGTCACAGGTTAGCAGGGCAGGGACAAGTGTCAGATGACCGCCCGGCAACAGGGCCACCTCACCAAAGAGTCTAGTCATGAAGCTCGGCTCTCCGCTGGCTGCAACAAACAGAGCTCTCTGCGGCCTTGGTGACTTGCACCTTTGTACACACTACAATTGGCTCCTTTGAGCTTGGCGATCCCAGGCTAGAGCCTTATTGGATTTCCTCTGTTTACACAAGACTTGTCAGGCAGGTTGTGCTGCTTTCGGGCCACTTTTCTTTCCAGACACCTGTGAAATGCTGAGATATAAGGAAAGGAGGAAGGGCTAAGGTTTGCCCATCACAGTCCCCAAGTCCTAGAAGGCATGCAAGGAGGCCTGCTGCTGCTCTCTTAAAATGATGACACAAGTTTGCAAGGATTGGTCGTGAGGGAAGAATTGTCGAAAGTAAGGCCAAAGTCCAATGTACTTTGTTTTCTATCATTGCTGGCCCTTTCCAGAGTGAGCCACATGCACCTCTTGGAGCCAGCAACGAGTCCTGTGGCTGCATCAATAATAATTTTCACTTGCCCCAAAAGATCCCCCAGAAGCACATCACGAACTCCTCCTTCTATTGTGCAGATCTAGAAAATGTGGTAGAGAGTAATCAAATATCTTTGTGAATCAGCAAACATCTTTGGGACAGAACCCAGGCCAGCTTATCTTCCTGTTTTAATCCACATATCTGGCATACCACGGGGAAAAAAGTTATTCTTTCACTACAAAAGAGATGGCCTTCTAGTTCAGGCATGTAAGGTAAAAAAAAAAAAAATCTTAAAAGACACTATTTTGTGGAGAGAAGAATCAATGAAACAGTAACCAAGCTACAGTTTTTAGTAGTTGTCAAGATGGTATCTGAAAAAGGTCAAGATTGTCTTGAACCAAGAGTTCGAAGGCTATTACCTTTTGCCTAGGTTGAATCAGTCATACTGAGATTGCTTGAAGATTCAGGTGGCAATAATCGAACTGACAGAAATCACAACAAAGAGAAGTGGGAAACTGGCCACTCCTGTCACACCTCCTTTCCCATTCATAGGAATACCAATGACAGAGGGAGGAACCCTCTCAGATCCCGGGAGAGTTAATCAGACCTAACCACACATCTTACCACATGGCTGCCCGGCTCCTCACCTGTTCCAAAATGGCTGCCTAACAGCTCTAAGGGCCATCAGAAAGATTCTTCAGAGACAGCTTAAGAAGCCTTTAACAGGTCAATGCTCCCACCCATGGGAATATGTTCAAGAGTACACCCTGGAGATGAGATAAAATCCGGAAAACATGGGCAAAGTTCAACCAACAGCTGCCCCTGAAGGATGTGAGCTGGCACACCTGACCAACTGGCGGCTGTTCCTTCCTCGAGGAGCTTTTACCTGCCTGAGCAGGAAGCAGAGATAAGGCCAAAACCAGCTCCCGTTGCCTATGGTGGCTTCCCACCCTTGAGCAGAACCCAACAGAAACAGAGCCTTGACCTGTTGCTTCGGCTGAGATGTCACCGAGCCATCAAAAACAAGAGTCTGTCTACATCGAGGCAGCTTGTAAAGTGGAGAGCCTGACATGCAACATTATATAACATTATTTTGATATGTAACAATGCTAAAAGTAGAACATTACATTGTAAACAAACATTGATGACCATGGAGTCACTATGCGGGCACACGGCTAAACGCTTGAAGACGTTAGGGACAGATAGCTGGTCGCCATGTAAAATGACCAATGTTTAAGAAAAAATTCTTTCTAAGTGCCTTAAACAAGTTATAAACAATACGCAAGTTCAGATGGTTTCCCTTAATGATGACCTCAACAGTAAAGCAAGTGTCATAAATGTTACCTCAGGCAGGTTTCCAGAGGCCAGCTTGCCTCCTACAAATGAGTCTAATTTCAGAAGGCGCAGACTCTCCCATGGGAGACTTATCAGTGGTAGCTACTGCAGAGTCCATCCTCAATTTGCTCTGCCACCAGGGTCACCAGCCGGGTCAATTCCATCAGAGGAGCACCTCTGCACACATGCGCACACCACCACATCCCTGCAATGCAAATACATGACGCAGCCTCCAGGGAACACGTGCTGCCATGCTGTCGTCACATTTAGCAGGATAAAAATGACAGACTCGGTCCCCTCACACTCTTCACTGCACCACCAGCTCCAAGTATACTCCAGGCTTTATTTTCTTGGTTCCTACTTCTTATACTCTGAGTCTTTCTTTAGGATAATTATTCCTCTCAAGTGACTTCAGAAGCAACACTAATGACACAGATAAAGAACAGATAAGGAGCCTGGCGATGGGAAATATTCAAAGGGAACACAAATCCCACAAAGAGAAGAAGAAGCCCCTAAGGCACACTGCCACTAGAAGAGTGAGGTCCCTGATAGACGTTTTTAACCCCACAGAATCTACACACCCAAAGCTGGCCCTCTGCGGTTGGCCTGCATGTAAATCCAGTCGGCCTCTGGAGCCTCCGGGCTGCGGACTGCCTGACCGTGTAAGGTTTCTACCGTGCCGCTCTCGAAGGGACAGCGAGACAAACTACACTTCCAACAGCCTACCGTTGGCCCTAGCTGTGCAAGGCGGGGTCCCTGCTCAGAACTGAAAGCCGAGGCCCCACATCCTGGCGCTCTCGCCTTGCTCACATTTCCCCCACAATGTAGACGGCCTCTTCTCTGCACAAAAAAAGGAACTGAGATGCGTTACATACGTGCGCCAGCTCTCCACGAGGAATGTAAACATTATGTGCTGCAAACAGGCACAAAACTATAAAAAGGAAGGAGAGCAAGAGCTGGTGGAAGGGAGCCGATAAAAAAAGGAATTAAGATGTGTTATGCACATGTACAGACTTCCCACAAAGAATGTAAACATTATAACGACACACATGTACCAATAAACTAAAATTTTAAAAAAAGACACTGTGGGTCCCCTTTTGTCGAACTGCTACAGAAGCAAGTTCCAATCTTGGCAGTGACATTTGCTAGCTATGTAACTCTGTCCAAGTACTCAGCCCCTGAACCTCGGTTTCCTCACCCAAGACAAAGATGCCTATCTCGAAATCTGTGCAGATCATGCCTGAGCCACACTTCCCATCCTGGTCCTGAACGGCATATGATCACAAGGGGCTTTTCTCTGCCTCTCTCCAGCTTAACTACTCACATGCTGAATCCCTATCTGCTTGGTACTTCAAATTATTTGTATTCATACATTATCCTCCCTCCTAGATTACAAAGACATCGTGTCATTTTAACTTAACTCCACTGCATGAGCTATGCACATAGTAAGAAGCCCCAAACTAAATACGTTCCAGACTGATGAACAAGAGGACCATTTCCCTACATGCAATAATAATCCGGCAACATTTCCTAAGGAAGCAGCTAGGCGTTCTGGACACAGCTGATCTCTCCCCCGTCCCTCTGGCTCCTCATGCCTCTTCTTCCAGGCATTTCATTTGGAACGCCCGTAAGACCTCTCCTAAGCCAAGTTGTCCATTTTCTCGATCACTTCTTGAGTACATACTTTGTGCCAAATACAAGTGGTATTATGGAGACACAGAGACAGAAATGGTTAAGATAAATTCCTTGCCTACCCCTGAGGCAAACAGAAGGAATCATATGGAAAGGTAACAAATACTCCAAATAATATATGCTTAGATAAGAGTAAACACATAAATCCTGTGAGAGGAAGAAGCCTTAATTTAGCCTGACAATATCACTCTGAATTTTTTGAAATACGTATCACCTTTGTGATAAACCTCCAATATATTTAACTTTGTTGAAGTAGCAGGTAAAAGGGAAACCCTATTCTGATTTGTTACAAAACAGGTCAAAACTGAAGAAAGCAAATGTCGTTCCAAAGAAAATCTCAGGACTGCCATGTCTTTGTCTCTGCCTTTTCTCATTTTAAGCCCCACACCATGCAAAACAAAAGAATTTTCATACAGAGATGACTTGAAATTCCGATCAGCGCATTCACACACATATTCACAGCATGTCGTCTAAGTACTTAGCACTAGACTACACGGTGAGTGTAGAAAAAGAGAAGTCTTAGCAGCTCCCTGCTGATTCCTGAAGGGTGACAGGTCCTGGAGAAAAGACTCCCGGGGAAGCTGGAAGGAAGATGGGTAGAGAAGGAGGTGGTCAAAGAAATACACAGTGCTCTGGGCTGACTACTGTCTGTTTCCCGAAGCTTCACTGCTAGAAGCCTCATCCCCAGTGTAGCAGTACTGAGCTGGCCAAACCTTTCAGAAATGGGGAAGGTCATCGAGTTACGAGAGTTGCACCCCACTAATGGACTAATGCTGCCTCGTGACAGCAGACTGTTACAGAGTGAGGCCACTCCACACCTTGGTTCCCTCTGCATGCTGCCAGTTCTCTTTCCGTATCTCTGCCATGTTGCAACACCGCTAGCAGAGGGTGCTTACCAGAAGACATGTTGTTTGGATTTTCCAGCCACCACCAGAATCAAGGGTCACATAAACTTCTTTTCCTTATAAGGCACTCAGCCTTAGGCATTTTGCTATAGCAACACAAAACAGATTGACAAATAGAAACGCCAATATTCCCAAATGAGAAGTTGGAGAGCAAAGGGTAGGGGTGCAGGACCTCTATGTATGGATACCAGAGTGGCCCCTACCTAAAGCTTTGTGATATATTAACCTCAAGCTAACACAAAGCACCTACTCACCAGAGGTTTGGGAAGCCACGGTGGTCTCATGCATGGACCACAGAACCAGATAAACTCTGTATCTAGATATATATCCACTACAAATACCTCAAGGAGTTGTTTCGACAATTTTCCAAGGTAAAAGTGTCTCTATGCCTACTGCTCTAACGCTTATCATTACTCCCCTCATCTAATTCTTTACTCTTGTCTCCAACTCAACCCTCTACCAATACACAGAGCAGAAATAAAAGCTTCCTGAAGGCCAGGTCTTACTGATCTCTGTACCCTACTCCTCATCCCTGCTAACACCTAGCGGAGTAACCGCACACAGTCAATCCATGTTTATTTCATGTGCAAGGAAAGAGAAACAACGAAGGAATGGGTGGACCCTTGAAACACCATAGTCGACAGACTCTGCCCTGCACAGAAACTCTCCTGGGGCCCGGAGCCGCAGCTCTGTGCCCCTTAATAGGCTCTAAAGATTAAAGATCCACAAACATGCCTCGCAGTCTCCTTGTGAACCCTCAGAATGTAGCTTCTTCTAGCAGTTGCCTGCTAAACCTTGCTTTACAGCCTCATGCCACTCAACTGTGCAAAAGCGCCCCTATCAGACCTGTCAGAGGGAAACCTGAGCCATGGGAGGAACCAGAGGCTAAGGCTGCTGACCTGCTTACGATCTAGAGGCACTTGGAGTTTAGCTAGAAGTTTAAACCTACCATAACTGGGCAATATCTGACAACTGACTTCTCTATGTGGTGAGCAAACACATAAAACGCCGTATGTTGGGAGCTGGGGAGGGAACCAGGGCCACGGCAGCCTGGCAGGGTGTGCTCCTTCCAGGACCCCCCGTCCCCAGGCTTCCACATATTCCTGGGGGTTCTGGAAGACACCTGCCTTGGCCCCAAGGAATACCCATTTTCAACATTCTGGGCGGTCCAGGTAGCAGCCAGGTAAATAAAACTTTTTAAAAGGCCAGCAATGCCACCTTGCCTAAGTATGTGTGGACCTGCAGCTGGGGGTAGGAAAGAGCAGAGGGCAAACTTTCCAATGTGTCTATCAAAGAGAATCTGGGACAGGACAGAGAATCAGAAGGGAAACCTGATGGGAAAATCCAGTCTGATTTGTAAGGATAATGGTATTCATGCAATCACTATTCCTCAAACTCCAGTGGTGTGCCTACTCTCACTCTGGGATACAAAAGGAGGTGGATGGTCCTCAAAGAACTTGTACTCCTAAAGGTCACGCTTTGTGGCAACAAATGTGTATGTAATTTTTAAAATATAGAGTCTTAATAATTTTGTTACAATATTGTTTGAGGAGGGTAAGAAGGAAAGGGAGGGAAGGACTAATAGAGGAAGGAGAAGACAGGCAGGGAGGGAGAGAGGGCTAGGGTGTTAAATATGATTAACCTTGCCAAGAGCTCAGTCTCTAGCATCCATAAATGTTCGAAAAATATTAGCATTATATTCTTGGTTATAGGGGGCCTGTAATTGCACTGTGACAGTCTACGCTGAATATCTGCCACCCGGCTGGCAATATTCTAAGCGCTCATCATGTACACTGATTCACTTAAAGCTCACAATCCTATCATTAGTATTCCCATTTTAAAAATGGCAAAACTTGGGTATCAAAAGATTATGTAAGATACAAACCACTCACACAACTACTGATTTCGGATCTCATCTTTTCTACTATACCTGCGGTTCTTCTCCAAGTGTAGTTCCTGGAACCTAGAAACTTCTCGAATTCCCTTCCAAGTCTTAAGCCAGAAATGGCAAACTAGTTTTTAAAACCCTCCAGGTGATTCTGATGAATCTGGAGTTTGAGCCCCTCCATTCATTATATCATGGTGCTTCTTCATATTGTAGCTAAACTAAAGCAGAGAATAACACTGCTCCATTGCTAGAACTGGCCTCACCAACGGGCAATGGTCGGATTACAAGGGTCACTCATTTCTCTCAGTTTAAGGAGTGGCCTGGGACAGCGGCCTGGGAGAGCAGTCTCAATTCTCATCATTGTCACAGTCACTGGTGGGGCTTCTGTGGCTTTATATGTTGATGAGACTGCTGATGAGAAAGACTGGGGGCAGGGGAGAGGCGAATCTTTTAGAGCTTTCAATGATACAAACAGCCCGCTTTGGCAGGCGTGCTGTAGGGTTGTCACCACGGCCCGAGGGCTTTCTCAGAGTGGGTTCACCTCTTCGCAACAACCGAACACCACCAGGGAGGAGCGATAGGCTGGTGGCCCAAAATATCTACCATCAGATTAAAAATGACATTTGAGATGGAAAGTGTTGCTTCTAATGTGTTAACTTAGCTTCCAACAATGGCCAGCAAGTCAATTTGTACTTTTAACTAGAGATAATTCAATTATCCGGTGTGTGAGGACTTCAGCCTTTGCTTTCCTTCCCGCAGCTGCTTACCTTTGGCCACTTCACTGCTCGTTAGCACCTCTCCTGAGCACAAACAGGAGAGAGGAAAAGGTGAGGAAGCTTGAACCAGTCGATTTCTCTCCTCGTTAGCAGTTCTGGTAAAGACTTGGTGGAAGAAGAATCTTTATTGGCTAAAATGAGACCCTGGAATTATCTGTGCGCTTCAGTCTTCCACGCGCTCCCTGCCCCTAATTGTCAGATAGGTCTAGCCAGCCTGACCCGGTCTACAAGTGAACAAAAGAATATTGTTCAAATTCTGGAATTTTCAAAGAGGCAATGTATGATATCTTCTTCCCTCAATTACAGCTTTCAAAAATGCCAAGGTCATGGACAATTCTGATCATTTAGGAAAAGTGATCCAATCTTAACAGCTGGAGTTTTCCCAGCATTCCAAATTTCCACTGCCCGAATGAATACTTACATCTTTATTCTCATAAGAAAAACGAGAAAGCTAATGTGCATTGGGTATCTACTGTACACTACTAGGATGCCAGCCTTTCAGCTAAAATCCCCAAACCACCACCTTCTTTAATTCTGAAACAATTTGCCGAGGAATTTGTCGAGTGATCATTATATACTACAAACATGTACTAATAAGAAATAAATATAAATTAAAACAATTTGGGCAAAATGTGTGGGTGTGCGTGCACGCATGCGCGTGTGCATGTGTGCATATGTGGTGTGGTGCTGAAGAGCAAACCCAGGCCTTGTACATGCTAAGCAAGTGCTCTATCACTGAGCTACATCCCCAGTCTGGGCAGGAAATTTTTATCTTGGTTTTATACATGAAAAAAACAAGGCTCAGATAATTTAAGCCTCAGATTTTATAAGAGTTAAGATCTGAACACAGCTGGGTGCAGTAGCACACACCTGTAACCCAGCACTTGGGGAGGCTGAGGCAGGAGGATCGCCTAGAGTTCAAGGCCAGCCTGAACTACATAGTGAGATCCTGTACCAAAGATCTGAGCACAGAGCTGCCTCTCCTTGCATCCAAAAAACCAAGAAACAACCACCCTATGTCCTTCCCACTACACAGTGCAGCCTCACCGACAGGAGGATCTCTTACCTCCACCCAGAACTAGCTCTGACACTGCTCTCAAGGCTGATCTAGATGACTGCTGACGGCCTTTGTGACTTTTGAAGATTAAGGCTGTGCCTGGACATGCTAATAATACCTTCAGATATCAATTCTTCCCCCTTCAGTAATCGCTGATGCAGATAACCGCCAGCTCCTGCTCCTCTGCCAAACCTGTGCACACTCCCACCAGGCCTGCTCCCGGCTTCTGAGCAGCAGGAGACCCGGCACTTCCTGCACGGAGGACACGGTGGCACAGGAGGCAGTGAGAGACACCCTCACTTCCCAGATGACTCAAGGCTAACAAGTGGGCAGTTCCTGCGTGGCCGAAGCTCAGGCCGTTGGTGTCACCAGGGCCACTTCCTATTTCACGGAGGGAAGTAGCTGAATGGCTCCGGCAGGGGGAAGAAGGAAGAGAGGGGAGGAGACTGTGGGGCTTCATCCCTCTTTTCCACTGCCCTTTGCATTCCATTCTGCTCCCGTCCCTTGTTCCAGCCCCACCCCATGGCTGGCTTTAGTGCCCGGCCTTGGCCTCAGTACTTCCCGTGCCTCCGCCCAGCACCCTCGGAGAAGCTGCAGCATGCCAGTTTGCCACTGTAAGGAACCCCAAGACCTCTCAGTGTGGGCCAGAGAGAAATGCATCTTTATCCAGAGCCCTTGCAAACTGCTGACGGGCTGGCCTTGGTACTTGTCAGCCTGTGAGAGAAAGACAGATGATGCGACTTCGTCTGAATTCAGAAGACGCCACAAACTCTTGTCCTTTCAGGAAAGAAAGTCCCTTCACACCTCCCTCCACAGCACTATTGTCCCTGGCACATTCTACACCTAAAAGACCACTATCTATCATGGGTCTAAACTCTGCCATTTTTCTTCATATGCACGCTAGTGCCCAAAGACATTGTAAGATGATCTGAGGGGACAAGGGTCATCTTTCTTCACCTAAGAACACCAGTGTGACGCTAGAACCCAGGCAGCAATTCCCACCTCGAGGTGCAGGCTCCTGTGTCGGGCAAACACAGCCCATCCTCCACTCTGCACAGCCCCTGGCCTGGGCTTCAGGGTCATGCTCTGCGGTGGGCTCACTGACAGGGTGGCAGCCTGCCAGTCATCGACATCTTTGATTTAGTAGGCTCTGTTTCCGGATGGACGCCAGGGGAGCACAAGACCTGACCCAGGCACCAGAGGGCCTCGCAAATGCGCACAAAAATGAGGCCCACTTCGGAGCACTAGTTTTTGAAAATTCCTCAAGTCTATCTACAATCTTTAACTATGGGCCCTATTCTCATTCTCAAATCTCTTTTGCTCTTTTCCCTCCCTCTCTGGCTTATAGAAAGTCTGACTCCCCCCCTAGGTTTTATAGAAGCTTATTTTTAAAGGTGGCGTTCCACTTGTTCTTTTCTGCTCAAAAGAAATCGGCACAAGATAAGGGGTCGCTGAGACGGAGAGAACTCCCCTCCCAGAAGGCTCATTCTCAGCTAAAGTCCAGACCCGGTGAGAGAACTGGTGGTGCCAGCAGCAAGGAGTTCGAGGTCAGTTACCACCCTCCGGGACCATCAGGTCCAGAGGTGGGACATGCGGGAGTGCGGGGACGCAGAGCCCTGGACGGTTGTCAATAGCCACAAACCATACAAGAAGAACCTTCTCTATGAGGCAGTCGTGGGAGAGCTGTCCCAAGTCAGAAGACAAAGACATGGCTCCTCTGAATGCTCCCCTGTGTTGTGATGACCTGCGGACATGTGGCCTTTTATTACTGTCTCACACATGGCAGCTGGAGAAGATGGATACGCCTAACCCCTCAACACACATACACACACACACTCTCTCTCTCAAGGCAGCTATCAAAAAAGCATTTGTTTATATAGCAGAGATAAATTCTATGGCACCCCTGCTTCCCGCATGTGACTTCAGTCTGTCTGAATCCCTGTGCACAGCTCTCCTCCACAGCCATGACATCAGCGGGAAGCAGACACGGTTTATGAGCTACATGTCACTTAGCATCACCTGCACATCCTAATCAGTTACGAAACGAGAGAGACGAAGCGATTGCCATCAAAGATGCAATGCGGTAGCCCTGGCTGCAGGTTTGGCCACTCTGACCATAGCAGAGCTGGCTGCCCACTCTCTAGCAAAAGGAAGAAAAGATCGGGACAAGCAGCATTAACACACATGGGGCGGGAAGAGCAAAGACACAAGCAAACTAAAGGTTTCCCTGAAGCTCAAGGAAACTGCGCTGACGGCACAAAGCACCCGGCACAGAGTGCTGCTGACAGTATGCTGCTTGTACGTTGGCCCTTTGACCCCGGGAAGCGAATCACCTAATTACTAGATCTATCAGGACTGGGGTAAGTGGCTGGACAGTTATGGGCGCATACATCTGCTTTAGGGTCACTGGGGTGCTCCTAGTACCGGCTAACAGGAATGTGGAGTTGTACCATAAAGACCTGTGACACAATATGCACTACCCGTGCTAGCTGCTCAGAGAGCTATTTTAACCACTACATGGGGTGGGGGTGGTGGGGAGACATGAATTTCAGAGCCGGAAGGGAAAAGAGTGATTCTCTTCGGTGGGTCGTTAGTATCACAAACAGATCAAAGGAGATGTCTAAGGTAATCCAGCTTCTGCTGCGAATAGTGTCTTCCAGAGCATTCCTGGAACACGGAGGGAAGAGGGGAACCAGGCCTGCTTTGCCCGCGCCCAGCAACTTCAACCCAGAGTAGACCAAGTTCACCAAACACTAATACAAACACCAGCGCAGAAACTGAAGCGGTCCAAGTAGACCTCGCTCACTCAGGTCAACTTACCTGAGTGGCATGAATCAGCTCCAATTCATCAGATCAGGCCCTGATCCCCATAAATTTGGTTCTAAAAATGTTCTTAAAACAGATGTTGCTTTCTTCTAGCTTGTGGTATCAGACCCAGAGTACTGTACAATTTCCCCTTGACTGAGATGGCAGGCTTACTAGTCAGGCCAAAGGACAACAGTTTTCCTAGCATTCACCTACTTACGTGGAGAAAGAAATGCTGAATGTTTGTTGATTATGGTAAGCAACCTAATACAGAAACCTGACAAATTCCCTGAGTTGTGTTGGGTTTCCTCTATCCCTTCCCCCAATTTAGATATTTTAAGGAACTCAAAGCTTTTGCTTCCAAAGGTCACATTGTGAAACTGTAAGCAAAGTTACAGAGAGAAATCAGCTGTCATAAATCCTCAATTCATGATTGTTAGAGAAGACCAAACTGTCCAAAAATAAGAAAAACAGTATCTAACCTCACATATAAATTTTTTTAAAAAAGGAAGAAAGAAAGAAAGGAAGAAAAGAATGATTTACCATAAGTAGTGCCAGAGAGCAGATTCAAAAGGTTGCAGGGCATGAAAGCACAGAACCCAACTTAGGTGGGACAGACCTGGGTTCAAATCCCAGATAGACCACTTATCGACTGTGTGACCCTGGGGGAATTACTTAATCTCCCGAGCTTTGGTTTTCCCCCATTTTAAACATAAAAATAAAACTTCCTATTCCATAGGATTACTGTAAGGATAAAAGGAAAAGGCACACATAGAGACCATTGGGCACTTAATACACAGCAGTCGCCACTTATCTCCGTTTCCCTTTCCTCAGCTTCAGTTACTCGTGATCAACTGTGGCCCGTGAGCATCAAATGAAAAATCCTAGAAATAAACAATTCACAGGTTTTGAATAACTTTTATTGTGGTGTATTATCATAATTTTTATTTGATTATTAGTTACTGCTGTTAATCTCTTACTACGCTCAATCTATAAATTGAACTTTATCATAGGTAGGTTGCATAGGAAAAAAACACATAAGACACACGACAACATTTCTATCAACAATGACAGCACAGGCAACAGTATTTCTGTACGATGATATTATATTTAGTGACATCACAGCCATCTTAGTTTGTGTACTCTATGAGGTTCCCGCAGTGATGAAATCGCCAGACAGCACATCTTAGAACATACCCCACGGTACGAATTAAATACACAGAGTTTGCTGCTGGTAGCTTCAGCATCCCGACGGGGTGGGTCTTGGGATGCAGCTCTCAAAGATAAGAGGGCAGCACTGTATATCGAGTGATGGAGAACATGAGCTCCATCCACAGTCACTTCGTATCTTGGTCTCCTCTCCCTTCATCCTCAAAATAAAGAATTAAAGAATCACCAGGCTCCCTCCCAACGTGAGGAAAAAGAGGACTACTCCACTGTGCAGCCTATCTGATGGTCAGGGAGAGAGAAATGACTAAAATTTCACAATAATTCAGTTTTCAGTGTATACGCTCATAGAATTATAAAATTTCTATCACCCCAAGAATCTGTATTTGTTTGGGTTGTAAAAAAGATATCATCTTCTACATGTGAAACACTTCTCAAAACTATCTACATTTAACATCCTACTGACACTGACCAAGGTCGGGGCTTTGTCATTCAAGTTGGATCTTATCTTTAATCATCTCTAAGCCGGTCTAATGTGGGCTCCTTTCTTCGGTCCACCTCCCATAGCTGTCAACTTCTCAAAGCACAGAACCAATTGCCCTTTAGCACCTTCGCTGCCTTCAATCTGCCCCGTGACAGCTGAAACTCGTGTGCATGCCTCACCTGTCCAGTGCTCCAGCCACTCAGGTACGTCCTCTACCCCTTCCGCCGGAAGGGCTATTCTGATCCTTCCATCTGAACTAATCACTTGCTCTTAATTTTCCACAGCAGTCTACCTGCATGTCTACAAGTGTCTTACAACACTGACTATTCCTTTTGCTTCTGGTTATAATTACTTACCTGAATGCCTGTCTCTACAGCTGGACTGTAAGTTGCATCTTTTCCACCTCTTATTCTTAGTCTCCTGAGCCTGTGTGTTAAACCATGCATGCAGGAGGTAGTCCACAAAGTCTTACTGAATTATTTGCTTAATTGGTTAATTGGTTTTAGCAGGTCCCTAATCAAATGTAAGCTTGGAAAGGAGAAGCAGGGCTGGGTCGTTGGGCAATTCATTATCACAATATCTTTGATCAGTCAGCTACCACTTTGGAAAGCCCAGAGGGTGCGAGGAAAGCCCGTGAGACACTGAACATAAGCCCGATGGGCAGCAAGACTGGGAAGAGGCACACTTGGGATTTCTGTGCCAGGGAACTCAGGTTGGGCATAGCTGTTTCCCTTCCCTTCCTTCTCTGCCCTCTCTCCCTTATTACCACCCCCCTTACCTCCAATATTCATTAACTAATTCAACAAATAAATAAATATTTTACATACCTAGCACTGTGCTGCTACTTATCTAACACAAGCCCCCAGTTATGACAATTAATCTTGACTGTCAACGTCATTGACTTGAAGGATGCCAAAACTAGTAAACCACACTTCTGGGTGTGTTTGGCTAGTGTGACCTCAGGGTCTACATCTGGTCCCCCGCCCTCTTCATTTCTAGCACAGCCCGCCGCTCGGCTTCCCAGCTAGCAGCTTTGTTTTGCCAAACACTTCCGCCATAAGGTTTCTACCTTGGAACCTAATGGCCATGAAACGAATGCCTTGAAACCCTGAACAAAACTAACTTCTCCTCCTCTAAATTGTGAGTGTCAGGTATTTTGTCCCAGCAACAGAAAGCTGATCAATACACCAGCCTACATTCTAGGGCACTGCATCTCAAACCTCAATGTCACATGACACATGTGGGGATCTTGCCAAAGAACAGGACTGAACTCTGTAGGGTCCAGGGTGGAGCCCAAATCCTGCAGTCCCGATAAGCTACCAGGTGAAGGGGATGGTACTGGACCAGTCTCTTAGTAGTAGGGTTCTAGACTGAAGTCTGCTTCTCGCCCTTAGTTGAATACAGGAGTCACGCAGGAATTTTATAAAATACCAATGCCCAGTTCCTCCCCCCAGAGCTTCTGATTTAATTTTTCTGGAATACAATGCAGCACTAGGATTTTTAAAAGTTCCATGGTGATTCTAATTAACACTTAAGATTGAGAAACACTGTTGTAGTAGGAGGTATAGACAGAAAATAAATATATATTCCAGATAAGTATTATGAAGCAAAACAAAGCAAGATAAGTACAACAGAAAGTAAAAGTGTAAATTACATTATACAACGAGGTCAAAGAATGCCCTCTTAAGGGGGTAACACTTGGGCTGACACCTGAAGAAGTTCAGAAACAAGCCAAGCAGTTACCTAAGCTCCATGTAGCAGAATTGCCCATCTAAAGGCCCTAAGGTAGGTGTATACTTGACTATTAGAGAAATAGCAAAGGAAATTAACATGCATAAACATTCATTAGAAGATTTCATATGCAAACAGAGGCTTACAAACATAGTAAAATATGTCAAGCTCTGTTCTCTTTTCACTATGAATTAACTACTCCCCTGGTCATTCTCCCTATTCTTACTTCACTCATGTCCCCCACGTGTCCGGCAGTGAGTGCCAGAGAAGGGCAGATGTCAGAGATAGGAGAAAACAGTAAAAATGAGGCAGAGAAGTCAGGAAGTAAAGAACGCAGAGAGAGAAAAGACACAAGTACCGATGAGCAGCTGCCTCTTCCACCTACACCAGCGGTGGCGAACCTACGGCATGTGTGACGCAGCCGGCTACTTGTTATCACTGAAAGCTCTAAAAGGTTCACCATCCCTGATCTAGCCCTTCGCCTCCTGACCTTTCATATCTGATGCTCATAAAAGCCCTGCGAGATAGCGGGTGGTTTACATCACAGGTCAACTTAGCTCGGCCATGGTACCCAGCGTCTGGTCATACCCTAGTCTGGATATTGCTGTGAAGAAATTTTTTAGATGAGATGAACATTTAAACCAAGACTCAGAGTAAAGCAGATTAATGTCCATGATGTGATGGGTCTCATCCAATCAGTAGAAGGCCTTTAGAAAGAAAAAAAAACTTTGGTCTTTCAAGGGAGAAGGAGTCCAGCCTCCTCACAGCCTGCAGATCTGAGACCACAGAGCAACTCTCCCCTGGGGCTCCAGTCTGCTGGTCCCCACAGTGGTATAAGTCAGTCCCTTAGAATAAATAAGTTTGCCCGTGTCTCTCTCACTGTCTCTAATATACACACCTCTCTATCTACTGATATTAATATTGATAAAGATCTCCTATAGTTTCTGTTTCTCTGGGGAACCTGCATTACCTGGACACAGCCAATACCACCATCCCATCTATGACATGGTGACATTTCTCTGCAAGGGTTTCCAAGATCATTTTTCTAAGAAGGAACTGGCCTGAGACTGGTACCCAGGCCCTTACTGCCCCAGGAACTCTCCCAGGCTGGCACATGATCATACATCTCACACCTGGTTAAAATGGTAAAAATCTAAGCACACAAACAACAGTTTTGACTGACTTTTGTCCCTTAAATTGATTAAGTGATGGAATAAGGACTAAGCCAAAGTAGATTTCATGACTCCTTTTGACCTCTGCAGTTGCTGATAAGTAAGACAGGAGTGTCCCTACCTGAGAGTTAAACAAAAAGCTTTGTTTTTAGGTGGTTTCCTTGTCTAGAAAAAAAAAAAAAAAGGCTAGAAAATAATGATGGAAAATTAACACAATCACACACACCAGGCTAATATTTTAGGATGTTAAAAACACAGAAAAAAGCTGGAGTTTGCTGGAGCTTTGACAAAACAGGAGACAGAAAGTGGGAAAAAAAAATACAGATAAGTGATTCAAGGATGCAATTCCATCCTAGAGGAGGGAAGGTTGGGAAATACCATATAATTCTTCCTCAAAATGTTGATCGAAACATTTTCTGGTTCAAAAATAATGAAGCTGAAGAAAGCAAGGAAATGATGTACAAATCATGTCTTTAGAAGAATAATCATCTATACATTATTCATTTTTAAGTCACAGGACCAAGAAACCATTATTTCCTTGTTTGACTAACATTTCAAACTGCTTTATTTTAGAGAGAAATGTTTGGAAAGCAAGGGAGTGGTGTGGATCTGTTGCGGAAAATAAGGGAACATGCAAGTATGTTCCCTCCTTCAAAATAGGAATCTGGGATCAGAAATGATAGGTTTATATGATCAGTATCTACATGAGCATTCACGAGAGAGGGAACCAGGATTGTGAAGAAAAGGAAATGGAATAAATTCTGCTTCTGCCTCAAACAAGACAGAGAAAACTATCCTCACAGGCAGAAAACACTTCTAGAACTTTTGATGTAAGACACTCCCCTCAATGTACCTCCATTACTAAAATACTGAATTACAGGCTCCATAAAAGAGGGAACTTTGGGGCTGGGGATTTAGCTCCATGGTTAGAGTGCTCGCCTTGCAAGCACAAGGCCCTGAGTTCGATCCCCAGCACCAAAAAAAAGGAGGGAACTTAGCCTTACACAGCAGTTGTGCAAACTGTTATATGCTACCATTTTCCTTCTTAGCAGCTAGGGGAAGAGTTTAAAACACTGAAAAGACAAGAAAAAGCATGCTGAGTCCATGCCAAAAACCTGGGAAAGGGTGGCTGAGAAAGAAAACAGGAAGGCAGACATGAAACTTCATGGCAGGCTCAGTTTTCTGGGACACCCAGGTCTCCTGAAGAACAGGGAAAGACCTTTCTTGCTATCTGCCCAACTCAAACGATTAGTAGCAGTGACACGAAGAGGGCCGTGAGTATGTGATCCCTGCTGTGGTCCTGGTGGCAGAGGACATGCCAAATACTTACCAGGCCTGGCTGAGGCCTCTGGCCTTCCATGTTCGTGTGTTCTCAGTTGGGCCCAGCCTGGGGCAGTCGTGGGCTGTAATGCAGGTTCTGGGACCTGTTTCGAGCCACAGGAAGTAGTTGTTTGGAGCTGAGAGAAGGTTCTAACCATCATATCCCAAAGACCCCTACAGGACTTCTGTTTGAGGGTTGGGGACTGTGACCACCAAACGCAAGCTTCTGTTGGAGAACAAATGCTTTCTAGGAAGAGCAAAACATTCCCCCCAACAACCTCACTAGTCTGGATCAGCTCCAAAGGCCATAGCTGTCACTGGACAGAGACCCAAGGCAAAGGACACATTTTAGTAACAGCAGTAGCTGACGCCTATAAGCCGTTTCCAATTTTAAATGTCTTTTAAAAGCTTCAAGTGCAAGGACTCTGAAACCAGACTGCTTGGATTCAAATCCCATTTCTACTACTTTCCATGCACACCAGGAGAAGGGTCATAGATCCTACCCGGGGTGGCCGTAACCTAACACGGATGAACATGCAGAGCACTCGAAATCAGCGGCTGGCACATGGTGACACAAAATAAGCACAGACTGATGAATCCCCCAACCCAGGGCCATGAGGAGACAGGTGCCCAGAGAAGTTCTTTATCTGTCCTGGTGACAAGCAGAGCCAGGGCTCCTCGGCAAAGGCACAGGAAGCACGGACGTGAGCGTGCACACGGGTTGGAACAGGACGTGTGAGTGTGTGCTGGGAGAGGGGGTGGAGTGTGGGAGTGACCAGAGAGAGCCTCAGGAGGGGACAGAATACTACAAAGGAGGAAGAAGTATCCCAAAAGATAGGGCTGGCTTTGCTGCTAGAGAAAATCAAATTTTCTCTCCATGGCCAAGGCCAGAACCCTCCAGTCGCCGTCCTGGTTATGTGACTAATACAGCTCGGGCCTCCTAGCACAGGAACGCCCTGTGAATAAGTGCTGTGACGCTATCAGCGTGGCATACAGACAGGATTCCTGGAGAAAGAGCGGATAGGGCGGGTGAGTGATGAGCTCCACGCTTCTGGAAGCTTATGGGAGCCCCAACCCTGAAGGCTGGGCCCAGGCCAAGGCCCCAGTTGTCCGTCACAGCATCCCCTCTTGCTCAAGGAGGTCAGTCTTGCTCTGCCCAGGCTTTCAGCTGATTGGATGAGGCCCACCCACCTTATGGGGGGCAATCTGCTTTACCCAAATTCCCCCGAGTTAAATGTTAATCTCATATAAAAACTCCTTCACCAAAACATCGGAATAATGTCTAATCCAACATCTGGGCAGGGTGGCCCAGAGAAATAGACTAAAGTAATCTGTCACATACACCCTCGGTGAGAGAATCCATCACCTGAGGCTACTTCCCCTGACCACTCCTGGACAGAAGTCGCCTCTGATTATAGTGTCCACTCTAATCAAGGGCTAACACTGTCAGATGACTTTTCCTGGGTTTACGCCTTGCCTCCTCAAATGGATTTTAAATCCCATGAATTCTGGGACAGTTCTTTAACACATCTTTTTATTCTCCCAGAGTCTGGTTGAGCATCCAAGTAACTAAATAAATACTCACTGATGGCTAAATAATGAATTGAGTGGGGACAAGAATAAGAAAAATAAACTAGCAGCAAAGCAAGGTTGCTTGAGTGGCACTGGGCTTCAAGGTTATAAAGGGTACCCACGGCTCTAAAGCAGGCTTGAAGGATCAGATCCCAAGGAGGAGCCCATGTATAATTTTGTAATAGGCCTAGAATGAGACCACCCCTCCCCACAGACACACACTGGGGTACAAATGGTCCCTGTGTTTTTGTTTTTGTTTTGGTGCCGGGGATCGAACTCAGGGCCTCGTGCTTGCAAGGCAAGCACTCTAATCACTGAGCTAAATCCCCAGCCCCATGGTCCCTGTGTTAACACAGTCAGGCTTGTACAAAGGCACACACAGCAAGGGAAAGACATCCACCCTGCAAGCAACCACAAGAAGTACCTCCCAGGGGTTGGGGATTTAGCTCACATGGCAGAGCGCTTGCCTAGCAAGTGCAAGGCCCTGAGTTCGATCCCCAGCACCCCCGCCAAAAAAAGAAGTACCTCCCAAGGCTGGGTGGGGTACCTCAGCCCCAAGTCACCTAAAAAAAACACTCTATGGCACCACCAGGACACTTCTAGCTATGTCTCCAAGCAAATTTCCCATCTTTCAGGAGGCTTCCCACACAGCCTGGTCAACAGCCAGGAAGACAACAGCATTTTCTCACAGGGCACAGTGAGGACTTCTTGATCTGTCTTCACATCCCAAGTCTACACTCTTGTTAATTCTGCATCTCGACTCCCTAACCCTGAACTTAAGATGCTCCTGTCTGTCCCACGGATCCCAGCTCTGACTCACTCCAACCTCAGTAAGAAGCGATCGAGGCTGTACGTGGTAGTGACAGCTTTCTCCCGCTGGAAACAAAGGTTAACCTGGGGGAAGAGTATCATTTTTGATGTCTGCTTACCACACAGACGAGAACAGAATACTGGAGTGGGAACGATTTCCTTACTCACTGAAGTTAAATACATAATCATAAATGCAACTGCTGGAGGAAGAAAAGATAGACTGCAAATGCTTACAAATTGATTCTGGTACAAGGTCATTTTACATGCTCCAACGCAGAGGAGGGAAAGCCGAGATGAAAATGACCAGTCATGTCCTGGTCCACATAAGTGAATATGGCCCTGTGAGGAGAAATGTCAGATCGCCAGCAAAAAGAGGATGACAGCCAGGTGTAGCACCCCGAGGCCAATACCCTTTCCACCGAGAGGTACTTCAGGACAGATCGCTTTGGCCACTTGCCACATACATGGCTTGGAGCCTGTGTGGCTGGCACTAAATCAGAGAAGGTCCAGATTAGACGATATAAATCTATACCAAGCAGTGTGCAGGGCAACAATTAAGGAGAAAGTCATTCCCTCCTTACACTTAGAAGGAAAGTCACTAGAGGCTAGATCAAATCAAGAAGGCCCCACGGGCCCACCGCAAGGGCCTATATATACTAGTTCTAACAGTTCCAAAAAGCGGCTCAGATTTAGAAGAAAACACTCCTTCCTGATGACGGAATCCTTAACACCAGCCTGCTGTTTATAGAGCTAGAGAGAACAAACGAGAGCCTAAGACAGATCAATGAAAATGCAGCATATAACTAGAATTAAAAAAAAAAAGTATGTCCAACTCAGGTGGAGAAGTCCTGCGATTCAGATAGGCCACGATCCCCGAGGCGGGCTCTCGGACTAAGCCGGGGCCTCCTCTAAGACAGCAGGGTGGCTGGCCACATCAACCCTGCTGCTGGAAACTGAGTCCACCCTCGTCGTTTCTTCCTTATTTTTAAGACTGCCCTTCTGAGAAGCAAGGCGGGAGAAGTCTTTTTCTTCTCAACATGCTGTTTTCATCTCCAGCCTCCTTTACACCTCTGTTCCTCAAGATCCTGAAACCCAGCACTTTTGTTTACTTTCGTGTGAGTTCCCTGAGGTCTGGCTGTTGGTGTCTCTGCGAGCCAGTGATTAGCATTCTGACTTCAATTCCTTCTTCAGAGTCAGCCAAAGGAGTCCAAGAAGTTGGCCACAAGCACTCCTGGAGAACAATAGGCCCTTTCTATAAAATACAGGTCTGTCTCCCTTGCAAACACACAGGAGCTGGTCCTCTGGCAGAGGTCTACTTGTTGGCACAGATTGTTCATGGTGAGGTGGAGGGCTCCCCAAATGAGAAGACCCCACCAGCAGCTCTGATTATAGCTCTGATTCCTTTATGGCCCCAGAAAGGTAAATCACAAGCCCCATCAGAAAGTAAACGGCTGTCTGGAAAGACCAGGCACTGGCTTGAACAAGCGGCAGAGTGAGGCCCCAAGGTCTCCCACCCACCCCACCTTCTCAGGCCACATAAGCCTCACTTGGTCATCCTGTCCTGCTCACAAGACAGTCCACAAGTTAGCCCCTCTGCCTCTGAGCACCTAAACACAAGGTCATAAGAAAACACAGGCCCATCCAGATGAGGCCTGGGTGACCCGGGCCCATCTGGATGAGGCCTGCACACAGCAGACACACAGAGCACACTGATTCGTTATGTCACCCAAGAAAAACAAACAACGGCCTGTGACAGCTAGAATCTACAACATCAGGCTCTTTACTTTGTTCTGTTTTATAAAAGACATCCCCGCAGTATGAAACAGCTGGGCTTCCCCGAGGAAGAGACACAGATCCTGGTCTCTGCTCTGCCCTTTACCATGCAGGCAACTCAACCTGCGAGCTCATCCTGTCTCTCAAAGTGTCCCAGGACCAGCAGAAGGCCGCCTGCTCTTCTCACCTGGGTATTATCGGGATGGAATGAGGTATAAGAGCTGCTTTACAAATGAAAGGCATTGTTCTTTTCATTCCTTGCACCACAGTGAAGGCCTCAGGGCATGAAGAGCCAGGATGTGCTAGGACAGAGACAGCACTGGCTTCTTACCACACCTCTCCTAAGGGATCCGGCAGGGGATGTTGCAAGGGACCTCTGGGCCATTTAACTCCAAGGCCCTCCAAGATGGGAAAGCATGAAGGGCAGGGGTGGTTCCTGCTACTACGCTGAGTCTCTCCAAAGCACTCTGGATAAGCTTGTGAAGTTCCAGGCTCTGGATTCACTTCTCTGTGCTTCCCGGACACAGGAAGGCGCCCCCAGCCTGCTCCTGCCTGGCGAGGAGCACACGGAGGCAGAGAGCTTGGGTGGGCTGCCATTGTCCTGACCACCTCTCATCTCAGAGTCTCTTCCCATTCTAAGGGAAGCCCGTGGTTCAAGTCAACTATTTCCCTGAGAAGCCCCCTCACACGGGACCGTTTAGAAGGCAGAACTACTTGAGTTTGAGGAGGGCTATTTGTTAGTTTTGGAAGAAATGGGCTTGCTTGCTTGCCTGCTTTTCCCTTCTGTTTTGTTTTAACCTTTTGTTAGTATGTTAAGCATCCAGGGTCTGGGACTTCGTGTCCTCAGGTCAGACTACAGCAGGTCAGACTAGACTAAATCAAGATATTTTTTTGGCTACTCAGGCTGAGAAAAGTTGAACAGTGCAAAGCATAGAGACAGTCTGCTGCAAAATTGCTCTTTTATCCCAATGCAGATAATCTAATCTAAAGCTGCGCAAAAAAACACCCGAAGGCCAAAGCAGAGAAAGTAAATAAAGGGGTCAGATGTTTGAAACACGCATGCATGCACGTGTGCGCACGCGCGCACACACACACATGCGCACACACACACACACACACGAATCTCCAGATTTACACGGAAGGAAACCTTGGTTTTTAGAGAGCCTCTGGGCCATTTTTGACAAAACTAACCAACTTTATTCAGTGGCAAATCATGAATAACTTCCCAGAGCTAGTGAGTCTGGGCACTAGCCCATTTGTCTCCTATTTTCATTGTGACATTCTTTGTCTCCCTTTCTTAGCATATGCTTTAATGCAACAGCAATAGGGAGAAAGGCCTTATGAATCACTCCCCTCTGCGTTCTTCCACTCCCCTCCCACTTCTCCAATTTTCCTTCCTTCTTTGGCCCCCAAGCTCCACCCCTCCTAGTGGTCGGCAGCACCTACTCATCAGTCAGCCAGGATTTCAGGAGCATCTATACTATGCATCAACACTCTGCTGGATGGCAGAAACACAGCCAAGAACTCAAAAGACCCGGTCCCTGTTTTCAGGATTCTTGCCCTGTAATGGTGAGACAGACAAAATAAAGAGCAAACAGACAAAATATCTGCAAGTTAGAATAACTCCTGAGAAGGAAACAATAAGATAAATATGACATGGGGATGGCCCAACGATTCTTGGCAATGACAAGAGAGTTTCCTTCTTTCCTTCCCTCCCTCTTCCCTCTCTCTCCTCCCAATTTTAGAAAGACACATTTGCTTTAGGAGTTGACTATTACATGTGCAGGGCAGTCAATTACCTACCTCCTTCTAAACTTTACCTCTAATCTTAAATTGAAAGGAATTAGGTAACATCTTTCAGTCCCAACGCCCACCCAGAAACCTCTCCGGCTCGGCATTGGCAACCTCCAAGGAGAAATCTCACCCCCTGGTGAGTAGTTACAAGGCACTCTGGTGAGCTCTAATAATCATGCAATATGATTCCCACGACCGATCATACAGTTCCCTTCACTTGACACTCCTAGAAAATAAAAAAATAGCTCATCAACCTATAGCACAATAAAAATCTGGCCACTGTACTGAGCATCGTGGTGCACATCTGTAATCCCAGCACTTGGGAGGCTGAGGCAGGAGGATTGCCGCGAGTTCATGAGTTTGAAGTCAGTCTGGACTACATAGTTCAAAGCCAGCTTGAACTACATAGTGAGACCCTATCTCAAAAAAAAAAAAAAAAAAAAAAAAAAAAAAAAAAAAAAAAAAAAAAAAAAAAAAAAAAAAAAAAGAAAGAAAAGAAAAAAGAAAGAAAGAAAAGAAAAGAAACTCTGGCCACTAAATTAAAGTCCCACATGCCTAGAGTATATGCTTTAAATGTCTTGCTATTGTTCACACTGGCTTGCCCAAAAATATTCTTTTCATTTTTTTATACTGAAGATGATAAAGTCAGCTCATTTTAAGTCCAAATTTCTCTAACCTTTTCTTTTCAAACCCATGTTTCAAATCTTAAATTATTTTTATCTCATGAGCTTCTATATATATCTTTCAAAATAGGGACTAAAACAAAACAAAAAATACTCTAATAAGAAACTGACTAATGCAAAAGTTAGCAGAAGGATTCTTTTCCTTGGGACTCGCATTATTTTTAGTAAATTTCAACACTTTTCCCTCAATCAGCTTTTAGTCATATACTGACGCCTAGGTATTTTCTTTCAATCCTGTATCAAGTAGTATTTTCCCTTTCTCTATTTATATGTTTATGTCTCTCCTAAAATATCACTTTTTTTTTTTAATGTGCTCGCTTTGGCAGCAAATATACTAAAATATCACTTTTTATGGAATGATGGAATTCATTTTTTCTAAGGTTCTAGAGTAACTTCTAATACTTTGCAGCTTAGAATACAAACTGCACATGGGCAAAGACCATGATGTCGTTCTTGTTAAGTTCCTATCAGAGGTCTTCAGGATGAGCCAAGCAAATTCCTCATGGACCATTAGACAGTGCCTGATCACAGTGCTGATAATTTGTGAGGCCAACTTAGGTTTGTTCTTCAAAGCTTAAGTTTACACACCTGTGGAAGGTTTTCTTTGAGTTCTTTTATTACCACGAGATCACGGGGGCTGTTCTAATGGTGCTTGGGTGATCTAAGTAATCAGAGCTCTTCTATACTGTGTGCAATCTTAACAGTTGTATTTTTGTGTTGTATTTTTCTGATGAGTACTACATCACTTCGTGCATAGAACATAACGTTACTGAGTGAAAATGTGGAGGCAGGAACCTATCCAGCTGTCTTTTATACATCAACTCATTCTCATCACTACAGGTACAACAGGGAAAGACCTGATGAGGATTTTCCAAAAACAGAACTCTGAATTGGGGGGGAAATTACAGGAATTTCAGAACATAAAAAGGCAGGCTGGGTGGGAGGGAGCCAATGAATTCTGCTGTCGACAGACTGTACCCTGTTGACCCTGAACACTGATTGCTGAGTGCCTCGGCTCAGGCCCTGGGCATCTCTTGCCCAGGATGTTGTAACCACACTGGCCTCACCTGCCTCACCGCTGGTTTCCAGCCCCATGTTCTCCACTCCAATCCACCCGCCACCCTGTCAATCCACAGACTGACTGGGTCAGCCTAACCACACAAGGCCTCCTTGCTGAGGGGCAAGGGCAGGTAACTTGTCCTCTTGTGACTGGTGCTCAAGCGCCTTCCAGCCTTCACTGTTCCCCACTCTGTGCTTTCTACTAACAGTGCTTCTCTTGCACGGCCGCCAAAAAAAAACACATGTGTTTTCACTTCTCTGAGCTAAGGCCATTGAGCCCTTCTTTCTCTACCTTGAGGACCTGTTGTTTATTCAGGCTCCTCGAAAATACAACCTCTTTGAACTTTCCTAAATCCCTCCCACTTCTCCTTCGGCACGTAGGTCTGGCACTACAGCAGCTGAGACTGGAGATGTCTCTTTTCCAGGGCTGTACTCCCCGGCCACACGCAGAACCCCCGGTACATGGCAGGTACCTATTTGCTGCCCTGACACGGAATACCACTCGGGAAGGCAGGACATAGCTTTGGAGGTGCCACAAAGAGATGTGGAAGAAAAATCTACCTCTGGCTACAGAGACTTACTCTCAGGTCTTAAAAGACAGTGGCTGACTTAAAAAGGAATGAAGTTCTGATGAAGTTCTGATACATACTACAACGTGGATAGACATGTTAAGATTGCACTAAGTGAAATAAGCCAGTCACAAAAGGACAAACATGACATGACTCCACTTCTATAGGATACCTAGAATGGCCAAAATGGATAGACAGAAAGTAGACTAGCACTTACAAGGGGCCAGGGGAGGAAGAGAAGACTGTGAGTGGTAACTGTGTGCAGAGTTTCAGTTGGAGAAGACGTAAAGGTTTTGGAGATAGATACTGGCGGTGGTTGCACAACAATGTGAATGTGAGTTGTATACTTAAAAACGGTTCAAATAGTAACTTTTACGTTACAGATACCCAACCATTATTCATACAAAAGAAAACATAAAATGACTGAGAGCCAAACATTTTTAAAGGAATATAGTGATACATTGGATTTGAATTTTTAAAAATATGTACACAGCACAAGTGTTATTAATACATAAAAATCGTGCTAAATGCTGGTTTCCTTCAGTGTTTCAGAAACTAAGTGTCCCTAAGTGTCTTCAGAAAAATGAGCTTGGCTCAAGTGCGAAAGAAAGAATGTTATGTCTCCGTTTTACTACCTTTAAAAGGGTAACCTGTTAGAATTACCCAACATAGCAGCGACTTGAGTATCTGACAGAAGAAGGGAAGAACCCTGCACATAGTTAGTATTATGGTCCTAATGGAAATTGGACTATGTGCAGTATTTCCATTAGGACACGATGGTAGTGGCTTCCGGAATCTGCTTGCCCGTGTTCAGATCCAGGCCACCCATTTTCCACCAGGTCATGGAAGCTCTAACCCTCAACGTCCACGCCCCGTTAGTTTAGTTATAGTTACACCTAACTCAGACGGTGGTGCTGAGTATGAAACAGGAATGTACTGACGTAAAGCTCTGAACACACCTGACGTGCAGTAAATATTTAGCAACGACTTGTTTTTTGCTAGTAGCACTTGTATTCTCATTCCCATGAACCAACAGCTGCTTTCCACTTAGACACTTCACTGAGTAATTTTGGATCTTGGTTCGCTCTACTTCTCTCTTCCAAGGATGAAAGTGGGGGGCCACATCTATAAGGAAATAAATTCCCTTGCTAATTTTGAAGGAGCAAGCCCTAGTTACGGGGTGCTTATGTTGGGCAGGCCATGGAGTGACGAACTGAGAGCCAGGGTCACATGAGGAAACAATCCTCCGTCCTACACCCACAAGGTACTAAACTCTTCCAACGAAAGTAGGTTCTTCTCCAGTCAAGCCCTCACTGACACATTAATTACAGCCTTGTGAGACCCTCGGTGGACCCAAATAAGCTGTGTCCAGTTTCCTGACCCACAGAAACTATGAGATAATGAGACGTGTTATTTCACACCATTATATTTGTTATAATTTACTATGCAGCAGCAGAAAAACTAATAAAACAAACCGATGTCGACATTAAGAATGTGGGCAGATCACAGGGTACAAAATACCCATTCACACATCCACATGGGTTTCTAGGATTTAATACCATTGCTGGAGTGACTTCGCTTTTCTGGAAAATCGTGGCAGGGAAGGACAGAAATCTAAATTCAGGTATTTAGGCTCAATAGTAAAAAACATTCTCCCTAGTAATGGGGCATGTAAAAAAGGATACTTTTCTATGGTATTTCAACAAACACGGGACAACCAGAGGTTTTGTTTTTAACTTTTTGTCTTCAATTTATTTTCACATTATGCAAGCTGGCCCTTCTGGAAACCAAATTGGGCAAGAGACTTTGTCAAGGTCCAAATCCTCTTGCCAAACTACATTACCTTATGGGCATGACTAGAAATCTCTTAGGACTCAGTTATGGGAAAGGCCCACAAATCAGTTGCCCAGTTTGCAGCCAACATGTAACTGAGTTCCATGAAATATACTCACCCAAGCCAGGAGATCAGAAAGCCTTTTGTTAACATGTGGCTTTTAAGTTCATTTTCTACTTAATTACTATAATCTTCCAGCTCTCCTCTCACAAACAGATCCTATATGCCATTTAGCCACTTGCCCAATGTTCTTATAATAACATCCTCTTCCATTTTATCATTGTCTCCACTTAAACCCCCCACGCTTAAATTCTTCATCAGTGTGCAGTGTCCTGAAACATTTTTCATACAATCAGGAAATTTAAAAAGTAAGCCAATTTTTTAGAGATGATCTAGTCCTAGTCTTTAATTTTAGTGAAGAAATTGAGGCTCGCAGAAGTCAAATCATGGGCTCATGTTTAAAAGGATCCCTGAATCTTTCCATTGTTCCCTGAAAACGGGAATGAAGATGTCTGTGTCTTGTCTCTGTCTTTCGCCTTATCTGTATCTGCTAGGGATGCCCTCTGCCAGCGGCCATTTCTGTGAAATGCCAACTATGAATGAGAGTTTTCAAGTGGCTTCTGCATGTCTCACTGGCCAAGATGACATTTATGACCCCCCCAATTCTCTGCCATTGCTGTCGGTGTTCAAGAAATTATTATTATTATTATTTTTTTTTTTGCCAAATCATGGCAATAAAAATAAATTACTGGTTCCCCTACCTACATGATGAACTAAGGCACAACATAAACCTACTTTTCTGGACAGATTCACCCATGGTAGCTCAGGGGAAAAGATAAGAAGGAAACCTATTTAAGTTTTAATGAATATTTGCAGAGGTATTGCTTATAATTTTTCATTCATTCATTCATTGCCTTATTTATTTAAAGTTTTTGAGATAGGGTTTTGCTATGTAGTTCAGGCTGGTCTTGAATTCACAACAACCCTCCTGCCTCAGTCGCTGGAATTACAGGAATGTGCCACCACACCCAGCTATCACTATAATTTATCTAAAAATCTATTCAACAAACAGAGTATCAATCATGTGTCAGCCAAATTGCTCCTGGAAGTAAAAAAATGATGTGAGAAATAGACCCCACTCTCAGTAAGTTTACAACCTATTTACTATGTGCCAGGCTGATTACAAGTACTTTAGAATGAATCGACTCCCTTATTTTTCAATGCAACTGGATGAGGTCAGTTCTATGTGTATCCCTACCTTACTTACAAGAAAATTAAAGTACAGAAAGCTTAAGTTACTTCCCCAAACTTCACACATTCATTGTTTCAACAGATATTAGGCTACTGTGTTCCAGGCATAGCTCTGGGTGTTAGGGTTACAGTAGACAACAAGAGATGAAAATCTCGGCTCCCTTGGAGTTTATATTCTGGTAAAGGGACATATATATTAAACAAAAAAAAAACCCTAAAATTAATATCAAAGAGTGACAAATGCTAAACAAAAAAGAAAACTATATTGTACCTCTGCATTACTCATCACCAGGGTTTCCCTTCTGGTGTGTGCTGTGTGCACTAATCGTCTGTTTGCTTTTCTCTTGTTGATCTGTCTTTTGCTAGTCTAACTTACAGGGCCCTCCCCAGAGAACCTAAGATGGGCAGTGGACAAAGATGTTGCTTCCTCCCCTACACACAGCACTTACATTCCCAGGCCTTCGATGCTCACTTAAAATGAAGACTCCGAGGGCTACAAGGGCCTTTCTAATTCTAACATTCCACGAGCTGACAGCCAAAGAAGAAAGATGTCACCGGTAATAATGGGAAACGCCAACCGAACATGGTATGAGATGCTGAACACGGGAGACTCCGAAGTCCTCTAAACTCACATCTGAGTCACAGACGAGGGGCAGTTGAGGCTTCTCCTCGCCATGCAGGACGCCCCCAGGTTTCCAGCACTGGTCGGAGGATGAAAGGGGCCATCAGAACACAAACTCTTGCTTGTGGTGACCAGGTAAGGGCAGTACCAGGGAGAAGAGCTAGAAGCTCCTCAAAAATCTGACACACGATGGAACCACCAGATGAAATGCAGCCGAGCTGAGAAAGGACAGCCTTTGCGGGTCTCAGATCTTACTAACTAAACTAGTTCTTTTCCCTTCGGCTTGCACCAGTAGCATCTGCTGTGTTTTCCCACTGACATGCAAAACCAGGCCAGACCGCAATACACCTTGATTCACCTGGGGCGCCCAGGACCTAGTGAAAGCGGGGAGAACCCAGCGCAAACCCTGTGCCCGGCCCGAAGAGCTCCAGCGGCTGATGAAAGAAGGCCAGTTCCCCAAATGCACAGCTTCTGCGGCTGTCGTTCCTTCTACTCTTGTTTTTTTTAAACTGGGAATTGAACCCAAGTCCTCTGCACTAAGCTATATCCCCAGACCTTTTTAAATTTTGAGATGAGCTCTTGCTAAGCCACCTGGATGAGGCTAGAACTTGTCATCCTTCTGCCTCAGCCTCCCAGACTGCTGGGATTATCCTCCTTATTCTTTTCTCCAACTTTCTCCATATTGGTTCTATCTCTGTCCATACCCCGCCACTTTCTTATTTAGCTCTCCAAATGCTAATTCCGTAAGGTAAGGAGATCTCTATTTCAATTCATTAGAATCTATTCCTATCACAATTTTCTAAGGAGTCCTGTCAATCTGGGCTACATTTTAGAACATCATTAAAAAGATGGACAACATATCTTCCGTTTAACATGTATGAAAATGCCAGAAAATTAAATGCTTCATACAGGCAAGTCTTTGGTATTGTTTGATAGATTTCAGCACAATTCAGTATACAGGAAGTTACAAAGATGACACGTACTCGGCCATACACACCATCTTTAAGTGACTGTTTCCGCATTTTATTTCCTTAATCACATGTCGGTCTAAGAGAAGAAAGGCACAGTGATACACTGATGCACAACGAATGTGCAGCCAAATTATCTCTCAGCTCCTCGATGAGAGGGAAAATAGTATATTCGTGGTGCAGGAAAAGAACATCATCTTCCATGCACCAGCAGGAATATGTTTTACAAAGAGAGAGATGGGACACACACACGCAAAAGTACATGTGGATAAATGATTATGACTTTGCAGAGCTAAATATACGAAAGCAAAGGAGAAGGCTGTAACAAACGCAGGCACAATAACCAGGTGGAAAAAAGGGTTTTGCTGGGAAAGTTTAATAGGGGAGATTTTTTTTTTTTTAAGCTCCGTTTTCAAAGTGAGGGAGAGACATCGCATTCAGCAGACGTGCCCCTTCTGCCTGCGTATGGTCACCCTCCCACTTGACCTCTGCACCAAACGACACCAGAAAATCTACGGAGCACGAAAGAAAGACTGCACTGGGTGTGAAGATGGCCATCTGTCTGACTCATCATCGTGGGTGAACTTTTCATGAAAGCAACAAATGAGTCCCGAATTCAAATGAGTCCGTAAAAAGCTGTTATGAAATATTTAATATGCATTACAACTTACATAACCCTCTTAATAACCCAGTGAGAAAGCTAGGTGTTATTGGTGGCCCATTTTTCAATAAGGAAACTGAGCCTCCAAGGTTAAAAAACATGCCAAGAGTCACACACCTAATAGCCCGCAGAGGGAAACTTCAAACACAGGTCTACTAAACTTTAGAGTCTGTCTTTTTCACCACGGTGCTAGCTTTGTATGAGAATATAAAGAACTGAGACCTCTAGTAAGGCAGACCTAAAATAAAGACTACCACAATTCATTCAAAATAGAACACTATTACACCATGGCATAAGACAGCGTATTTCTCTGCCACCATCCATTCTAATAAAAATTTTCTTTGGTACAACTCCATCCTATCTTCTCAAGTGTGTGCGTCTGCGTGTAGAGTGGCTGTATAATCGCCCCAGTTAGAGGGAGAATTGGTCAAGCTGTTTTCTCCCAGAAGAGACTCCTGCTGCCCACCAGCCCTCGCTGATCCTCTTCCCCGAAATCATCACTCTCTCCGCCAGGCACAGAGTCTCTGGGAACAGATGGTCATGGATGGATGTGGTGACGCAGCCATCCCTGCAGCCTCCCAAGTGCTTTGTCACTAGAAAGCAAATAGATAGAAGCAGCTGGGGGCAGAGATAGGGTGGAGGAAGGGGGGGGCACAACAGGGTGGCTAAGACACCGGAAGCAGACAGCAGAATTTCCCCAGCAGGTGCTGCTGCTACCCTGCATGGAGTTACACTCTTCTGGTTCCTGGAGACAGAAACACTACTCCATGGACACAAACTCTTCCTGAGTCCCACGAGTGTCCACCCAAACAGGCTGACACAGACAGAAGTCGTCAGGGTCTTCCTCCCATCCGGCCAAAGGGTCTGGCCTGCCCTCTTAGCCAAGTGGCTATGTCCCGAAGGAAAGGGTGAGAGGATGTCACTAAGTAGCACAGACCTTCATGATAAGTTGCGGGTCTGATGCTGAGAATAAGTGAAAATTACCCTGGTCTATCTACAAAACCCCAAACTGAGGAGACAAAAGAGACAAAGCAAGCCATTTGATCTGCCTTCTCTGGCCCACTTAGTCACCACAGTGCACGTTCAAAGCCCGGCACATGTCATGTTCTTCCTGCCTTTAACTTCCCTGAAACAGTCCGCCCCCTCAGCCTTCTTAATCTGTCTTACTCAGTTTCTAAATATGAGATTCCACATCATCTCCCCACTCTCACCCCCAGAAGTCTTTCCTCCAGGGAGAGGTAAGCATCCTCTCTCCATGACCTCAGTGTACACAGCGTAACACGCCGTAATTCTCCATTCACACATATCCTCACCCTACTAAACTTCAAGTTCTCGAAAGGCGGAAACGAGTTCTCATGAAGGTGGCACCTGCCCATTTCTTGGTAGGTGTTAAGTAAAATAATGCAAAGAATTGACCTGATTATACCTGTCTGTGCAATGACTGATTATGAGGAAGAACAAAAAAGGTTGGTCCTATAGAGAACATGGTTTTACCTTCAGGGAGTTTCATATAAGATGAAGTCATCAAGCTTTGATGGCTTGGAAGTATGTCTTAAAAAGTGCCTGCTGTCTATCCAGAGATGTCCTAAGTACTGAGTCGGGCTGGGAAAATGAGGAGGGACACAGTTATGTGAGACGTCTCACCTCCTACAAAATTTACCTGCTACTTCTTCACACTAAACAGAAAGAAAAGGCACAGAGGATTTACCTTCACCATGATTCCAATGTATGTTCCCCGCATGTAGTACTACTGCTGGTTTCCAAAAAATGGAGGCATGTACCCAAAAGAGTGTCTTATACACAGCCAAGTGTGCATACAGACATCTACGAATGGCAGACCTATTCACAACAGCCAAAATCCTAGCAGGAGCCTCAATGTCCATCAGCAGTAAAGGGAATGAACAAACTGAGGATAATCGCACACAATGGAACATCATACAGCACATAAAGTAAACAACTACAATGACATGAAGCAATATAGATGAATGTTAGCAGTAGAAACATTAAGGTAAAAAAATAAGACCTAAAGGATTACATACAGTCTGGTATACTTTTTATAAAAAGTTTAAAGACAACTAAAAGTGAATACACATTATACAAATATATATTTTAATGTGTATGTATTAGTCAGCTTTCTGTGGCTGGAACAAAGTACCAGACACCTGCAACCTCCAGGAGGAGACGTTTATTTTGGCTCACAGTTTCAGAGAGTTCAGTCCATGGCTGGTTAGCTGCAAAACAGAAACAGCATGGTAAAAGGGCATGGCAAAGGAAAGCTGCTCAACCCATGACAGCCAGGAAGCAAAAAGAAGGAAGGAGCTGAGGACAAGAACACACTCTTCCAGGTCACATCCCCAGGCCCTCATCCCTCCGACTAGGCCCTGCCTCCTACATGAACTCAATGGTACAGTGCCCCCTGACACAATCACCTTCCAAAGGCTCCATCTCAGAACATGTGACAGTATGGGGAGACATTTTAATCTAAACCTTAACAATGTATGTTTTTTGTTTTTCTGTTGTTCCTTTTAGGACTATATATAGGTGAAAGAAAACAGACTGGAGGGGAAGAGAAGGGAAATGTACATAGGAGCCAGATGGTGGCCACCTTGGATAGAAGGAAGATGTGGGGAAAACCAGCCTCTGGTTAGATGTAGGCTATTTTCAAGGCTCCAGCTTTCGTTTTGGGGGATAGGTCACTGTGACAGACTGAATGTGCACCCTCCTGCCACGTAAGGACACAGAGAAGAGAGCAGTCTACAACCCGGAGGAGGACCCTCCTCAGAATGTGACTTTCAGCCTCCAGAACCGTAAGAGAAATCAGCTCTGCTGTTACACGCCACTCAGCTTACGACTGTTTGTCATAGAAGCTCAAAAGCTGCTTATTACATATTTTAAGTAAGTAAAATAGGAAGATCATGTGACATGAAGTAAGGACTCTGAATAACCCGATTCTCTGCAGAGAAAGTCTAATACTGAAAAGAAACAAAAATAAATTTATGGGAATATTATATTCTTAGATAATTATGATTTATTATGTTATAATATTCCTATAAATTTTATAAACCTATACAAAATGAACAGATGTCCTACAAGGATGGAGGAGGGGGGAGAGAGGAGAGTTCATGCCACATTCTTACCGCTAATTGATTTACCTGCTGGTTGGTGTCTAGACAACCAACTGAAAAAGAGGCAAAATATGTGCACCCCCATGCCCCACTGTGTCCCCAGAGCCATCTCTTTCTTCTGGGCATCTGCAGAGGTACCCCAGGCTCTGCCACACTCCAGTCCCCTCAGCACCACATCATACAGCTAGACACTGAGTATGAGGAGCTTCCGGCAAGAACATCATTGTGTGCCTGTATCTGGGCATGAAAAGCAATCAGTCCTATCTTCTTCCAGAAGTTACACTAAGCAGACCAGTTTGGATCCTGTGCCCGGGAGACAGTGTGCAGCAGATGTCAGAGAAAAAGACAAAAGAGAGGGAAGGAAAGAGACTCCCAGCAGGGAACTGAGGATTCTGGGGAGGACTGGGCCCCAGGGAAGTATGGCTGGCCAGAAAGCTGAAACGCATCCAGCCTCCACAAAAGATGTGGCAAAGCTTCTGCAAACACCCTCAAACCAAGCCCCTAACGTGACATCTGAATTGTTGCCAGCTTGTTTTTCTTTCTCCTAGGAAAAAACTGGGTAGTCAAATGTTGGAACCAGAAAGGCAAATTTTATGTTCTTCCCCTAAGCTTGGCCATCAGCGTAACTATGGACACTTTTATGCTAAGACCACAGCAAACAATCAAGTTTTCCTCTTAGGTAAGACTGAGGAAGAGTTAGCCATGTGCTGTCATTAAATATTTAAAACATACCCACGGAGGGGAGTTCACGTCTGAGTCCTGCTCCTCTCCGTCTCAAGCCAGGTCTATCATTTCAAGCCCTTCTCTGCTTACTCTGGATTTTGCAAGGATCCTTCTAACAGCCTCACACTGTGTCATGGTGGGACTCCCCCTTCCCTCCTCTCACTGGCACATGGCTTCACTCTACTCTCAGACTTCAAAATGCTCTTCCCCCACAATCCCAGCAAACACTCTATGTTTTCCTTGCCTGGCTGACTCCTGGGCCTCCTTCCCAGTGAATAATCTTGGTGAGATCTTGCCAACACATTTCTTAATCATATATTTTCTTTGTCTAAAAAGAGTTATCAGTGTAGCAACATAACCTTTGTTCCCAGCCCTTCCCACGTTCTCAGGAGCCCTGTGCCATTTCATGTCAAGCTGGGTTTGCTTCTTTGAGCTATCAACACTTATGCTTTATTCTGCAGCCTGTATTTAAATCCCAGATTAATCTCCATGAAGTGGAGAACTGTGATTACTCCCCTAACCTTGCTCTCTAAACATACGCGGTCTTGACCAGATGATCGCAAAAGGCCCTCTCATCGGCCTCGGGGGTCCTGAGGCTAGACCAGTTTTCCTGCAGAGGTCTCTACAAGCCACCTCTCTCTTCCTGAAATGTGGATTCTGGGCCCCCAATCCAGAGAAGCATAAAGAGGACCCAGAGAGGGGGTGACGCAATTCGGCCATCTGCCCAAGGTAGGTTCTGCAGCAGGATGCAGGGCCCGAGAGAGAGTTGCTGGGAAGCCCACTGGATCGCAAGGGGTGCAGGAGCGCCTTCCTACTCCCCGATGACCAAAACTTGATAGTTACTGACCCCTCAAGGCTAAGAGAGAAGAGCTAGCGGCTCTGGGGTCAGGCAGCCCGATCTAATGGCACCCCTACCATTTGCTTGGTGTGGGAACCTACGCCAGTAAGTCGACCTCACTCAGTGTTCTGAGCTGTAAAACATGAATAAACAGAAGTGTCCCTCTTCTGTGCGTGACATGAAGATTAAATGAGTTGTAAAATACCTGAATAGTACTTAGCATGCAGCAAACTCTCCACAAACACTAGCTGCCACTATCACTAATTCACAATGACTTCTCCCCCTCTTTTACACTCCTTTGGCACACACTTGCATTTGGCTTTCATCACATACTGCTTTCCACTGTTACACACAGGTGTTACCTCAACTAGGCTACAAGTTCCTTCCAGGCCGAGGCCAAGGGTTGTGTGCTGTCCTTTCCCTATGATGCTTCAGGGTGTCTTCAATGCAGGAACACAATGAATGCTTGCTGGTTACCAACAAAAAGGAAACAGAACTTATTAAGTGCTGCTCTGGCCAGAAGTGTACTAAGTTCTTCGTATTCACTTAACTTACCGATTTCTCATACTTAGTGATCTTGACTAAGTAAATCATAAGCACTCTGTTTTAAAAAAATATTTTTGCCCAGGAAACAAATATTAAGAGCTGCAAAGCACTCAAAGTTGCAGTAGGCTAAGTGTTGATATGCAATCTCTGTACCACTCCAATAATATCCCAGAACCTTCTGACAACCAAGGTGTGCAAAATGGTCTCTGAAGGGCATGAAGGTTCATAAAATACAGAACAATGAATTCCTAGCAGATGTAAACAATAATCTCCCGGTTCACCTAAGAGAGCTGCAGGCCCCAGAAGACTGGTTGAGTAAATAAAGATAAGCTGAATCTGCTATAACTCTAACCCACCTCTTGCCATCCCACCTACTGGGAAGAAAACTCCAGCTGGTCCCTGGTGAACACAAGGCGCGGGTGTTTGGCAGGTCAAGGAGAGAAATGAAGCAGAGTAATCATTTCATAAATTACAAAGCCAGCACCTTTTGAGGAATGACCGAAGCTAACACTTTATAGACCGTTTTATAAAACAATGGAATTTGACTTTGAGTTCGATTCAGTGGGGAATACTAATTATGAAGATTTTCCTGAGAACAGAAAATACGTAAGTCAAAAAAATACCTCTGCTGCGGACTCCATGAGGTATCTACGAATGTTTAGTCTGGCTGCGGCTGGCTATGTTTGAGGTAAGCCTGACAAACTCTGCTGTATATGTAAGATCTGTCTCTTTCACATTCTTCTTTTAATGGCCGAGAAGAAAAAGGTTGGAATCATCTACTTTTGTTCAATTATATGAACATAATACTCCCATATTATCTTTATTACAGAAAAGATTAAGAATGTACTGTAATTTGCTATCCCATTTAAATCAAATTTGATAAAGACAATCTTCTCCATCCTTTCTCTACTACCTACATATACACTCATATATATATGAAAATATATATGCGTGTTACGTTCATACACGTTAATTTTTACACATTCATTTTTCACTTCCTGGTTTTCACCCAGAGAAGCAGTAGTATTAAAAAGTCATAAGAAAAAAAAAAAAAAAAAGGTTGTCACTTTTATTTTACCCAGAAAGAATCAGAAAGTGCCCCAAACCTTGAGAGGGAACCTGTTCTGTAGAAACTGCAGCTCTATTGAAACAGAGGAGGGTCCAGGGGTTTATACGTTTCAAAGGGTCTTTAAGTAGCCCAGATTTTCCGTTTCATTTTTTTCTGCAATGTCCAAGGGCCATTAAGTGTAAGCGATAAACAAATCAGCCAAGAATTATCACAAAGTTCAACATCAGTGTATTCTGAATGGCTCTTTCTACTCACTCTGGTGGAGAAGCCGGAGGTGACAGGGAAAGAGTCAGAAGACACAGCAAATCCTGTGTACTGCGGAGACCCTACCGGCCCTGGCCTAGAAAGTTGTTCCCTGGGCTCCTGGCCAGGTCCTTCTCCGCAGTCTCCCCTCTCACGTCACCTCCTGAGGACAGCCCTGAGGCCTGACTTGTAACAGTCCCATGCTGGCAGGCCACTCACTCTCCTATGACCCATTGTGTTTCTTTGAGAGCCCTGATCATTAGCAGACATTATCTTGTTTTATTTCGCTTATTTTCTGTGTTGCTTCATGCCAAATATTGGTTCATGGCTACCGAAACATATAAACTTCACTTTTATAGGTTGTGCCCTCGGTACCTAAACTACATATTATATTTGAACTCTAGGTATTAATTAGATTATATGAAGTAATTACTGTTCACTTTATTAGGTGCAATAACGACATTTTGTTTGTTTTTGTAAGTCTATTAAAGTCATATACTTAAATATTTATAGATGAAATTATAAGAGATTTATATAGTACTTTAAAATAATAGGGCGGGGAGGGGTGGGAAGTATGGAAGAACACAGAACAGGATTAGTCACACATTGACAATTATTAAAGCTGAGTGCGAATATATAAAAGTCATTACACTATTACTTTCGAATATGTGGAGATTTCTGTAATAAAATCTTAAAACCTAAATGGAAAAATGAAACAGATACTATTTCATATAACTGAGTATTTGTCTCAGGGTAGAGACTATAAGCAAAATATCGAAGGGAAAAAAGTAACAAAAAATTGTTTTAAAGCTAACTAAAACTAGATGTTCACTTAGTCTACCAAATTAGCAACAGTTTTTAAAATGCGGTAGGTGACAAGCCATAGACTGCTAGGTCTAGGCAATGATTTATCTGGTACTAAGAAAAAAGACCTACTTTATCGTTTATAATTATTTTGTATTTACTAAAAAATCTTAGATGTACACACGATGCTTAAACTCATCTTGTGTATATATGAAAAGATAAAGAAGTAAAATTAATTGGTCACACTGTCCCTAAGCCTTCTTACATGCAGGACCAAAGCCCCTGAATCACTTTCAACTAAGCTGTCGACATCTGTGACAAATGGCCATCCTTATCTTCCCTCCATGTGGCAACCCCTCCCTTGAATTGCTTATCAATTAATTCTAAAACAAAGTGTTTAGAAATGTGGGAGACTAAACAGAAAAGTTTAGGAACTAAGTATATGAAGTATTCATTATAAGACAGAATCCCACAGGAGACAAGGAGACACGAGAAAAACAGACAGGGCTCCTTAGGGAATTTTTGTGGGGGTTCTTTGTTTCTAAGCTCAGAGTCTGGTGACATTTCTAGGAAAACAATCTCTACACTCAGGGTCACAGTCTGCTCTCAGTTCCTGGAGACAGGGAAGTCGCAGAAAGTAACAGTCAGACTTAAAAAAATAGGTAAATTCACTTGTTAGAACTCTCGAAGCATTTATTTCATCTTGGTCCCATTATGGTTTAAATGGAAACAAACAGCACTGATAAGAAATGTGTAAACAAAATGCTCAGTAGAGACTGACGCACTGAGTTGCGGTCTGATGTCCTCAACCAGTGGTGGAAATAAGCATCACACTTAAAAAGTCAGGAACGCGCACGCCTAACTTCAGTCCGACCCCTGATTTCCTACACGGTCCCACAGAAGCCACTGGATTTTGTGGCTTATAACATAGAAACAAAAAATACCAGGAAGGGAAGGGGCACGAAATACCAGCAGGGAAGGGGCACGAAATTTGCTATAAAACATAAAAACAAAAAATACCAGCAGGGAAGGGGCACGAAATTTGCTAAAAAGTGTAAATAGCTAACTTTAATTATGTAAATACCTGCCTAAGCCGGCAGAACCCAAATCTTTAAAATATTCTAAAACAAAGAAAAGGTGGGGCTGTGTCTGCCACTCAACACCAGAAGTAAACAAGAATTATCCTGATAAACAGAAGAAATCCAACGAGCTTGATAATGCTCCAGCTGCTATGAAATCCAGATGCAGGTGGCTTCTAGCTGCACCACTAGCTACAATGATAAATGAACATTCTCGGCCTCCATCCACGTGGCAGGTATATTACAAAGAAATTAGGGCTATTAGAAAGCATAGTACGTGGGGAACTGCGGTGCACGTAGGTAATCCCAGCACTCTTGGAGGCAGAAATGAAGCTCACCAAGTTAAGCACAGCCTGGACAATTAGGGAGACCCTATCTCAAAATAAAAAATTTAACAAGGGCAGGGGATGTAGCTCAGTGTGAAAGTCCTGGTTCAATTCCCAGTACCACCACCAATCAATCAATCAACACAGACAATGACAAGAACAAAACACCGTGACACTGTGACCTAGCAGGCTTCCATAGAGAAGATCACCTCTCTCTACTCCCAGAAAGTGTGAACCAGGTTTTGACGGCCTTAAAGTCTCCTAACTGCTTATGGATGCTATTAAAGACGGTTCCCATTTTCCTTTTCTACCTTAGGATCCAAAAGCAAAGAAGGGTCCTTCGTTTTTTGTTTTGTTTTGTGTTGTTTTTTTTTGAGTTTTTGTTTTGTCTGCAACACTAGGTATTGACCTCAGGGCTAAGCAAATGCTCTACCACTGAGCTACATCTCTAGTCCCCAAAGATTTGAAAGAACAGAAAGTGAGGGTGGGGGAAGAAACAGGGAGTTCTCACAGAAGAGGAAAACCCTTAAGCCCAAATCAGAAGATCCAAGATTCATCTGAAGGATGAGGTCAATCTCACCATTCTTCTCTCAGGAGGAGAAAGCAAAGGGAGATGGAGAAAATGGATTGTTGCTTTCTGACCAGTTTCTGCCATGTTCAAATTACAGCAGGAGAAGATCACCAACACCATCGGGGAAATGCTCTAATGAGTTTCCAAGCAGATCTCTTTGGTGGCTGAAGATGAAATCGGGACAGTTCATCGTTTTAACACACACTTCACTCTCTGTTCTTCTCTCACGTTAAGTCTTCACTGGACAGAGGTAACTCCTGGCTCTAAGAAAATCAATGTATTAGGGCTGGTCCAATGATGTGAAAAGAAGCCTCATCACCACCTACCCAAGCGGAACGGATCAGAAGGACCTTCTGGGGCAAGGTCAGCAACAGCACCATCATTTAGGGGATATGGGGGTTCTCAGCCAAACACAAAAAAAGCAAAAACCCCACTATCGGAAGCTTTGAAATGAGAAAAATGTTAACAGTGATAACATTAAGTGATGTGCATGGGTCCCTTGTGCAATTGGTTTCTAGTTTACTATCAGTAGACCTGAAATAAATTGATTGCCCCCAAAACTGTAAGCTTTTTATTTCAAGCAGCTTTGACTGAAGGGGCCAGTGTGGTTTGCTTGGCTGTCATGGGAATGTAGGACTTTTTTGAGCTGACCAAATCAAAACCCCACCTGCACCCTTTCTGTATTCAAAGGTCAAGATGCCCCATAACCAGAGAACTATCTGGTTGGATGTCTCAACTTCCACAGAGAAAAACTACAAGCCAGGAAGGGGAAGCGCCCTACCCAAGGACATAGTGGGTCCCGCTTGCCAACCATGCGAGCCTCACTACACCGTGATGTTCAACTAAAATGAAATCGGTGAAGAGAGATCTGTAAGCTGGAGCAGAGTAACAGAGTGAGAAGGTGTGTGTAACGAAGAACACGCCATAAGATGTTGCCCACAGAAATGTGGTCCCTCTGCCAAGAAGCTCATGCAGCCTACAACAAGAATGTCTGAAAGTGAGGAATGGGCTATTTCTCTAGCACCATACGGGATGGATGAAAGACACAAATCATCAAATGTTACAAATCTTTGTAAGTGTGCTGTTTCTCTATGGGAGTAGAGAAGAGAGTGACAAAGAAAAGATACACCAAAGTCCCAGGATGGCCCCATTTTAAAAGTCGTCTATGTGTAGCTGGGAGAAACATCCAGATCACTTCCATGAATTGTGCTGTACATGAGTTGTGTGGCACATGAACTGTACAGCAAGCCTACCAGGAAGAGTGGGAGAGATCACTGCACTCCCTTGGTCCATGCAAACTAGAGAAGAGATGAAAAGAGAATTTGTAGAAATAATTAGCAAGCTTTATCCAGGCATGTTCTTCCTCAAAAAAGAGGCTCAGAGGAGAAAAGAAAGGGATCCAAGACAACACAAAGCACATTTCTTTCTGCAAGGGGAGAGCAAACCAATCGGGGGATAGAGGGGCTGCCATGAGAGCCGCAGAGAACATGACATACAACAATGGTGATGAGCCTCTCCTTGCCGCCCTCTAGGCCTGTTAGTGTGGGGAATGATGAGGCCATGCACTGACCTCTGGGTAAAGCATCCTGACTTTACTGCCTCCCCGCTCTCAGGAGGCTTCTGTACCTGGGCAGCTGGTCGGCAAGGATGGTAAAAAGAGGTGCACGTTTATGACCTTAAAATTGGGAGCCGGGTATGCCAAGATCTCCTTTGATTTCCAAAACCTCAATGCACTCCCTCTTTTTATTCTGTTTTCTTGCCCAGAGTCCTGGTAATAAATGATAGGTATGGTACTGGGCCATCGGGAACCTTTCTTCCGTCATTCAGCAGCATGGATCAAGGGTTATATGTTGGGCGCCATGCTGAGCCCTGGGATCACAGCAAAGGCACAATGAACCCTTTATCCAGAAGAGCCCGGCCCAGGTACTGGTGCCAAAGCAAGCAAGGAGGGACACGCACACAGTAGCAGACAGCTTCACCAGGAAAGCAGGAAAGGGCCGGTGTGACCACTGGAGAGGGTCAAGGACACACCGCGCTCGTCAGGTGGACTTCAACAAACATTATCACGTAGACACTACTACCCTCACAGCAATCCTGTGTATGCACTATCATCCTCATGCAAGTAAGAAACAGGAAGTTCAAACAAACAGGAAGCTAAAGGAGGTTAAATGATTTGTTCCTCAACAGAACAAATGGCACTAGCTTGACCCCGCTACACCTCAAGCAGGTGGCCATGTCTTCTTTGCCTACATCATTTCGACAGCATCCAGCACCTCAAGGTGCTCCGTAAGGAGCTGACTAGTTAATCCAAGTCACCGAGCTACATTCTAGTCAAGTAACCAAGAAAGATTCAGATAAACATAAACATAGCTATCCACCCGCTTAAAAAACAGGTCTTCATGTAGGGCTATCACATCAGGCCAAAGCCAGAGAGTACGTGTAGATGTATGCACTGTATATATGTGTGTGTATTTCCAAATAATCCAGATGCATATGCTACCCATATCCTATTATTTGGAACCAGGAAATCCTTCAGTGGCTGTTCCGATTTGTAATTACTGGCAGGGAGAGAAGGAAGAAGAGGAAAGAGAGAGAGAAGAGAGGTTCGTCACAAAGCCAGACCCATCTATCTTTCTCTCCTTTTACAGAGGCAGCAACTAGAATTGATCTGTGATCACTTTTCCTGTCTTACAGGAATATCCAGAGAGCCACAGCATCCTTGCAGGGAGGAGCAAATGATAAGGAAGAGTGTCCTTCCATTGATTTGGCTATGATTTAACAATAAACAGAAACTCAATTTAAAAACCAAATCACCACAGCTCAAGTGCGACCTAAGATTTTGAATCTGCAACTAAAACTCTCAAACTCCACATTGTTCTTTCTGTATAAATAAACTTCTAAGAACCTGACTATATCAGACAATACTGCAGACATGCTTTATCCTCCGCGAACAGTCCTGCAGAGTCTTGTGGACTGATAAGATGGCAGAACACTGAGCCAGAGATGTCACCTACGACCGTATTATCTTTGATATGCTCCTTCATTCAAGGAAATGAATGGTGCACCAGCCCTATGCCCAGTGCTGTGCTGGGACGTAAGACCCGAGGATGATTAGTCAGCTGGGAGAAGACAGACAGAGGGGCTTCAAAGAATGGTTTGTCCGAAGACCAAGAGAGACAAAAATGGCCCCTCCTGGAATGCTGGGGAGCTGGTGTGCACAAAGACACCCCGGGAACAGTGTAAGACAAAGCAGAGAGGTGAACAGGCCTGCTTCTCACAGGGCTCTGGAGCCTTCTCGCGGTTCACTGGGATTTAGCAGAGAATCACTGACGGCAACAAGCAGTCTGGGATGGACAGCATGATTATAGAAGGGTAGAGGGAGGGAGAGGCAGACTGAGCTGTGCCTTTTTTCTTTTTAAATAAAAGAAGACCATTTATTTGAAGATGGGGATTGAGGAAAAGAGAGATGACAGAAAGCTACTCTGGAGGAGTAGGAAGAATTCGAAAGTGAATAGGTCCTGTGCCACTCTTAGTATCTGCTTTTGTTTTTTTTTAAACAATAGTAGGGCTGGAACTCTGGGCCGTGGCAGAGATACATTCCCAGCTCTTCTTTTATTATTATTATTTTTTTTTTAAGGCAGGGTCTTGCTACATCATTAAGTTACCCAAGCTAAGCGCCACCTTGCAATCTTCCTGCCTCAGCCTTGCAGAGTGCTGGGATTACACGTGTGTACCACAACATTTGGCTTAGTGCCTGCATTCCTAAACTCAGAATGGACTACAAGACACAAAGCTCACGCATCCCAGCTCAGCACCTGGCAGCTCCCACTCCCTAACGACTGTCTGCTGTTGTCTCTAATGGCACTGCCTGGGCTGGGCCCATTCCAAAGTAACCAGGAAAGTGGCACAAACAGTGTTGGAGACTGTGGTAAGAAACCCACGGCAAGGAAGGAGACCAGGATCTTCCACTTGCCTTCACTGACCTGCTCTTTATAACATTATTTCATCTAACCATTTCTAGGTACCCACAGCTGCCACTTAACTATTTTCTAGGGAGAAAGGAACCCCGTTCTTTAATTTAATATTTGCTTTGGATGTATGCATGAAGTTTCGAGGCACATTTTGTAAAGGACTGACATGTAGGGATGCCCACACTCAGTGTATTATTACTGTGAAACATTTCCAGGGACTGTAGTATCTGTTTGGTGGCCTTATTAAAATGCCCTTTGTAGCAGAGTACAAAGGGTGATCTCTACAAGGTCCTCAAAGGATGTTTTATGGGCAATTCTGAGATCAATGTGAAAAAGCACTTGGGAGCTGCAGGTTGGGGGGGTGACACAAGAATAGCTTTAAAAAATAATCTTGCAGCGTGCGGTGGCACACACCTATAATCCCAGCTCCTCAGGAGGCTGAGGCAGAAGGATGACAAGTTCAAGAACAGCTGGGGCAACTTAGTGAGACACTGGCTCAAAATAAAATTAAAAAGGTCTAGGAAAGTAGCTTTGCACGCCCTGGGTGCACCCCCAGCACTGGGGAAGAAAAGAAAATCCTGGCATTCTCGCTCCTTGTGGTTTTAAGCTTTGACAGGCTGAAGAACTAGGCTCATGCCTGTGACTACTGCTAGGTCTACAGCTATTTATAAATACGCATATGCAAAAATGCAAAGTGTGTGCCAGGGTACTGACGGACAGTTTATCTGTACCTACGACGCATTAAATATCTTCGCTGAGTGCTGACCCAGGGGCTCCAGGTTTCCTCTAAGTTAGGAGGGGAGATGTGGCTCTCGTCTGATTACCTCCAGACTCCCCTCCCTCCCTCAGGGAAGCAGCCCAAGTCTTCCTAAGCACCAGGGACTCCACTCCCGGGGCAGCTAGAGACGGCAGCCTGCCTGCCTCTTCCTACTCCATCATCTCCTCAGGACACGGACATGCATTTTCCCCTGGAAAAGAAGAGCAGGAAGCAGCTGGCTCTCAGGTGCACATAGTGGGGAAAACACCAAAAACAATCCTTAAAGAACTCTGGGCCCGGAGCCACAGTGCGGCTGAGCGGGGCCACAGATGAGCTGAACAGGGGTGTTTTCTGCACATCCTCACCACCTTAAAAATAGTTCCTTCTCTTCGGATGGTGAACCCTTGAGGGCAAGAACTCTAGGACCACTTTTGGAATTCTCTAGCTTGGAGATATGTATGGTTCCGCTTGATGAAAACCACCCAAAAAAGAAAAATGGCTCTTTTTTCACTTTAAAAGCCTGAGCTTTCCTTCCTAGGTCACCAGCCGGCCATCTGCTCCCTGGTCCAGAATTCCTGCTTTCCCTCTTCCTCCCCACACCCATTTGAACATCCTCCGGCATTTCATATTGCCACGTCCCATGGCCTATGGAACTCACAAGCGAGAGCTTCCCAAAAGTCAAGGCGAAAAAGGAAGGAAGCTAATGGTCTGGCCACGCGAGCACACTGCTCTTTATTGTTTTCTGGGTTCCGTGCATTGTATTTGCTGAGGTGGTCTGCTGGTCCCCAAGGTAAAAGCCAGCTCACGTGTCAAACAATCATCACAGTTTGTACCTTTTAGAGAAGGATGGTGTGGAGGCCATTCTTTCTGGGTAAAGAAAAATTCTCTGGGATAGATTTGGATTGGCAGAGAAATGAAAATTACATCTGCTTCAAGCAAATTCCATAATACTGTACAGCCATTCCAACCCCAAGTGTTATGACCAAACTCTGCTCATAGTTAGCCGTGAATCACTGCCAGATCCCAGTCTGGAGGCCACGGGATGGAGCCTGCCTGGGCTGGGAGAGCAAAAAGGCCATTCTAACAGTAGTCACTGGCGATATCTGGCCAAGATCAAATACAGGACCGTTAAGCAAGAAAACAACGGAAAATAGAATACAGCCATGAAATGAGGCAAACTCTTTCACATAAGAGATAAACTGGTGCATTTGGGACAGCCACAAATATAAAATTTGGAGGGCCTGGGGGAAAAGGATGATTTCTAAAGGAGTGAATTCATCCATCCAATGTACTTTTCCTCTAATCACTTTGCCTCAGACGCTTTATATTTAAACTTTGAATGACTACAAAGTTCAAGGTTTGGACCTGATTCTACTGCCTTTTCACAGATAAAAGCCTTTTTCCACAGTCTCCCCTCGGCCACGAGGGTAGCAGAGGGTTTCACATCCCAACAGTGATTTCCTTTTGAAACCAAGACCTCCTTTCTTCGCTCCTGGCTTGCAGTCTGAGCGCTTCTCTCCTACTCCAGCCCACTTTCAACAGTCATCTAGATTTTCTTCCTCACGGCCATCCCCACCGGACTGCTCCCCAGGACAGCAAACTCAGTCCCACATCCTGCCCCACCAAATCCCATCCTCCCGCACCACTCCCACCTGCTCGGAGCACTGCCCCTTCTGCAGCCTGGATCAACACCCAGTTCACACACCCACAGAACACTCCAGCTCGGTGCCATCGAGACCACCAAGGGCCATGCCGTGTGCACAGACACACAAACACTGGGCTCCGGCAGCCGAAACCCCCTCCTTTCCCCTTCTGTCCCTGCACGTTCAAGTTCAAGGTTAGTGCGAAATGCCAGGTCGCAGAGTCTAGAAAGTCCTCCAGCCAGGGGAGAGGCCGAGGGAATGCGGAGGCTTCCTTCATCAGCCTCCCCAGCAGTCAGACGGCAATCTCTTCACTCCTGGCTGAAGCCATTTCCCACAAACCAAGTGCTCTGGACCACCTTCCTTCCCTCAACCCGAGGGCATCTTACCACCTACCTGGAGCTTGCTAGTCAAAGACTTGGTAACTCAGTAATAGCAAACATTGCATACCACTGACCCCACTGTTCACATGGGGTGGGGAACAGGGAGATTTCAATAAGGTAGCTGTCTGCGACAGATAGCATGCTTTATGGGCTACGCCACTGATTGCCTCTTAAACTCTCTTTTAGCTCTGCATTTTCGTGCACAGCACCGTATATTATATGAAGGCTTTGTTTCACCCCATTAACAGAGGACAATTGTATTAGCCATATGAGTCTCAGTTCCCATGCTACTTAATTGCTACGCTGTTGTGTTAACGAAGTTAGGAGGAGGTTTGGCAAGAGCGTAGATCACCTTCATGTACAGATATTTGTGGTTTTATTTTTCCTTTTGCCAGCTTGCCTCTCTGTTTCAATTGCCTACCATCTGCCTTTGAACAATCTAAGTGCGAGCAGATAGATTTTATTTGGAGGATGAAATGATTTGAGCTCATCCTAGAAAAGCATTTTCATATACTGGTGTTCAGGGCATTTTCTGTTTAATAGGATCTCAGAGGCGATTCGGGGTGGGTTGGGAGTGGGTTCCGTCCCACAGTCAGAGTGCACTATACAATTAAAAACCTCATATCACATTTTTCAACCAAAGGGACAGGACAATCAGAGAGGGTCCCGGCGCACCTCTCACCCTAAAATTAGTCCTGGGATAGCCCACAGGCATGCGTGACAAGGCTGGGGAGCAGATGCCATGTGATGTACACAGTCTACCTCCTACTTTGCCGTTCTTAATTTATTACGAGCTTGGAAGAAAAAGACAGACTGGTATCCAGCAAGTATGCGGGATCTGCTAATTCACAGTTTTCTTTACATGTCCAATAAACATCAATTGAAACGTAGGTATGTTCATTCAGTTTACTAATAAGATGTGATTGGAACTAATCTGCTACTTGTAAAATACAACCATAATTAACGCTAACTGCAGAGTCAAAAATCAATAAGCTGGCCAGAGTCTAAAGACCCGGTTCTAGCTCCAACATGGCGATTGTCACCGTGGGGCCCTGGGAAGGGCACCTAGGGAGTGATTTGGGTCTTGGACTGAAATGTCTCAAAACTGCAGCTCTAAGCATCTAAATCCTGTCATTTTAATGACCAGTGCTGACCAGTGAGAAGTGCCTGAAGAGATGGCATGATGCTCCTTGCGAGGGTCCCTGTAGGAGCGGGACAGGGGCCCCGATCTGGGGTGTCGTGAAAGAGGTGACAAGGCCACTTCCGTCTCTCTTAGGAAGGGCCCAGGCGTAAGTGCAGTATTCCAGAAGCAGTGGCACTGCCACTCCGACATCAAATATCTTTCCCCGACAAATAAAACCCCACTGGACCCCCAGATCTGACTTGGTGAGTCCTCAGGGTTTTGGAATTGCCACAGAAGCTAAATAGGAGTTCTTCAAAATCACCAGCTCTCTCCTCCCTCCTTTTCAGAAACCACTGGGATGTCCCCTGGGGGAGGGGTGTCCCTGTCCTGTGAAGGAGAAAGGCACAAATCACTTTATGGCTTTAATTATTCCCATGGTTTCTCAGGAGCAAGACAGAGAAGGAAAAGCCAAAGCAATACACAATCCCTGCTCACTCACCTAGGTCTCTCCAAAAATAAATGTACGGTTTTAATAAAAGGCTAGTGTCCCTTTATTATAAATGCTTAGAATCCAGAAAAGAATGTTTTTAAAACCCTACGAGGCAAGTTTCAAAGTGTAATACTTACAAAACTGTCATGCATTAGGTAGGATAATACTTTACCTCCTCATCTATCCATTCAAAGCTATTAAAGGCTACTTCCCATTTATAAGAAAGAATTAGTATGTACATCTGTCTGGGTCTTAAAACTGATCCTAAACCAAGCGCAGTGGCATATGCCTGTAATCTCAACGGGCCAGGAGGCTGAGGCAGGAGGATCACAAGTTTGAGGCCATCCTGTGCGACTCAGTGAGACCCTGTCTCAAAAAATAAAAAAGGGTTAGGTGTATAGCTCCATGCTAAGGCCCTGGGTTCAATTCCCAGTACAAAAAACAAACAAAAAAGTTATTCTAAAAGCCACTTCCCTAATTCTTCTCCCCATTATTTTTAGGAAAGGGTGAACTCTGCTTTCATTCCTAAAACGATGTTCCACTATAGTAGTATACAACTCCAGTAGCTTTCCTTCAGCCCTCCCACCCACTCCCGGACTGGAACACTTCAAGAATGAGTGGTAACGAGGGTCAAAGAACAGGCTACTTCAGTAAAGTGTGACTAGCAACCGCCTATTTAAAGAAATGCAGTTCCAGTACTTACATGCAGCCTACCACACATTAAAAACTCAGCTATTAATTGAGAAAATTATAATTCCTAGAAGGCCAACATCACACAGTAATGCATCGTAAACATTAAAACTCTTAACATCCTGAAACTAATTATTAGTTTTTGGAAATAATTTGGTAATTAGTTTCTAAGGACGCCGTTTGAAAGACTAACAAACTGGACTTCTTACCCAAACTGGGTAAGAGCAATTACAAAGGAAAGAGTAACATGTAAGCTTTTACTCTCTAAAAATCATATAAACTATTTCTCGATTAGTATAAATTTGTAATTATTATGGCAAAAGCTGCCAAAAACTTACTTTCCTTTCCTCATTTCTGAAAGACATGCTTGATACAAAATACTCATTATTATGTCCATTCAGTTAAAACCGATATAGTTTCTACTGAACAAGAATATTAGCCTTTTCTCAAAGGAAAAGGAAAACTTACAGGGAAAAAGGAAACAATGAACAAAGGAACTGAAGAAAAGGAACAAACCCAGGTGGAAAATTAAGGACTGATACATTTGGGAAGCAATATGATTGGGGTGGAAACATCAGTAAAGCAGAGAAGGGCAAGAAGATGGTGTGAAGATAAGCAGGGGCAGACAGGATAGAAGAGCCCACAGCACTGTGGACCAAGCAAGTCTGATTTGGAAGAGCTCACTTCAGTAAATTCTGCTTTAAAGATTGACAGGCCAGATAGGAGCTACAGGGTGATATTTCTATTTGGAGAATATGAATGCATGATGTAATGAAAGAGAAATACAATCATTCTGTGTTAATAAAGAAAAAGAAGGTTCACATAGACGTGGAACATGAGATGACTCCCGGAGCACGAGGTGAAGGGAGAAGGGCTGGAGGGAGGAGGAGGGAAGCAGGGAGAGAGGGGGATTCACTGGTAAAGCTAAGCAAGCTAATAATAGAGCCAGAAGGAAATACTGCGCCACGGGAGATAGACGTGCAGAGGAAGAAGGCCGGCAAGCCTGGGAATCGCTGGTAATTATCTTATTGCACAAGAGTCAGCACAGCCAGAGAGGGAAAAAAGGAAGAAAAAAAGTGCATCCCTGTCCCTCCCTTCTCCGTCTGCTTCTTTTGGACCAGACTTCTGAGCCACTTGTAAGACAAACTTGAGAACGCAACAGCAGGTTTTATGGTAAAAGAATTCCGCTGTGATTTGTGAACCATATTTTGATGTTCTGGGCATGCGTATGAGTTTGACGTGGTACAGGAACTAAAGCAAAGCTCAGAGAAGGGGAAGCAAGTTCACACAGAACGTTTACAAAATATGTGCACATGTGCATGCACATGTGGGGATGTATATACTTAACACATGATTTTAAATCTCCCACGAAGAGAGTTTCAAAGAGTTATAGGCATCTGGAGACACAGCCCTGAGTTGAGCATAGCACACAGAAGCCAGACGAGTGTCCCTCTCAGAGTACGGGGACTCGCCAAATGAATTAAGCTGCTGGCCCTACCAGGTTCCATGTGTAGCTGTGAAGATGGCCGGTCAGGAGGGTGCGGGTGCGTGTGTGTGTGTGTGTGCGTGTGCATGTATGTGTGTGTGTTTTTAACAGAGGTGGCACACACACACCTGGCTGGGTAACTGTGCAACGTGATACCACAGGGGAAATTCTCTTCCTCATCTCAGCTAGTGATCAGATTCTGCCCCGAAGCAGGAGGCTTAAGTGTCCTTGCAACTTGCATGCAGAAGAAAAACACAGGAACTGGTCGTTCTCAATGCCAGGCGGGGATCATCAGAACAGAGGAAGTTCAGAAAAGACCCTTGGTGTACACGGCATCCTCCAGAACAGTGTCACCTCCACACAGGGAAGACTGGTTGGAAGGGAGGCTGCCCCTTAACAGCCCTGATCGCACATGAATTTATTTTCAATGAAAATAAATGGTCAAAATATAACAGTCTTGTAAAAAGTCTTGCCACACTAAAAAAAAAAAAAAAAAAAAAAAAAAAAAAAAAAAAAAAAAAAAAAAAAAAAAAAGGTGAGAAGTCCTTTACTACATTACACATCACAAATTTAGGTTTGCAAAGTTTGTTAACTTTCGCTAAGGTAGGTGCTGGGGCGGGTGCCCCTCACCAGCAGCACCAGGCATGCAGCTCATTAAGAAGAACCCTGAAGCCCCAAGGGTGGTGGTTCATGCCTGTAATCCCAGCTACTCTGGAGGCTGAGGCAGGAAGATTGCAAGTTCAAAGCTCAGCCTGGGCAACTTAGTGAGACGTCTCCAAACAAAATGAAGAAGCTGGGGGTGCAGTTCAGCGCTGAAGCACAGCATGTGGGAGGACCTGGGTTCGATCCCCCAGTACCGCAAAAAAGGAGAGGGAAGGGTCCTGACATTTTCCTCCAAGTCAGATCAATTTTACACTTTTCTACTCTCTAAGTGGCCAAGACCAGCCCCTCTGTAGCAACTCTGGACTGGCCGCTGGAGCCCAGTCTGAGACCATCTGGGAGAGGCAAAGGGACCCTCAGGCCAGGGTTGAAACCAAGAGTAGCAGTGCTGGGACAGACCCACCTGTAGCCAAGGTGAGGTCAAGGGCAAACAGGCAGGCAGGCAGCTGCAGCGTGGGCCTGGAACAGACAGCCCCTGGCAGGTGGTCGGCAAAACTCGTGACGGTTTGGGGGGAACTGTAAAAGAACCCTTCCTGGGTCTGGTTGGATTCAGGAAGTTACAGCTTTTCAAATACCTTTAATGCCCTGGGTCCCAGCTGTAGGTCAGCGGCAACAAGAATGAGGAGAAATTCAGCCCTCTGGGGCTTGCGTGGTCCACCCTGGTGTGCCTGCTTGGATCTGAAAATACCTGACTTCTCCCACCTGGTCCATGTCACCAGATCACACTTAACAGATTCGTACCCCTAAGACACTCTTCCAAGAGTGCTCTCCACAGGCAAACACCACTGAGTGGTCCACCGCAAACAGAAATGCTAAGGCGGCCGTGCCATCTGCGAGACTTGCCCTGAGCTGTTTTCCTAGTGCTGTGGGATCCTGAGTCATCCTCACTCGGTGAGGCCCCAGGGCAGTCCAGCAAGAGTCACCCAAGAGCTCAAACACGGACCTTCCCCAGGTAAGTGTAGCAGAGAACACAGCTCTAGGGCAGAAGGCTGTGAGCAGCTGACCCACCGAAAGGGCCAGCTTCGTCTCTTCTTGGAAGGCAATCACAGACTTCACAGAAGGCTCGGGAAGCCGGCTTTCTTTCTAGTTACCGCTGCCAGCTGGCCGGGAGGGGAATCAGGTGGGGAACTTCTGGTGGCCCCACCCAACGGGGACAGGCCACTGATTCCTGGTCTCACAACCAGCTATGACCAAAAGCACACAGCTGTGACCTGGGCCATACTGCGCAAGGGGACGACACTCAGTGCCTAAGTCCATTTGTTTGGGGATATGTGGGTTGCATCTGGAAAATCCAGCCTACAGGCTCTCAAGCTTTTTCTCCAGCTGTCCAGGTTCCTCTTCAAGGGGAGCCTCGAGAGAGAAAGTGTGTATGTATCTGCCCGGAACGTAAATCTTGTGGGAAACTTCAGGTTGTGGGGTGGCAGTGTGTCAGCCCTGCTCTATGGGCCTGACATGGCTTCAAAACACAGGTCTATACCTCGCTTCCTTCCTCTACTCTCAAGGGGTATTTACTCAGGATTTCAACAGTGCAAGGTCTTCATGGTACATATCACAGAGCCCAGCACTTACTAAGCCCAAACAAAGGCTTCAGCAGTAATCGCTGGTTTTAAATACTAACACAACTTGGTTAGCTCGCCTCTGTGCCAGGCACTGTGCTAGACTATGGAAATATAAAAATGAACCCATCAAACTCCCGCCCTCAGTGGGTTTTCACACTGGTGGTAACAATAAGTCATTTATCTATAACCAGATCGCTGCCAATAACAGAGACATGTCCGATGAATTGTGGCAATGCCATCCCTGGCAGCCATGGGGAAGCCTAAGAAATGGGCTTCAGAGGACACACTGGCTGCCAGGCAGAAAAAAGATTCCAGGCATAAAAGTTCATCATGTGGTCCGGGAGGAGAGCAGGAGTTGCCTGGATGGAACATAATGCGAAAGAGGAGGCTGGAGATGATACTAGAAGGTAGACTATAAAGGACCTTGCCTGCATGACAAAGGGCTGGGTCGAGGTGACACGATCAAATTCTTATGCACACAGAATGATCCCAGATTACACTGGAAGGGACAGGAGTGGAGGCAGGAGGAACAGGTAAGAGCCATGAAGCAGAGTCTGGGGCCAGAAAGAAGACGGCGATGGCCAGGGTAGGGAAGGTCAGCAGAGAGATGAGGGGCACAGCAGATTGCCTGGCACACCAGAAAAGGCTGCTCCAGAAGCCCTGCGAAATGGCAGTGAATGAGCCTGTTAGTGTGCCAAGGAGCAGAGAAGGGTCATCATTCACTGTCCTTACCCCGGGCGGGCTTTTGTGGCAGCACTGGTTTTAAGATAGCCTTTGAAGAATGACAGAGAGATGACTTGGCAGAACTATCCATTTACTAGCCTTCTTTTGGCCGATCTCCCCTGTGATTCGTATCCTGCAGTTTTATTTAGCCCTACTTTTATGATATGACTCTGAGACAGATTCTTGTAACAGAAACCTCCACCAAGAAAAGCTGCCATCTCCTCTCCCATTAATCCTGCTCATCCACATCTCTTGGCAGGATCTAGCTTATATGAAACAAAAAAATAAATAAATAAGAACAATAAGGCTTTGCCAGGCTAGCAAACCGATCCATTCGGAGGAGTGTAAAGGACACCTGTTTTTTAACACAACAGCTGCTAATGTAGTAGAAGCATGGCATCCTAGTAACAAGAGTTCTGTTCAGCAAAGACCCCACAGTGGCAGAAGCAGGCATGGACTGATTCTCAGCTATGTCACCTGAATGCAAAAAGAAGTTCAAATAAGGTCAGACACATAATGGGGATCCTGCTGGCTGAACTTGAGAATCCAAATGCTAGCTCGCTTGTGGTGAGGTGATTTACCCATCATCTGAGTATTCAGAGGAAGGAGTCCTTCAAGGAGCTATTACATATGGAGGGTGTTGTCATAAAACACACTGAAGCTTTTTGAAGTTTGGTTGATTCCTGCCCTGTGGCTGACCAAAGATCTCTCCATTGAAACCAGCTTTAAAAGAAACTAAAACAGCACCCAGTTTAGAATGCAGACACTAACACAGAACAGATAAACACAATTATGTTCTCAGTCCATTCGCCAGTAAGACACACACACACACACACACACACACACACACACACACAGAGTCTACCAACATATAAATATCACAGGCAAACTATTTCATAGCTGCAATATGTACACATTACCTTTTCAGACCAGACCATGGAGATGCTGTTAGAAACAGCTTGTTAACAGCCCCTCAGCTTGCTGTTTAACAATACGTTTATAGCCCATCACAAAGCCAGCCCTCTAAGGAGATGTATTTTACATCTATATGTAAGGTGCTTTGCCACGACAAGGCTGGTTTTGTGCAATCTTTTCCTCTGTATGCTAGAAAACAGACTACCCTGTAATTTCCGATCCTGTGAGTACATAAGATATGTGCATATATGTAAAAAGAGTCACAAGGACAAACCCTTAGAATAAAAGCAGAATGATGCCCAAGAAAATACAAGCCACGCCAAATAGTCCTGACTACAGCTAAAAATAGCACGTAAAGGCATCGTCGGCTCCCCATGCTGGTTCTACACTTGAGCCTTCAGTGCCCACCCAGGAACCTTTCCCGGGTCCAACAAAGCGACTTGGTAAGTGTCAGAGTGCGGCGAAATCCTTCAGCGCGCTTCCATTATGAGTATACCAATGCACACAAATGGGGGCAAAAGTGAATCTGAAATTGCGGGTTTTCTCCCAAAGTCTAACATCTGTACCCTGCGGACCCCAGGACCACCTGCGAGACGTCCCTTCTGGCAAATGATGTAAGAGAAGCCCCTGAAGTGCCAACACGGTCAATGGCCTGATGTGCAGCCAGCCGGTCTTAACACATACTTCACCTGCCCAGAGCTCAGCCAGAACTTCCCCAGAGAAGTGTAATCATGTCAGCACAGACCCCACAGAGGTCTTGAAAGGATAAAACCCATATAAAACCCTAAAATAACGAGACTTGGAGAAGAATCACAGACATTAATTTGGGGACCAGAGTTATAGAGTGAATTCTTTGCAATATGCATTTGGCAGGAAGCCTGGCCGTCCACTACTGTGAGTATCAAGACAGGGTAACTGGGTTTGCCTGAAGGAGGCTCTGCAGGGTGCCCTAAAACGCACCCAAATAATAAATAGGCCGCACTGTGAACTCCCACTGACCTAAAACCTAGATATAAACCAACCAAGAGGCAAGAGGACTATATTCTCTTCCACCCACACCTCCCCCATGGTAAACCTTTAAGACCACAGCTGAAATAAAAATGTACACAGACCATCTTTCTCCTAAATCTGACTGCTCAACACAATGGCTAACCACAAAAGCACACCAGGCATTCCTCCTACTTAGAAAAATGCCTTTTGGCCATTTGACTAAGTTTATAAAGAGACAGTTCTCAAAAAAGCTGGCTTGGCTGGGGATTTAGCTCAGTGATTAGAGTGCTTGCCTTGTAAGCACAAAGGCCTGAGTTCGATCCCCGGCACCACCAAAAAAAATAAGCTGGCTAAAGTGCACAGTGACAAGTGCCACCGGGCCCACTCCTTCCCCCTTTGCTGGAATAACAAGGCCATTCAGTGGAGTCTTCCAGGCTGTCCACCTCTCATTCTTGCATTTTGAAAGGTTTTGCCCACTCTGAGACCGTGTCCAGCAGCATATCTCCCACCAGAGAACACTGTGCCACAAAGTGATAAATATGCTCCCTCATGGATAAACATGCTGATGCCGGCGGCTCTTTGATCATTTTCTAAGGGCAAGAGGCTTAGAAAAGTCAAGGCACCAGGCAGAGTGGAGGCATGCAGGACAGATATACTAAGAGGTGCCCTACTTGAGAGGTAAGCTAACACCTAAGTCCTTCTGCCCATCTCCCCGCCCGTCTGTTCAAAGTTAGAGATACCCTTACAGCATGCTGAAAAAGATTAGAGATCATCACTCCAGACCTCCTGTGCACGCCAAGCTCCCCACCCCCGCCCTGGCCACCATGTTCCAGGGCTGTGCCTGACCTACAGCTGACTTGTGCCTGCAGAGTCCGCCCTCAACTCCTAATGCACAGCCCCGCCAGGAGCACGGAGCCTCAGAGGTACAAGAAAGCGGAATACAAAATTTAAGAAGGGAGTCTTTGTGTCTCTGGTTCTCCAAGGGAAAACGCGCTTTCCCTTCCCACTGGTGCCACCCGAGAGAATTAGAGTCAGCAGCCTGAGGGAGGGACTCAATGGCACAAAATCAAATGAGGAGCTGGCAGCTCTCCACTCAGTGAAATCAGGTCATCCAGGTCTCAAAGTCAGAGAGAAAAAGAGAACTTACCTACACTGTGAATCTGCCCAAACCACTCAGATTTTACCCCCAAAGTGACAACCCTCTCACTTTGAGTAAAGCTCAGATTAAAAGGTGCCATATTGAGTGATCCCTGACTTGGCGCTGTCCCTTCCTTCCTGTCACTGGCCATCGCTGTCACTAAGAACCCATTAAGTCAGGAGGGCTGTGAGTCTCAGCAACACAAAGCACCCGTCTGCAAACTCATGGCAAGGACTTTTTTTAAATCTCCAAGACCTCAAGTCAAAAGGAGGACACAGCAGCTACAAAATGCATCAGGGGTCCAAACTTACAATTTCCATTTCTCCAAGATCAGCCACACCAACCCTGCAGCAGTAGCTGGGGTGTGAGTACACAAAGAAGCCCGAAGAAAAGAGAACTCACTTCTGTCCCTTTAGGTGCCCAGCCTGTGATCACAAATCACTACATGAAAATAATGAGCTGGACCACAGAGTCTGCAGTCACTCCAGTGTGGTGCACCCTGGTAGGAGTCTGGTTTGATGGTCAAGGGCAGTGTGGGAAAGACAAACAGTCTAGAAATAATGAATAATGAAGAAACTAATGTTGAGAAGTCTTTCCCTCCCAAGTCTGAGCTCCTTGAAGCAGTTAAGAGCTTACTTAGCAAACTCTAGCCTTCCTTTTCAAGCAGCCCCAGTTCAATTTTGTCACACCCATCCCGGTGGCTGTCATCTGACCTTGACTCTTCCTTAGGGACTGGGGCACTGCTGGGCCACACCTTTTCTCCTCTCTCTCACACTCCCAGCAGTTCAGCGGCCACACCTAGACTCACACTTTCGCTATGGAGCAAGGAGGTGTGTTTGGGAAAATCAGTAACTTCTGAGGCAAAAAGGCTATTCTCTGGGGCTTGGTTTTTTAATTACAAGACTGATTTTTATCTCCAGATCATTTCTTCCAGGAAACACTTAAGAGTCAGATTCCTCATGTATTGGAGAGGTAAGGGAAACAAGGATCGCTGGCCTCAAAAGGCAGATGAGGCTTAGAAGACAGGGACACGGCTGTCTAATCCACTGCACAGGGGTCGACAGCTTCCACCAGGGCTTCGGGGAGGAGTACAGGGGAACGGTTCTCACCAAATCTCTTTCTTCCACAGTCTGCAGGTCCCACACCTGTTGCATGCGTTGGGAAGAAGGCCGTGAATATTCTCTCCACTATTCCTCAAAAAGAATCATTTTCCAGCCTACATTTCATCTGCTCATGTGACATGCGTAGGAAACAAAGATTCAGGATAGCATTTTAAGTCCACAGCAAAAAGAATATGGCTGTAGAAAAGAGATAGTTCAGTCCCTTAACAACTACTAAAAACAAAGGTTTCCCTCATGCCCCAAGGTAACGCATTCAGCTTTCAAAGTCTTCTGTACAATTATACTTCCAGCAAGGGCCATTTACTCCCCGCTGGTGAAACTGGAAATTCACCATCCCACAGCAAACAGTGTCTGTTCTGTGGTCAGACAGACATGGGATTGCCGCGAAACAAAAGCAGACTAAAGAATTGATGCCGTCTTTCAAGTCTCGCCCCAGTCGCAAATAATAAGCAACTGTACGAACAAGCAGATCCCTGAGTATGTTCGAATACTTGAGCGCTGAGTAATAATGCTAGTTAGAGTCGCTGTACAGTACTTCCAGACTTAGGTTTTTTTCCTTTTCTTTCATCTCTGGAAACTTATTCAGAACCACACCAGCTATTTCCCTCAAAACTTTGCTGTGAGATACAAAAGGCATCAGCTATTACCGAGTAATTGCGGTCCGCTCACCCCTGCTGTTGCTGAGGCTCATGTTCAACTACAGTTAAAATAAGACAAACGCCGAGTGACCCCAGGCCTGTGACACACCCAGTGGGACTGTGACAATGCGCTGTGCTGGGCATCAGCCAACTCAGCTGTACAACCAACCACCAAGTCTGGGAGCTTAGGCAAGAGCCCAAACGTCTCTGGCATCCGCATGCTCAACAGTGTAATGTGGCTACCGGACTAGAAAACCTCTAGCCCTGTCTCGATGCACATCTTGTAGAAGATACATAAAGAGGATGAACTAACATTTTTTTTGAACAGTAAAAGACACTGCATTAGGCAATTTACATATCCCAACAACTCTAAGAGACACATCACTTTGTTAGCCCTTCAGATGAGTTAATAGGTTCGTGATAAGGTAACCTGAACACGTTCAAGGACCAGGCTTCATGGGTCTGTCCACGCCAGTGTCTGGGTCTCTCTCCTGGGAGCACGCCACAGTAAGTGGCCCCTCTTTCCTGCAACTTTGAATCCCTTTAGAGAAAGTCGGCTTTATAAGGAAGAACTGAACGACAACACAGGACAGAATACAACGCAAATCTGAATCCAAAGCAGTGCTGATTTGAACTCCCTCGTGGCAACTCACACAGAGTACACCTGCAGGGCAACATGGCCTTTTTGGGTCACTCAGGAAATGAGGTCCTTTTCCCTATGTCTGAGTCCCACAAACGAACGGGAAATACCCCAGGGAAGTACCACAGGCCCTGGGAGAGTGCAGCTGTACGAGCGAGCCCTTTCCCATCCTTACTGGGGAGTATTTTCATAGATCATTCGTCCAGAGAAGTGAACTGAGCCTTCTAGAACTTAAAACGACTTTTACGCCAACTTTGTCGGATATCCTTCCAAAATATACTTCATTCTTTCTTCACTTCTTAAATCTCATAATTTAATTTGGAAGTCATAATTATAAACATTAATACCATTAGTCATTCTCTGGTGCCATACAAAGGGATTGAACCCCATGTATGAGTCATCACGGGGAAGCTATGGTGCCTGGATTCTGGTCTGCTTTTTACGATCTGACTTCTGCCATGAGGTTAAAGGGACATGGACCTAGGGTAGAACACCTGATCGTGTCTCTGGCTTGGCTACAATTAGCAATACTATTCAAATGCCATAGGACTAAGTTTCCTCATCCGTGTCATGGGGAGTGTGGGTTATTCTTTCTAAATCCCCTTACATCACCTCCATAAATCCCCCCGCCCCACCATCACTTTTCTCTCTCTCCATCTACGTGCCTACATATCCTCTAAGACTCTTTACTAAAGCTGTTCAAACAGAACTTTATGAAGTTAGATGGCCAAAACTCTCTCTTCATTCAAGTAAATTAAAAAGAATAAGGTCAGACCATTATGAAAGAGGAGTAGAAAAAAAAATATTCCTTTGGTAGTTGGAGGGGAAAAAAAAAAGTCAGGGAATATCTGCAAAGACCTCAAATATTTTTCAAAAAAAACCCCACACAGTATTAAACATGTACGTGAGAGATGCTTTAAGAAAGAGTGAAAAAAAAAAATATGTTCATGGATTGGACAAATACCTTTGAAAGAAAACGTTGTGCAAGAAAAAGACATAGCAGGGATTGATATGGGCAAAGAAGGCTTCTGGCCCCAAAGCTGGGCAGGGTGAGGATACAACCTCACAAGGCATCCAATGACCTAATAATGGAGTAATTAGAACTGCGGAAAATAAGAGAAAAGTGCAGAAAAGCAGAGCAGGTCCTTCCCTGAGCAAAGCACACTAACCCTAAACAAAACCCACTCCAACGTACCACTAGAGAACATGAGGGAGTGGTAGAAAAATGGAAGACACAGACATTTATCCTAAGTTGGGTGGCTCGCTGGGGGACCATCTGGCTGGTCCCGTGTGTGTGTGCAATGGCTCGGAATAGCTTACCTTCAGCAGAGACCAGCAAGCAAAAGAGATGCAGGATCCTGCTAGGATCTCTGCCAGGCCCACGCCTGCTCTCGTCTCCATTCTGGTGATGATCCACCAGCCCCCCTCACTCTGAGTTGCCTATTTTTCTTCGTATAGATGACTCTACAGTATTTTAGAATAGAGTCATGGAAAACATTTTGGAATTGTCATCCCATGATGTGGACTCTGGCCCTCGACTTCCCGCTTACAGCCTGGGAGATCTGAAGCTGATCCATCACTGAACTTCTCTGGACTTGCCTGTCCTTTCCTGTGAAATGAGGAGAAAAACTACTTCCTGGAGAGAGCTGTAAAAAGTAATCAAGGTCATGCAGATAAAACACTCAGCGTGAGGACTAGCGGGCATTAGTATTCAATAAGCGACACGGTAATGGTGAAGCGGAGAGGAGGAGGAAGAGGGAAGAAGAAGAGGAAGAGGAAGAAGAAAAAGAAGAAGAAGGAAAAGGAGAAGGAGGAAATACCTAGGGAGCAGCAAATTCAATTACACAGAATTTAGAAGGTCCCCAAAATGCAAGTGCTCCAGTTTCCCACAAGCACGGTCTGCGGGACTAAACGAGTAGATGTGTCGGGGAGACCACACTTAACACAGGGCAAGGCCTTCCTAATCAGCCTCCCACCCATGCTCTGAGGTTTCTGCATTGCCGGGACGTGACCGGGCTGAACTCTATATTCTCACTAAGATGAAAGGGTTACTCAGCAAATTAATGCAGCAAATAATAGATTTATGGTACTATTTCGACACAAAAGGAGCAGTTTCAAGCACATGGCAGTGTTCCTTCCTACCCCACGGACGATGTGAAACACGAGTCATTTTTGCCTACTCATTGAAGTTCATCCTGAGCTGCCCAGCTGCCGCTTTATTAGTCTGGTTCCTGTATGTTCAGAAAAATCAATAAAAATGTGTTTGCTGTTTAATAGGCTATAATTCTAACTTCTCCCTCAGTCTAGCCTTTCTCCCCCCACAGACTAGGTTTGGCAATCAACAGTCCTCGAGCGGGGCCCCTTTTGGCGTGGGGACCCTGAGGAAACTGACCCTCGCTCTACTCAACACACACACACAGACTGGTTCCTTCCGTGCATCCAACAACAAATACAGTGGCACCCCAGACTCTGCCTGAAAACGAGCTCGCGCTGTTTCTGAAGTCGTATTCCCGGGGAAAAGATGTCACTTGTATACCCCACAGCCCAGGGGGCTTTGCAGGACACTGATGCCTTCAGCTGGGAGATCCACAGCAAAGGGAGGCTGTAAAAATCCAGAAGAAAACGAACCTGTTCTTGAAGTCGCTCCCAGCAACCCTCGTCCGCGGCCCTTCCGCGGTGGGAGGCGATGCAGCTCTACTGCGAGCTACAGCACGTCTTGGTTCTTCCTGTCTCTGGTGCTCATGTCTGGGGTACCTTTTCCCTCGTCTTACCCTCCCCAAGGAAGACACTTTCTAAAGCGACTTCTCTAGGACCAGCTGCCACAGCCACAGCTTTCACTCCTATGAACAGGGGGCTTACTACACATAAGGGCAGGTATAAATAGGTCTGGCTGACCCAGGATAAAAGAGCCCGTGGCCCACTCAAGGATTCTTCCAAGGGGATCTGACAGCAGGTACCAAAGCAGAATTGCCAGGCTCTTCACTCACTATTAAAAAAAAAAAAAAAAAAAAATTGCTGCAAATTGTGGTGCAAATACAGGTCCACCAGACCCTGCTTCCCTCATCCCTACCTCCCCCCTCTCTGATAAGACCCTGACAGCCCACTGCTCCCACATGCACCTTCCTTGGCACACACCTCCGTGCCCTCGGACCAGCTGGCTTGGGATTAAAACGGACCACACTAGGAAGTGCCAGACAGAAGGAAGCCTATTGTATCAAATTTCTTGGGCCTTTTATAGATGTATCATGAACCCAGAGAATGCCGGATGGTGGTCTGAGATCTGGGGGCCTGTGTTCCTCCAAACCTGCCCCAGTCACCCATGGGCTTTAAAGCAAACCACACAGCCCCCAGAACCCTGTCTACTAAAGCCAGAGCTTGGCCCAGGGGATCGCTATGACCTCCGCCTCTGAAAACTCGAGAGTTCTCTGATGTTACTGTCAGAGAAATTAGGGGAACTGAGAAAGCCAATTACTAATAGGACCCTTTTACAGAGTTCCTCAGACTCCTTTGTTCTAGCTCCAATTCTTTATTGTTTACTTAGACACGAAAGCAGTTTTTGAGAATGTTAGCAAAATACTAACGCATCGTTAGTCTATTAATAATAATTTTTGCATTGATAGCCACAGAAAACTCCAGTCCTCTGAGGCAACAGGGTGGCCCTATTAAACGCTTCACGCAAGCCGGTAGATGAAGATGTTAAGTCACCCCAAAGTGACGCATGGACGCAAAGACGAAAGGGCACTCACCTCCTCCACAGCTCACATGACAGAAATGTTTCTGTGCCGGCTGCCAAGCAAGGTACTAGGACACCAAGATAACCATCATTAAACCCAAGTCGGTGGGAATCCAGCAGGAGAAGGCTAGACAGTTTTCCAGTTAGTAACAAGACTTGTTAAAAAAAGATTTCATTCTGCTAAGAAAGCTAACCGATAAGGCAGGTAGGGAAAGATGGGGCCGGCCACTTGGTGCAACTAGTTTTCATGTTCTGGATCGCTCTGGCCAAAGAAAGCTCCGTGCCAAGCCTTGCAAAGGACTGTGTTGGCCCATCTGGGCCGTAACTACTTTCTGCTGCGAGTTGGCTGAATTTAAAACGAAACAGGTGACTTGAAGGTGAAGGCTGATGATGGAAAAGTCAGCCTCTTCCTTCTGCCGGCAACCGGCACATCAAGGGACTCAGTACCGAGAATTAAAAGGTTCAGTGTTAGCCTGGGTGACCTTTAGCTGGTCAGCGCTGTTCCTTGGGGGAAAAAGTGTGTATCTCTGGGAGAGAGGAAGGTGCTTATACTGGAAGATGCAAAAGAAATACAAAAGTCCTCACTGTCAACCACCAGCACAAAAGCGATCTTTACAAAGGTATCACTGATGGACCAATTCAGAAACTTTTACCTTGCAAACTCCACCGAGTCAGACCCTACTCTTTTTTAGCAGAACAGATCCTGCTCTGAAGTAAACAAAGTACTTCCCCTTGCGGCTGCCTCTGGCCTGGCTGTTGCGTGCTCCTTCCCACCAGCTGCTGAAGAATTTACTGCCCACTGACCAGCTGCTCTCTTGAAGCAGGAGAGGGAGCGAGGGAGGTTTCAGGAGTGGGAAAGAGTGAGAGAAGTCTCTCCACATGCAGAGAGCATTCCGCCTCACACATCTTCAGTGCATCGGATTCACCAGCTCATCCTTGAGGGACTGACAATCATCTCCGCTCCACAAGAAAGTTTACTGCCTCCTGCACTCTAGAAGCAATTCCTCCAGAACCAAGCTGACTTGCTTGTGGGTACTGGCAAACCTTCTTTACTACGCCGTCACTGTACTACATCCCAAGGACCAAACAAAACAGCACACACCACCCAAGCGTTTTCAGATGACCGGGGATAGTCCTGGTCCTTGATCTCCAGCGCTTTCTTATTACAGGAACATCATGAATTCAACAGCCTTCGTGGAAAGATACTCTCCACCCATGTGCACCCAAACACACACACACACACACACACACACGGTCTAACAGTCACACACTGTTTCCCTAAAGAACAATCCAAAATAAAAGTGCTACTTTCATGACTGATGAGGAATAAGAAATCTATTTTAATTACATAGAAGTACATAGTAACAAGAGCCATCCAAAAAGAACTGAGATGGGGTAGAACTCAGTAGGTAAAGTGTTTGCTTAACATGAGCGAGGTCTTGAGTTTGATACATGTACAAACACACACACAGAAAAGACCAGACTGAGCATACAAAGAACAAGAAAGCAATAGTATGCAAATTATAGATGCAATTCTTACGTCACAGCTAAGAAAGTGTCTCGTTTGGGTTTGAGATTGGTTCTGCATGCGTGTGTGAAGAAAGGAACTACTGTATTCTTTTTTCACTTGAGTACAATGACACAGACCATTCAGCAGCACTTGTGCCTCTCGCACAGAACCATGAGCCCGTCGGAAAGTGTGCTGAATCAGAAGAGGTAGGAGAAGTCACCAGAACAGATTGCTGCTTGTTGTTTTCAGCCTTAAATTACCGCGCTGCATTTGGTCCAGATTTTCCTAATGTTGGGTTTATTGCTATCAAGCCAAATACAATCTACTAATTGAATACCCTATTACTTAGTTACCTCTGTTTTTGTTACGAAGTGTCAAATAAATTAGATTATCTATACCACAGGATTTTCCTGAACTCAATACAGAATCTAATCCATATCACAAAAACAAATTGGTTTTTAAATACTTAAGTGTCCTAAGTTCTTAAGTGTGCCACTCCGCTTGCGTTTACCCCCAGAGAGGGACCAACTCAGGAGCCCAGAAGTTCCAGAGGGCATTTTTACGGGGCCAATAGAGAGAAACCCTCCCCACCTTCTGAATTCACATTGGCCTTACTTCAAACCCACAACCAGCTTTGCTGATAAGAAACACTGAGATCTGATTCTAATTATGAAAATCTAGTAGGCAAGTATGATAAAATACTGCCTTTCTCCTACACGGATCTTAGTCAAAAAGCGGCGTGAAAACAGGAAAGATTTTTCTAACTCCCCAGAGAGAAGGAAAACAGGTTCTACGTCCCTTGTTTCTGCAGTGCCCATCCAAGGCACATATATTACACAGGCCAAAGCAAAAGCCAGCTTCTGCAGCTTCACCCTCTCACGCCAGCAGACAGCCGTCCACCTAGGTCCCGAGGGAACCGAGTCGTGCATAAAGTGCAAGATAAATGCATGGACGGGAAAAGTAACCGGGGGAGATAAACAAATCACCTTGCCTCCCAATGGTGGCAAACTTTACAGGAACTTGTTAGTAGAATATATATATGATGCACACACGAGTACTTGGAAGCCAAGTACTGTGTTCGCAAACAGACACCCAGCACTTAAGATACTGCAAAACACGGCCAGAGAGCAGACCGCTGCTCGGAGATACCCTCTATGCACTGTCAGAGGTCATTTTGCCTGCTCACTTGTTTCCCTCTCTACATCACATGAGTTTTCTACTTTGAGACTGCTCAACTTTCATATGCATTGAAGTAAAACAGCTATTCAGCAATTTTATTCACCTAGGTTAAAAAAAAAATTCCTTGTGCAATGCCCAGGAAAAGCTGACACGGAGTCTGCCGAGTCTGTGTCTCCGACGAAAGGCAACTACAAATGGGGGGGGGGGGTGTTCCTGTGTGATTGAACCCCGGGAGACTTTAAAAAAAAAAAAGAAAAGGAAAAGAAAAGATTCCATCCCCAGTGGGGGCTGGAGAACTTTTTTCTAAGGAGACCACCCCTTGGGAACAAAAGTTACATTTCAGTCACATGGTGGCTGCAGGAATGGGGAGCAAGGTTTGTTTTTCTTTCTAAGCGCACTCATTACCGGGGTGTCTCACGGCTCCGGAGACCACTGGGCCAGGCGTCGCATTGTCAAAGAGCAAGGGGGTGCGGTGCGGGCCGCGGCGCGAGCCGGGCTCGGCGGGGTGGGGAGCGGCAAGGTTACGCGGAGGGTACGGCCGCGCGCTGCGCCTGCCCCTCGGCCCCGCGCCGTCCCCGCCAGCGGAGCCGGGCGCCCGAGCCGCCCGCGGAGCCCCGCGCCGGGAGGGAGGGAGGGAGGGACGGAGGGAGGGCAGGTCTTTACCTTGATGCTACACTGAGCAGGAGTCTCAGACATGTCTCACGGCGAGGGGGTCAGGAAGTTCTCAGTGTTTTTCCACTTTGCTTTCCGCTCCCCAACCCAGAAACGCTGCACCGGGGCCGGACGCGGGCATTTACGAAGTTTCGGGCGGCATTCCTCGGGCGGCGGCCGGCCCGGGGGTCGGCGGCGCGGGGGGGGCGGCCGGGCCGAGCGGCGGCGGCGGCGGCGGCGGGGTCTGCGGGCGCGGGCGGCGACCCGGGCAGCGGCCGGCTCCGTCTCTCCTCCCACCCGGGCCGGCGCGCCCGCCCCCCGCCTCCCGCCCGCCTCCCGCGCGCTCCCTCGCTCTCTCGAATGTTTTCCTTCCTGGAAGAGAGAAACTGAAAGGCAGAACTGAGAAAGCTCCTGGCTCATTGATCTTGAGAGTTTCAGTGCAGAAACTGACGTGAATTCCCAGCACCGAGCTCTGCCTCTTAAAGGAGCCACCAGGAAATAAACGCTCGGGTTACCGCGGGCGGCCCCGGGAAGGAAGCCGGCCGGGGGAGGGGCGCGCGGCCCGCCGCCCGGGGGTCGCCCGCCGCCGGGCTCCGGCGCGCCGGCCGGAGGAAGACGCCTCTGGAAACCTTGCACGGCGGCCCAGAAAGCGCAGAACAGGTTTTATTCAGCTCCCCCCGCCTGCCCTACCTCCGTCGCTTAGATGCATTGAAATGGATGACAATTTTTTTTTTTTTTTTTTTTGGCCCTTAAGCGCAGATGCAAGCGGAATAATGACCTAAGGAAGGGGCATTCCGGGAAAGACGCGGAATCCGAAGGAGGAAATAAAACAATAGCCTTTGTTCTGCTTCTCGACCGCTGCCGCTTTAAGAGACTCCACCAGGAAATGGGAGCTCGGGTTACAGACTGCACAAGGGGAAATGTAGGGAGCGAGCGCCCGAGCGCGACGCCCGAGACAAAGCCGGGGCGGCCGCGCTGCAGACGCGCGCGGGGTGGGGGGTTTCCCGGGAAGGGGCGCCCCGAGAAGAGGGGCGCTTCCCCCGCCGAGCACGCGCTCCGGAGAAGGAAGGCTGCCGGGCAGCTATCACAGGAGCCAGTTCCTTCTCCTGACCCTTCTCCCTCCTGTGTCGAAATCCTCTGCCCGTTTAAAGCAATAGCGGCCGCTACCAACCGCAGTAGGTGACTAGACTACAAAGTTGACAGGACGCGTCCCTGCGGATAATCCGCCTCCCGGGGACGCTTCCTGACGCGGTCACTGGCGGGGGGACGGCCCTGGGATGGGCGGGATCTGCGGGAAAAGCCGCGGGCCGAGTCAGGGCCGGTGGGGCTGAGGGACCCAGCCTTCAGCACCGGCGCTCTGAGCACTCCGGTGTGAATTATTGTGTGTCCACCGCGGAGGACTGAGAATAGCACGGTGTGTTTCAGTTCTGAACCCTGCTCATATACGTGGGGTTTGATGAGTGAGTGGGTAACATAAAGGAGAATTTGCTGAATTCTGTCTTTTGATGGCAATATATTACAAATGTGTGTGCACCTACGTGTTTCCTGCACCAGGCCGGACGGATTTCCCAGATCCTGTTCCCCCCATGGGATTGTCCTCGCTCCTTCCCTTCGTGTCTCTGCATTATAAAATGTGCTCAGACTTTTTACAAACAAAACTTCTGCTCTTGAACTCGCACTCGTTACAGTGTGAACCAAACTGTGTTAATTAAAATGCTTGGAGTGGGAAAAGTCCCTTTTGTTATGCGATCCTCCAAAAACCTGCCCAGTTTTTGTCACCCGGTAGTCTTATTCTCCCCAACACATCTGTCTTGCCCAAACCAATTGTTCCACCTTTGACCGTCTCTCCTCAAAATAATTATCTAATCTACCTTTGTTCCTTTTAACAAATATCTGCAGGCGTTGCTTCTGATGCCCCGTTACTGAATTAAATATTATAAACCCATACATCACTTATGTGATCTCTGACAATTCAATTTCTAAACTATAAAATGGAGTGGAGGGATAGCACCTATCTAGAAAGAGTCTCATATTAAATGAGGACACATTTCAAGACCCCCAGTGGATGCCTGAAATATAGATAGTGCTAAACTCTGTATATAGTTTTCTTATATATGTATGTATGATAGTTTAATGTATAAATTAGACTCAGTAAGAGATTAACAAAAGCTAATAAAACAATTATAGCATGCTGTAATAAAGTTATTTATAATTTATTGAATTGTTTATTTCTGAAATTTTCCATTTAATATTGTCAGTTCAGGCCTGATCCTGGGTAACTCAAACTGTGAACAAGGATGCTCTATAAAATGCTTGCTTAACAGAATGCCACAGACTATGTGCTCAATTAATATTAGATACAGTTATTGTTTAACCTCAGGACTAAATTAGCTTTCAACTTACATTCCAAACTCCTCTTTACCTTCTCTAAGTGATTCATAGAAGTAGCAAGTGGACTGTGGTTTCCAAAACAAAATACAGCATGCGTGTGGTGGGCCCCTCTAATCCCAGCACTCGGGAGGCTGGGAAAGAAGGATGAGCAAGAGTTTGAAGCCAGCCTCGACTACATAGTGAGTTCCCTCACTAAAAGTCCCTGTCTCAAGAAAACGAAACAAAATAAAAATAACTAACAACAACGAAACAAACGAGAGCAAAGACATGGGCGTTGCTGAGGGATGGGGTAGAAATGAAATAGGAAATGAGGAAACCAGGAAACGTAGGGATCTTGGTAGCCAAAGTGAGTTTAGAAGTAAACTCAAAGGGTTTCCAGCGATTTCCTTTGAAAGTACTAACTTCTTTGAAGTCATGCATAATGTACCTTTGGAAATCCTTCAGGTTTGAGGCCAGCCTGGGCTACATAGTTCAAGGCCAGCTTGAACTACATAATGAGACCATATCTCAAAAAAAAAAAAATTTAAAAATACACAGTAGTACATGTAGCAAAAACTGTGTTTAGATCAGGGGTTTATAATCTCTATAAAGGGCCTGGTAGCAAATATTTTAGGCTTTGGCTGCCAAGAGGCAAAATTGAGGGCATTATGTAGATACTTATTTAACAAGAGGGAAAAAAGTCCAAGATTTTTATTACAAAATGCAAAGTATAATAAGAATGGCAATTTGATACAGATCTAATAATGAATGGAATTCCTCTGGGAGAAATAACATTTCACTTACTTGGGATTCAAAATAAGTCTTCTCTATCATCAAAATTGACTGAAAGTATTCATCTGTTAATGCCGATATCATTTGATGAGATTGCACATATTTCATTTTTTGAAAATTTCTTCCCAGATAGATACTGCCACATATTGATATGAATCCTGGACATACGATTTTGTTTGAGTATATTTAGTGCTTAGAAGGCATTTCCAAAATTTTATTAGAATTCTATAAATTCTCTGGCTACGTCCCCTTTAGCATGCCACTACATTACAGATTAGTCACTTCCAGTTGGAGGTTAGGTGGAAATTCCTCAGTCGTACAGTTAAAGTGGATTTTAAATATGGAAATTCTCCTTGCACTTGCATTGAAATCCAAAAAGCACTGTTGGACCGTAGTTTGAGTTCAGAAAAATATAACTGCTGCAAATTTGTGTTGGAATGGAGATCTTGCTTCTTGTTTTAGCTGTTGACAGCATAGGAAGTGTGTAAAGCAGCTTGACATTATTTGTGATTCAAGCAATGTTAGTTATGAAAATGATCTTACAACAGAGTAACTTTGGCTTATAAACCCTATTTTGCCTTGTAGTTTCAGGTTGAATTCATGAAGAAACAGTATCAAGTCTATAGCAAAAGCTAATTTCCAAACCCATTGAGGGTTCAATAATAGCAGTCACATTTTCTTGCCTCTGTGCGTGTGTGTGTGTGTGTGTGTGTGTGTGTGTTAATATTGTTGGCTGTGTGGCGGACACTTATGTACAAGTACAGTAGATAATGAATTAAATATTTTCCTCCAAAAAAAGATTCTAAGTTGGGGCTGAGTCAATATGATCTGCAGTTGAGCTGGGTTTGAGTTTTGTTAGGAGCTTTGGTTTGATTTGATTGAGGGCCTCCAAGGTGAGATCAGGATTTTTCCTATGAGCAGATATTATCCTGAAGCTCTTATTAGCCTGTCCACCCTGATTGATGTCTTTCTTAGCTTCAGGTCTTACAGGGGGATCTGTTGTCCGCTCTCCCCCACTGCCCCCATGTCTTCCTTAAGTGGAGTCCTGGCACTTTGGGACTTTTGCCCCTCTACGAATCCTTCTTACCGGAAAAGCCAACGTGTCTCTGAGCCATTCTTGCGGCTCTAATTCATCACCCCTGTTTTTGTGGTCCTGCCCCAGCAGCTGGTGAGTATCGATGGGAAATTTCTGTGAGCGACTGTGGTTTAGCTCTGGGCTTGTGGCTTTTTTGGATTCTAACCTGTCACATCAGCCCTCACACTGTCTTTACAATTTGTTTCAATTAGGCTGATTTCTCATCATCAAATATGGTGGGTTCTTCCTCCCTTCCACTTCAGACAGGGCTGAGGACCACTGTGTAGTGGGCAGTGCTACGAAGAATTGTCACTCTCTGCAGTTTAGTTCGCTTTGTGTCCCACTCTGCTCTCATTTCTTTGATGGTTTTCTTTTCTTTCTTTCTTTTTTTTTTTTTAACTATAATATATGTAGATTACCTGGTTTGTTTTGGGTGTTAGGGCATGAATAATGGTCTCTCTCAACTTTCTCCCTCCCAGCAGGATGAGGAAACTTCATCTCTAATCTTTATTCTCCAAAGGAGTGATGGGGAAGGGCAGAGCAGAAAGCAATGTACTTTTCAGAATATGTGGAAGAAGATGTAAAACATAGCCCATATTATAATTTAATGTTATATTTGAAAAGTGAGAATAATGACATTTTAAACAATACAAACTAAATAATAAGCATTATCTGTACCAATCAGAAATCCCTCACTCTAATGGGCATGCCTTGTTTTCTTTTTCATATTTTATTTTATTAGTACCTGTTAATGTTACAGGATGGTGGGGGTTATGCTGGGAAATTGGTGTATGCATTTAACATATCTCAAGGGCACCCCTTTTTAAGAAGGGTCTATCATAGCTGTTGGCAAAGAAAGAAGAGGAGAAATGCTACACTTATCCAAAGAACACACAGATTTTAAAATATTGGGAATCAGTCCCCTAAACTCTACATTATTTGTTTCATTTGTTATATTGTCAGAATGCGATTACAGAAGAAGAAAAGTGTGTTGTGTGTGCATGTGTGTGTTTTCTCTGACTTCAAGTTTTGACTGAGAGAGTAAAGGAACTCTACGCAAAATAGGCAGTAGGGAAGCAAAGGCGGATAGAAAGTGGGTGAAATCGAGAGCAAGCTAGAGCCCAGGAGGATGGGTCAAAACCCAGGTCTGTCCTCCTTGCCTCGGACTCTGATGGCCTTAGTGTCCACACAGTCTGAGGCCCTTTGTCTTGGAGCTAAACACACACCTGCCCCCAAAAAACTGAGAGAGAGTCCTGCTTACCAGGAGCAGCCATGAGCTGGCCACCGCCTCACACCTATAGGGGAGCCAACATAAATGACAATGTGTGTGAACTACAGAATGTCTGCCACCTCATTTCTACCCTCCAGATTACACAAGATGCTCTCTCGTGACTGACCCTAACCGGAAAGATAGAGGGCAGAGACTTCCGGGGATGTAGAGCAAGCTAGCCTAGTTGTCATAGTGCGGAATAACTTCCCAGGCTAATTAGCTCTCCATCAACCCACTCTTTGGCAGATATATTTCTAAAAATTTTCAGGACCCCTGTCACATCTTTTTCCACCTACCCTTCAAACTGTTGTCTTCCATGTGCCTTTCTATGGCTTCCTCACCTTATTAATGCCACTATATTATCGACCTCCAAATTAATGAACTTCAAAGTAATTTTTGGTGTACTGCTTTTTCTTTTATGCCATGTACATTATTTATTCCCAAATTATTGTTTTATTCCCAGAGTCTCCTCTATCTTTCCAACCTGTCATCTTGCCAGAAGCAGTAACTTTCCATTTCCATTGGATCATTGCCATTTCCACTTTTCTACCACCAACCTTCTGTAATTCATCTATTATCAGTACTGAATCATTTATGTTAAAATCCTATAGTCAAGTTCTCCAAAGAAACTGAAACAGCAGGATATGCGCAGAGAGAGATGTGTGTAAGAAGCGATTCTTATGAATTGGCTCACAGCATCTGGAAACCAAGATACGCCAGCCACAAACTGGCAAACCAGGAGAGGAGAGGCGTAATTCAGTTCCATCAGAAGGTCTGAGAACAGGGAAGCCAGTAGTGTGATTTCAGTCCAAAGCCCGAGAACCTTGAGCTCCAATGTCTGAGGGCAAAAGAAGGTGATGTTCCAGCTCAAGAAGAAAGAGAAAGAATTTGCCCTTCCTCCACTTTGTTGTTCCCTTCAGGCCCTCAATGCATTGGGCGATACTCACTCTCATTGGTGAGGGGGAGTCGTCTTTACTCAGCCAACTAATATTTTTTTGGCACATCTTCACAGACTCACCCAGAAATAATGTTTTACCAGTTATCTGGGCATTGCTTAGCCCAGTCAGGTTGACACTAACATTAACCATCACAAACCCTTCATTTCATTACCTCCATTTCTATCTTTAAACCAAGACTCTGTATACACTCTCAAACTATGAAACTCTTTGTTTTTCTGTCCAAGTAGTACCTGAAAACTGCCTCTTTCATAATCCAGCTCATATTACTATAAATAGAAGGCATTCAAAAGATAAGGAGTTAACACGCTGGAGTGGATTCATTGAGAAAGAACTGCTGGGCCACCCACTAATTATAACTTGGGAGAGTTCAGAAGACGTGCCCTTCATCAAAGCTTTAAGAATTGCATTATTAAAACAAATGCCAGCATCCTTGTAAGAGTCCTGTAGAAACCATTCTTGGCGAGCCACTGATACTGCCATAAACCAGCCTTCCTCTGTTCCTCGGGGAGGATGGGACACTGGGGTGACGGGCACCACATGACATAACTAGACTGTCTTAGTGACTAGGGACAAAGAGAACATGTTTGGCACAGTGGACAGCAGAACTAAATGATCATCACAATGGTTTGAAGTTTGGTATTGGCTAATTTATTCTTATATCATTAGGACTGAAATAAATGGAGTCTACTGAAGTCTTATTTGATTTGTATACTCGAAAATCCTCTTAAATCTGGAGTAAAGAAGTGTGACTTAAATCCACAATAGCCAGTCCTGAACCCTCAAGCTCTTCCCAGATTTGGTTCAGTTCACAGAGAACTCTTCAAATTAAAGGGAGGCTGGACCTCTCAAGAAAAGTGTGGTTATGTTGCTACAAAGAAAACTCGAAATATTCTGCCAACCCTTCTTCAGATGCTCGTAAGTCCACTTACCAGTGTGATTATGTGTTTGTGGGAGGGGAAGTAATCAAGACCGGGAGAATTATGGCACACGAACTCTGAACCGACACTGATCCCTAGAAACCCAAACCATCAGCGTGTAACAGTCAAAAGTGGACCCTTAAGAAGTTGGGGGATGTGTTGAGCTTCGGCTTGAGCTCAACTGACAGTAGGCTGGAGGGATATTTGAATCCAGCTCAGGATTATGTTCCCAGTTCTGAAATGCAGAGTCGCAACGTTCATCTTCAGAAAATGGTAGGCTCCAAAAATTATGAAATGAGGACATTTGTGATAGAAAAGGCCAGGAAAAAGTGCCTGATTTTATACCTGCCAAAATAATAAGCCAAAGGCAGTATAGAATGTCTGGAGGAATTGCAGAGAACAGCGCCGCCATAAAGGTTTTAAAGGATGGACTGAAAGGATTCAACAAAAGGATTCAACTGTCAGGGCCAGCAATACATCTGCACTGTCCTGTCTGAAGCCTTCTCAAGTGTCCAGCCTTCTATCCTAATCTAATCTGAAGAGACATTGATTGCCCCTCCATTCCACAAGACACCACGCAAGTCATTTGCACTGATGACGTCACGTTGACTGACTATAATGAGCATACACTGTCTGTATTAGATGATTCTAGAGTCAGTGGTTTGCAAGAGAGCAGATTTAATACAGGAGATTTACACATTACAACATTCGCACACACAAGCCAAATGCAGGAAGAGTGTAGAACGTCTAACTATGCACTGGAAACCCCAAAGATCCAATCAAGAGCCGGGAGCCCAGAGCACTGTCCCGTGTACATTCGTGTCTGCACTAGAAGACTGCAGACATCTTTCCTGGAGCCAGGGTACAACACTCACAGCTGAGATGAAGACCAGAGCTCCCCCAAAGTGAACAGCAGCCATCACTGATGACAGCAAGGTCCCAAGCTCCTTCTGCAACGAGAACGGCCAAGTTTCCTTTGGGGAAACCAGCTGCCACAGAGCTGCTCCTGGGAAACAGCTGTCTCCTATCTTCTGCTCCTGTTCTCCTCTGTGTTGTGTTGGCAAGAATCCTCAGGTGGATCCCTCATGCCCGGAATCACAGCGACTCAGTTCAGCTGGGCGTTCCTGCTCAAGTTAACCATATTCAGTCCACCACATTATCACCTTTTGTCTTAGCAGAAAAACAAATAGCATGCTTGCCATAGGTGGACCACCACTGCCTGTAGGCAAATTATAGGACAGGCTCTTTGGATTTTGGAGCACAGCTATGCCATTTTCTAAAGACAGCTCTTTTGTCTCTTTGTTTAAAATAGCTTCTGATTTGCTACTGGGCCCAGAAAACACTGGATGTTTGACTACCTGGACAAAGTTTTGACTTACGCCCAAACCACCCACTGTGACCCCAGCATTTGACCCTTTAAACCATATGGCGGGCATGCAAAGTAGCTCTCTATCTGCAGTGGATGTAATGTGTGCAAGACTAGGTTTAAACAAGTCCCCAAAGTACAAATAAGTTGCTTGAGCCCCAGACTCAGATTCCTACGGCTCTTATTGCTATTGAAATGCTTCCTCTCACGCTCAATCCACACCCTTTGCCCCCTAGGCCATTCTCTAGGTCCGCTACTAAGGAAGAGCTAGTTCAGGCCTTGTTACAGACTTTGTTAGGGCACACCAGCACCATCTGAAAGCCAATTTAAGAGTGGCCCTAAGGGACTGTGCTTATAGGAGGTCATTCCAGTGGGCAGAGTTGGATACAAATTTGCCTTTCCTGTGTATAATGCTTCTGGAGAAAAACTACTCTTTGTAGACTTAACACAATGCCTTATTCATTCTATTAGTATTCCTCACTGCAATGCTTCTGATTTTTATACCGGACAAATTACAGCAATAGACTAAGACTCATGCAATTCACTCGGCTGGTCGTGTTCAGTGTTGCTTTGAGGTAGCGGGCCTGAGAGGACGATGGCACAGCCCTCTGGACACTCAGCTGTGGGGACACCTGGACGGCAATCCTTTGCGAGGGTAGGATGTTTTACAGGACACAAGATATGCACTCAGTCAGCGACTGCCTTATGATGCTTTTTTCCCCTCAAATCAACAAAGCAGGGGAAGGAAATGAGACTGGCTCCTCTTATTACTAACTAATTGTTCACTGGTAAAGCTTGGACTCCCAACTTGTCCTCAGTGTGCTCAGTCCTCTCAGCTTGTGCTCAGCTGTTTTAGAGGTCTCAGTCCTCAAAGTGCTTGTACCAGGAACACAGCAGCAGTTCCATTGATCTAGAGGCTGAGACTGCACGCTGGCCACTTCGAGCATCTTATGCCACTGAACCTACCAGCAAAAAGTGGCTTATTGTGCTACCTAGTGTGATTGGTTCTACTTCTGATGGGTAAACTGGCTTGCTGCTACTCTGTGGGGCAAGGCGGAATATCTCTGGACTGAGCAGATCTCTGGGGACGCTTTATCATACTTCTGTGAAAATTAGTTCAAAGAAAACTACAACCACCCAGTGCGGCAAGACCAAATAGTACAGACTTCTGAGGAATGTAGGTTCAGCTCAACCTCCAGGTGCCAGCTGAGAGCAGACAATACTAAATGGGAAAAGGAAATTATAAATTATGGGACCAATTGCAGGAATGAGGTTCATGTATACCCATGTTTATAGCAGCACAACTCATAATAGCTGACTTTCGAAAATGGCCTATATGTCCATCAACAGATGGATGAATAAAGAAAATATGGGGTATATACACACTGGAGTACTACTGAGAAATAAAGATGGATAAATTTGTGTCATTTGTAGGAAAATGGATACACCTTGAGACCATAATGTAAGTGAAATAAATCAGACACAGAAAGTTAAATATCACATGGTTTCTCTTACATGAGAAATGCAAAGTATAAATAATTTAAAGAGCAAAATAAAAGATAGACAGTAGGAAACAGGGAGATAGACTTTTTGCAGGTGAGAAGGGGCTCAAAGAATGGAGGGAGAAGGGAGGGAGGAGGGGGAAAAGGAAAGTAAGAAGGATTAGTATGCAATACTTATATAAGCAAACTCCCCCAAATGGATGAATTCTTTATGTCTCACAAACACGTGCTAATAAAGTAATAATAAAATGTGCCTAGCAAATAAATAAAATTGACATTTTTTGGCCTTTAATCTACCTGGGGCTGATTTTTAGTGTCATGTGAAGTGGCGGTTAAATTTGTGATTATTGGTTAAATTTATTTGTTAAACACATGTATAGTGAAAGAAAAAGAAATGAAGAGGGTAGTAAGTACAGGTTTTTTTTATTAGTACACGTTTGCAGTACATAATGTTTACATTTCTTGTGTGTACTTGGTACATGTACATAACACATCTTGATTCTGTTTTTCTCCCCTTCTAATTTTGGGGGGGGTTTTGGGTGCTGGGGATTGAACTCAGAGTCTCGCGCTTGCTAGGCTAGTGCTCTACCACTTAAGCTAAATCCCCAACTCTATCCCCTTTCAGTTTGCTGTGAATATATTGATATATGTGCATGTCAGTATACACACATCACTTTTTTGTTGCCCAATTCTTCTACTATCTAACGTAAGATGTGAACTATACATTATAATTTAAGTTACAGGCTATCAAAAAGGAAATGAGGGCTGGGGATTTAGCTCAGTGGTTAGAGTGCTTGCCTAGCAAGTGCAAGGCCCTGAGTTCCAGCCCTGATGCCAAAAAAAAAAAAAAAAAAAAAAAAAGAAAGTGAGAGTCAGCTAAAAGGTAAACGGACTCAAGTCAAAGATGGATCTTACTTCCGTATCCTTCAGGGAGGAGGGATCTATGTCTTCTTGGGTATATGAAAGATAGTTATATCTTGCTAAGTGCAAGCATGATTTTGCTATTATCGTTATTGGAAAGTCATTAAAAGAGGTTGTGTTGTTGCCAAATCAAGAAAAGAGGACCACACTGAATTATTCTGCCATCCTGCAGAATTCTCTTTCCCTTAGGATTCTGAATGAGAGTTGGTCTAAAGAGCAGACTGCACGAAATCTGAAAGGCAGAAGAAAATAGTGGCTTGCAGAAGTTTGCTGCAGTCAGATATACTGATGCATAGATGCAGAGGTCCCTGTGGATGGGAGTTTGGCCCTCACCCTCCCTGAGTTCCACGATCAGTCCCCAGCTTCCCTCTAACCTCTCCAACAGTTCCTTCTTCATGGTCTCACTCAATCAAATGGCTGTGATTGGTCTCTTGGGTTTCTGTGCGAGTTTCAACTTGTCCATCTGTGCCAGTATTTCCATTGATTGGTTCTTGATTGCTCGGGGTGAGAGTTCATGTAGAAAAGGCAAGATAAATGCTTGATTTTTTTCTCTTTATTTGAATATATCCCTATGATCTTCCAAGATGACAGTCTAGCTTTTGTCCCCCAGATATCTAAACTCAGAGATTAAACATATTTGAACTATTTCAATGCATTGCAATTAATGCTCTTATTAATATTCAAATTGACCATTATTGATCATCTCTCAAGTTCTAATATATATATAGAGAGAGAGAAAGTTGTTATACAATATTCTTAAACCTCCATTATTTCTTCTCTTTCTCATACATTATTTAAAAGTATAGTTTCCTTTTACATTTTCAATTATGTATTGCAAACATGTACAGAAAAGAGAAAGGGATCAGGGATGGGTAGAGAGGGGAGAGGGGAGGGAAAGAGAATGAAAAAAGGAATGAAGATATGTTATGTTCATGTATCAACTTCCCACAAGGTATGGAACCATTATGTACTACACACATGTACTAATGAACTGACATTTTTTTCAAGAGCGTGGAATCATTTATTTTTATTGACTTCGTATTGAACTGCATTATGGTTCAGAGATTGTTGTTGTTTGATACCAGTAATTTTTTTTTTGATACCAGTATTTTGAAATTTGCTGAAATGCCTTATGTTCAGAGGTCAGCAAACATGTGCCGTAAAGGGCCAGGTAGTAAATATTTTAAGCTTTGTAAGCCATATTCTCTCTTCACTTTACCAGTTTTTCCTTTGTATAACTCAATACTATTTCATCACACACATCAAGGTTTAGGATTTTATATCTTGGTAAGTTGACCTTTTAAAATTGATCACGAATGTTCCTTTTTATGCCTACTAATTTTTAGCCTTGACATCTGTTTTTTCTGATGAAATGACGGCTATGTCCGTTTTCTTTCGGTTGTATTTGCCTGTTATATGCTTTTCTTGTCTTTTTAGTTTTAAGCATTGCTGTATTTCTTCTGACATTTTATGTGGAGGCCTTCTGAACTTCATCGATTAAGAAATCTGCCCTGGTTCTACCTGCTTTCTGATGTCCGAGTGTCATGAGTCATGTATTGTGGTTATAGATCATTCTAGACTTTATGTCATGTCTCTTTTAAATTTTGATCTGTCCGCCATTTTGCTGTATTTCTCTGTTCTCTTCTTGGGACAGGGAGAGTAACGATCAGCAAGCACCCCATCCCGCCCTCCGTGCACCGCAGGGAGGCAACGCTGCTGATCTTGGGCAGCAGGAAGGAGAGTGACATCTGTCGTTTTGCTCCAAGGCTGGGCAGGTGGGTTTGAGTGCCCCGTGTGTTCCTTTATCCTGCCGCGACGCTCGCAGCATGCCAGATGGGAAAGCCTTCCTCCATCAAGCCCTTCAGCATGGAGCGGAGTCTCCTACCAGTCGGTGTCACTCTGAGGCAGGAGGAAGAAATACCGCACATTTTGTTTGTGTGAGGTCAGTGAGACACTGAAGCTAATTCAACCTCACAGCCTAAAGTAGCCAATTGTGAGTGACATATTATCTCGAAATCGTTTGTGTGATTGCATTTTTAGTATTTAATTTTCTTTCCCATTTTTCCCTCTGGTTTGGAATATATTTTGCCTGTTTCTGTTTCCTTTGTGGTTATTGAGGGGTGGGATAGGATTGGAGGAAAACTGAGTTGGAGATTTCACATTGTGAGCTCAATGTGGTTTTGTTTTTTGTTTTTTGGTGGGGGCAGTTTTTTGAGACCAGCTCTCATTATGTAGTTCAGACTGGCCTTGAGCTTACTGTGTAGTCTGGCCTGACCTCAAACTCCAGGGGATCCTCCTGCCTCAGCCTCCCAAGTGCTGGGATTATAGGCATGCGCCATCACACCCAGTTTTTGAGCTCAGTGTGGCCTAAAGTATGCTTTCCTCAGGATCTGACTGTTGTTATTTATGTAGTTGCCTCCCTCAGCATGTCTGGTGCACTGCACTGGTGGAATGAATCCTTTCACCTTTGTCTTGCCAATATACAGACACTGACACTGGTCTCCCAACACATGCGACAGGCATATAGTCGCTAAGCCAGATGCTTTGGCCTAATGTTTTTCTGATTTCAGATATTTTGGATTTAGGATGGTGACACAGTATACTTCTGAAGCAAACATTTAAGTAGCTCAGCAACCAAATGTGTGACTATTCAGGACAAATAGGATAAATACAAACAATTAAATATCTCTCAGCGGTTCACATCAGGACCTGCCATCGAATTAGTTATGAAAAAAACCTCATTTTTCATAATTTTCTGGAATTACAGGTAAAGACATAATTATCTGTGTTTCTTTAAATAAGCTACAAATTAACTGATTCACTTACTGATTTGTTACTCAAATTCTAGTCCTAAGGCTAAAATTGGTCACTTTAATGGAAATTCATGTTTTCCAGGCTCTTTAGCAGCAATTCTTTCCCATTGGCTTTTGCATCAATACCAAGTCATCAAATGAAGATCATTTCTGGACTGAGGGGATGGCTCAGGAGTAGAATGTTTACCTAGCATGTAAAGGGCCCTGGATTCCATCCTCAGCCCCACACACACTCACACACACTCACACACACACACGCACACACACACACACACACACACCACTCAGGCATGGTTAAAATGGCCGTCAATTTCTCATCTCTTAGTTTCAGCATTATGTTTACTGATTATAAAACTTAATTTTGAACACAAAATTTTAAAAACATGTATTACATTAACATTTTTTCATGGCAGGTCATTTAGAACAGTAAAACATCTGGAAACTATAGCATATGAAAAATATTCAAAAGATCAAGTATATTATAGAGTAGAAAGTCATGGGGTATGTCAAGCATATTACACGCTTTTAGAATTTTAGAAGGAATTGTAGAGGCCTCTTAATTTAACCTTCTATCCACGATAAGAATCCCATCCAAGAGACTTCCCTGTGAGCAATCATTGCTCTCTTCTGAATATTGAGCTCAGGGCCGGGGATTTAGCTTAGTGGTTAGAGTGTTTGCCTTGAATATTGAGCTCACCCCTATTTAGAGCAGCCCCCAAATATTCAACCTGCTAACCTAATAGCTAAGTAGTTTTTCCTGATATTCAGTAGCTTATTATTCTTACTACCAATCCACCTAGGACACACACACATACACTCAACACACACATCTTGTTTTCTCCAGGTTAAATATACTCGGTTCTCCCAAAAATGTACTAGGATAAAACTGTTTAAATCCGCAAATGTCAGAATTAATATTCCAAAGTGGAGGTGCTACTAGAACTCACTATAAGAAAGAATTTTCTAAATCGAGCTTTCCAGTAGTGAAGCACCAGAACGAGCTGAGTAAGATAATAAATGATTGTCAAGACCGACAGCCCACTGCATGAATTAGTATCCACAAGTCCCTGCTGATAGAAAGAATCGAATAGATAAGTAACTGTAGGAAGGGGACACCCTTCATTATTGATTCTGACTCATGTAGAAGAAATGATGGGATGAAAAAAATTACTGACAAACGCCATGGTGATAATGGGTCCAGCAAGAACAATCAGTAGACACCGAAACCAGTGGGTAGAGTGTGATGCGAAACAGGAAATCTGCTGAGCAGAGAGAACGCTTGGCGACGACAAAGGCAGCAATAGTAACACTATGGCAGAGCCCACATTAGCCAAGAAATAGTCATTGCTGGGAGTGGCACACGCAGCAGCTGCCCCCAACAAGCACTGGGGACACACATGGCATCGATTTTGCAGTTTTCTTGCCCAAAATACATAACATGAATCTAATCATGAAGAAACATCAGACAGACCTAGATGGAGGAATATTCTGCAAATTAACTGCCAGTATTTATCAAAAGTGTCGAAGCCATGAACAGCAAACTGAAGAGCTGTCTCAGACCAGAGGGGAACAAGGAGGTGCGGGGACTCGGTGCCCTGGACCAGGAAGGGATGTTGGGACAGTCCTGAATGCGGAGTGGAGACCTCACTAGGGAGGTATCAGACTTGATTTCTGGTTTGATTCTGTTCTAAGGCTAAGTAAGGTATCATTTGCGGAAGCTGGGCATACAAACTTGTCCTTTTTTTGTAATGTTTTGGAAGTCTGAAATTCTACTGAAGTAAGAAAAAAATATTTTTAAAGAATCATATGCCTTCCTAGAGTGGGGAATATCTCATTTTTCATGGTAATAGACAAATCTGAAGAAATTCCTGCCATGGGGTAAAGACCTAGTTTGTTGACATGTAAGTTCCTGCTCAGTTCCTGAATTGCGTGATTATTTGATTTCAAATGGTTGGGCAATGGTGAAACAAACCTTCTTTTGCAGTCTTTTTCCTTTTTTCCCTCCGTGAATATTAATCTCACACTAAATCATCCTCCTAAAACAAGATGTGAGCTTTTTGTCCCCATTTTTTTTTTTTTTCCTTAAAGAAGCGAATACATTGTTTGCTTCTTGGTCAGTTTGAACTTAACAGTCAATTTTTACAAAATTCCCAGGAAAGGTGCCAAATATTGATTTGGTGGTTGTCAGATAAAATATGTGTTTCATGTTAATCTGTAATAAGGTACATTTTATAAAAGTCAAATTGGATTTAAAAGAGTTCTTTAAAATATTTTGAATTGGTTTACATATGATCCTGTGGGCATTACTGAGAGGGACTATTTTCTTGTATGATACAGTATTGCTTTTTTGTCAGAAAGGCAAATGATAAAGGATACTTAAAGCCACACGGAAAAGCATCAGACAGGGTAAGAATCTGCTATACATAAATCTCATTAGGCCTAAATAAAATGGTGTAGAAATCTTCTATGACATGGGTACTTGTTGACAGTTGATTAATTGAAAAGAAGCTGATTAAAACAGCACAAATATATATATATATATATATATATATTTTTTTTTTTTTTGTGCTAGGAATTGAACTCGGGGCCTTATGCTTGCAAGGCAAGCACTCTAACCGCTGAGCTAAATCTCCAGCCCTGGTGTTTTACTTTAAAGTATCTTAAATACATTTTTTTAGATGTAGGGCCAAAGATTTAAAAATATACCTATCTTATTTTATTTTTTTGTTTTCAGCATAGGTCTGTAGATTATAGTGACCTACCTTTCTTTCATAATCCAGACCCATAATTCCTGGTGTATGATTTCTAACTTGAGTGTCTTTAAAGTGAATGAAACACTTCAAAACAAATACAAAGCAATCGCAGGGCAGAAATATAAAATAAACTTAGACTTTACATTTTTCTTTTGCTAACTTCCTATAGCTGGGCCCCTCCCACAACTAAATCCACAGTTTTTTGTACTTCTTCGCCCTTTCCAATCTTTGCAGAATGCTGAATTTAGTTTTTGCAGTGATTAGGGTGGGGTATCAGTTTGATTGGCTTTGGGATTGGCCTGGAGACTGGTGGAGCAGACTTTTGGATGTGTCTGGGTGGGCCATGGAGGTGTGGCCCCTCTCCCTTCCTCTCTGGCACTGTTCCCCTGCTTTGCTTCCCAGCTGCCATGAGCTAAGCAGCTGCATTCCACCATGCCCTTGCAGCAGGAAGTTCTGCCTCGGAGCCAGCGACTATGGACTGAATCTCCTTAAAAAGCAAGCCAAACTAAGCCTCTCCTTCCTTACATTGTGAGCACTGGGCATCGTGTACAGCAAAAGGAAAGCTGAGTGATACAGTTTTCTAAGAAACTGCAACCTTTTTTTGTCACACTATTTCATCAGATATCCAATAGTTCATTAATTTGGACAATTAAAATAACAAGTATAACTGGTAGAAACCAGTCCGAGAATGAATAGGACTGCTTGATATATCTAGAACATTACTGAAGGGAGTGGACGTGCTCCAGGCAGGTAGCGAGTTGCTTGCCAACTGCCGAAATGGGTGTGTATGGACTTGTAAGATATTTCACGGAGGCACTGAGAAGCATGTAGTGATCTAGAGAGGGGGCTAAGAGGAGTGTTTGTAAGAAGACCACTGTAGTGGCAGACGTGCCCAGATATCCAGTGCGAAGCTTCCTAATGTGGCTGCAGCTAGCTCACAGGTGTCCATGTGAGTTAGAGGAAGGTGCTCTCTCCAGCCAGCACTTGGTGAAGGAAATGTGGGCCGAGCAACTCCCCAGCTCTGAGGATGCCATTTGGGCCTGCCCTTCCGCGTAGGGCACTGCCTACCTATCTGGCCCTGGGGCAGAAAATGGATAGGACTGGGGGAGGAGAAAGGAGCTGGTCGGTACTCCTGCATGAAAGATGGAGCAGAGAAACACGAAGACAAGACAGAGCTGATCGGTAGTCCTGGAAGAAATTTCATGTTTCCAGAGGTCCATACATGCGATTTCATGACACTTAGACAGAGCGTTTTGCCTGGCCACCCAGCAGATCGTCCTTCCTGAGGAGGAAAGCCCTCAGCACATAGGCCAGAGCAGGCTGTGTTACTTTCACACAGCTTCCTGGACTGTTTTCCCTCCACTTCTCTACTCTTCCACCTTGGCTTCTCCTCCTCCCAAGTACTCTAAGATCACTAAGTCAGATCTGCCTTCAGTGCCCTCTTTACCGACCTTGGCTCTTCTGTGTCTCTCAAAAATGTTCCCACCAATTAGGTGACACCTAGAACTCCTTTCACAATGGCCAGAACCTTTTCTTACAGAATTCATTATGAAAATAGCACAGCGTGGTTTACTCACACTCACGCTTAACAGTCCACGAACCGACAAACATGTCAATAGTCCGTGAATGAACAAACATCCATGACTGACTTAGACAAGAAAGTGCAGGTACCTGAGAGTGAAGGAAGGAAACCAAAGAGGGGATGATACAGAACTCAAAACTAAATCTCTCCGTTTTACAAGCCTACCGTCAACTAAGCCTAGGTGAAAAGAAGTTGATTTTCACGTCGGATTTTCTTGTTTATGTTGGTTCTTGGCTTGTGTGTTGCCTTTTGTTTTGCTTTGCTTTGGGGTATCGGCGCTTACCCTGTGAGCCTCTGACACCACGAAGACTTCCACTGAGCCTTGAAGATTTAATTGGGTTTTAAACATAAGCAGTATTAATGTAAGCTTACTAATTATAAAGGAGTTCATCAACCGGCATTTGTTCTTTCAAAACTGGAGAATTTTTAGCACTGAAAGAGAAGGACCTTTCTTCCTTCTGCTGCTTGCACACTGAACCAGTCCTAATATGTATGTAGTCTCTTATGGAGATTACCGCCATCCCATATGTGACCATCTGTGTTAATCAGCTTTCTGTCCCTGTGACAAAACAGCCAAGAAAATCAACTTGTGAGAAGTAAAGGTTTACTTAGGCTCATGGTTTCAGTCTATCGTCACTTGACCCTGTTGCCTTGTGTTGCGGCACAACATCATGGTGGGAGTATTTGATGGGGGAAACTGCTCTTCTTGTGGCAGCTGGGAAGCAAAGAGAGAATAAGGAAGGGGCAAGGGTCCCCGTACTTCCTTCAGGGATACCTCACCAACCCGAGCTTACTCCCTTTACTAGGTAGGCCTACCTCCTAGAGGTCCTGTCACCTCCCAAGAGTGCAACAAGCTGGCAACCACGTTTTTAGCACACAGACCTTTGGGAGACATTTAGGACCCAAACCATAACTCCATCTTCATTGTAACATCTGTATCTTTACCTTTGTTTCAACTCCCCTTATTTTTCTGTGTAAACGCTCCTTCCATGTATGCATAGGCTTCTTACGTCCTTTAAAACTGAATAGCTAATCAAACACTTGCCTCATTCAAAGAAAATAATCATGTCTTGTCCTGTTGAATATCTTTTTAGAAATTTTTTATTCCAAATAGTAGGGTGACTCAATTACTTTTCCTCTTTTGGTTAGAATGAAAATGTTTACACCTACAAGGAACACAGAGATCATCTGGACTTTGGCTTGTTTGCTAGTTCTCAAACTTCTTTAATGGTTTCTAGCAAGAGAGCTCATTAAAACACAGCTTGAAGGGCCTCACCCTGAGTTTCTGACTCAGGAGGTCTGGGAATGGTCTAAAAACTTGCCTTCATGTAAGTTCCCTGGTGATACTGTGGTTCTGGTCTATGGACAACACTTTGAGAATCCCCCTAAACCGCGCATTTCACACTTGAGAAGACTAAGCCTTAGAGAAGTAAAGTATTTGTCCCGAAGTGACTGAACTCAGAGCCAAGACAAGCACCTTGGTCTTCTGACTTTCACGTGTTAATTACACACATGTGCTATTGTTTCTTTTAACATTTACCAACCGTCTACATGGCCACTTCTATGTTCTTTTGGCACTGACCAAGATCTCAAATATCATTATGCTACTTTCCCCTGCTAAGCTTTATAGTGGATTTACAAAGTAATTTGAGGTATAAATCCTGTAGCCAGGCAGCAAGACCAGGCCTGAGATCCTCTCCTTAAGGAGAAGAATGCTGTGGTACAGCCTTTGTTCATTTTTCTTTCTAGAAAAACCTTGCAGAGACCTTAAACAGCAAATTTTTTCATGAAACTCCCATTTGCATTTGGTTTTGTAGCAAAGAAAATAACATTTCACCCTCCCCTCCTGGGTTCTTCTGTTGGGCCCCTGGACATTAAACTGACAAGAGACAGTTTAGCAAGAGAAAAGAACAGTGTAATTATGGGCACATAATGTTTCACAAAGAAAAGAGATTTGGGAAGGTGACCAGATGATTGAGGCTTATAAACCGTCTCAGTCTGGTTGTGTTGCTATAATAAAATACTCAAGATGGGGTACTTGATAGGATAAAAAACTTTATTTGGCTCATGATTCTGGTGGTTGGAGGTTCTAAACAGCCAGCATGGTGCTGGTGGACTGGCAGGGGCCTCCTGCTAGCATCGTAACACAGCAGAGAAGCACAGAGGGAACTAGACGTGTGGGAAGTGGTCAGGTTTGTGGGGTGGTCTTGGCAACGTAACTGCTGTCTTGAGAACTAACGTAGTGCGACCCCTCCTCTGCGGGGGGTGATCCCTGCACTAGGGTGGAGCCCTCACGCCCTGCCTTCCATCAGGCACCGCCTCTTAAAGCTCTCACCACCCCGAGCCCACCACTCTGGGGCCAAGCTTTCAGTGCAGGAAACTTTGTGGGATGCAGCATTTCCAAGCCACAGCACGCACCATAGCATACATCATTTCTAAAACACAGGGTAGCTGAACCATAGCAACCCATAGCATAACATCTCAGGCTAAGTGAAGGAGGAGAAATTTGGGGCTTCTGGGTGGGGGGAGAAAAGTGATGGAAAAAGGAGGGGAAGAAATAAAAGGTAAGTAAGTATTGTCTCATGATACAGATAAGAGCTTCTCCTGTGATAAGAGTTATCTCCAAACTGGGTGTGGTGCTGCCTAAAATCGCAGCACTCTGGGAGGCTAAAGCAGAAGGATCCGAAGTTCGAGCCTGGCGTAGGCAATTTATGGAGCAACTTATCCTTGCACTGAAAATAAAAAAGTTTTTTTTTTAAAAAAGGAAGTGGGGAATGCTAGAGATGTGGTGTCTTAGTTACTTTCTCCTCTCTGTGACACAAACCCATCACTCACAACTGCAAGGAGGAGAGGTTTATTTTGGTTCATAGTTTGTAGAGGTTTCGGTCTGTAGTGGGCTGGCTCCAAGGCAGGGCCCCGTGGCAGGGGAGAAACAGCTCCTGGCATGATGGTGGGAAGCAGAGAGATCCAGAGAGGAGGGCGGGAGATACAGCCTTCCAGGCCACGCCCCCAGTGGGCCATGGTCTATTACCAGGCTTCACCTCCCAACATTGCATTAAACCATAAGCACATTAAGCTCTAAGCAGATTAATCTAATGGTGAGTATCGCACCCCTCAGGGGCCAATAACCTCCCCAAAGCCCCACCTACGATCACACGAGTCTTTGCGGACACATCCAGATATGAACCATCTCATGTAGCTTAGTGCGAAGTCCCTGGGTACGATCCTAGTAATACACACACACACACACACACACACACACATACACACACACACACACACACACACACACAGAGGAGTTGTCACCAGCAGTAGCTGTCTTCTGGTACAGATCCCTTTACAAATAGAAATGTCCTTTATAAATGCAATTTTCCCTTACAAAAGAGGGAATTTATACTCTACTTTTTAGGCATTAGGAAGTGATAAAGAGCTTTTCCTGTGTCTGCTGATTCTCAATTGCTTTTAGCTCAAAATAATCCACATACCGGGCTGGGAATTTGGCTCAGTGGTTAGAGTGCTTGCCTTGCAAGTGTAAGAGCCCGAGTTCAATTCCCAGCACCAAAAAAAAAAAAAAAAAGTGTGTTTTGGGCTGGGGATTTAGCTCAGTGATTAGAGTGCTTGCCTTGCAAGCACAAGGGCCTGAGTTCGAGTCCCGGCACCACCAAAAAAAAAAAAAAATCCACATACCAAAGAAACATATTTTGGGTGGCTTATTCTGGAACCCTTCATTCCAGCCCCCCTCTTTGAAAAGTCCTTTTTTTCCCCAGGAAATTCCATATATCAAGAGCTGAGTTGGTATCTACACAGAGAGATTCAAGTTAGGTGTTGCAAGATAAGAAAGGCAAGAAAATGTAGATTGGAAGGAGGATGAGTAGAAAAGGTCAAATTTAAACACATTGCTCATCTTATTGAATCAGCCCCTCAGACCTGGGCACAGACCAGGCTAATCAGTCGTGTCTCACTTTAGGAGACAACGTTGTGAGTGGGCAAAGGGTGCCCACCTAAGCTGACTCCTCTATGGTGCTAGCAGTCAGTTAACCAGGGACATTTCTATGGAAACAATGAAAACCAAAGGCGAATGGTTAGAACAAATTATAAATCCTGTTTCTGAGCTGAGAAGGCAATCAGACACGTTTCTTCACCTTAGAAACAAAGCATATTTTAGATGGCGAAGAGTGGACAGGGAGTGGCGATCTGACAATCTTCAGGTTGTAGTCTGAGTGTCTCTGGTGATGGCATAAACAGTGTCACCGTCATGGTTATTTCTTAGAGCAGAGGACAGAAGGGTCCGATTTCATCTTGCCAGGCTTTTTTTAGATAGCGCCAATACAGATCCAGGCAATCAGGTTTTAGTCCTCAGCAGTGCCAAATCGGGAGGGTGAGAGAAAGACTGGAAATGTTCATTACTAACAAAATGCAAAAAAAGGCAAGAGTCAGTTTACGAAGAGGTTTAAAGAAAAAAGCTAAAAGACAGTGAATATAGGTAGGATTTGACAGTCCATGATGAGTGTGTGATAGTTTTTCATTGAAATGTGTATTTCTTTCATCAAGTACCCCATTTCTATTAAAGTAAGACTATTTTTGTTTGAAAAATAGAGCTAATCTCATGAAACTTGGCCTGATTATTGACACATAAATACAGCAAGAATAGCAATTGACAATATAGATTCTTTTAAGTATGCTTTATTGGAACTGTTAACAGAATCCCAGATTATGCTTTTATAAGCCTGTTAAGGTTAGGAAGCCAATCCAAGGATTCAACACCAAACTTCACCAATACTTACAGATTTGGCGGAATTCCTCCTCTCTTCTTGAGGTCTCCCAAATATTTTTGAAAAAATTTTTAAAGTAAAAAGATGTTTAAAAATCTCGATAGAAAAGGATTCATTCACTTGCCTAGCCAGGAAGTGACCTTCCTTATTCACCGGCAAGGTTGGAAACTCTATAAGCCAGAAAGTAGGTTAGTATTCCAAGGGGCTTTGCAAATTTGGGCTCCAGAAAGTCAACCTTAGTTCCTCAAATCTGTCTGGCCTTATCCAATTTTATGCATATCATCCTAAAATATGACACACCAGGCAAAGCCCAGCTAATATAAACAATGTTTCTGACTGTGTCCTGTTAAAGGGAGAACAGATTTTTATTGAATTTATGCAAATAAATATATTCTTTTGGAATAAGGATATTCAATAAAGATTGCTGAACTCTGGAGAGATAAGGTTAGGAAAAAAAGCAAGTATCATCTCTGTTCACAAAGGTGAACTTTACCAAATTGCTGTAAATTATAGATAGTAAAAAGATAAGAGAAAAAGGATCCCCTAAATATGAGGAAGAAACTATTACACAACTGGCAATATTTCAAACAGAAAGTCTATAAAATTATAATCATTCTCATTTGTTTATTCAGTCCCAGGGATTTAATCTTTGTTTTGTTTGATTTTGGGTGTGCAGTTTTAAGGATTCATTGATTTCTCTGTTAGAGTTTCGGAAATTTTTAAATCTAGTCCAGTAGCTTTTTAAAAATTTTTTTTGGTAGGACCAGGAATTAAACTCAGGACCTTCACATGAGCTACATGCCCAGCTTTAAAAAAAGTTTTTTGTTTTGAGACAGGGCCTCACTAAGCTGTCCAGGCGGGCCCTGAACTTGCAGTCTTCTTGCCTCAGCCTCCCAGAAGTACTAGGATTACAGATTTGGGATGCTACACACAGTTTAGTGGAATGATTTTAAAATTATCAAAAACATGTACTTCAGGATACTGGTGTCTTTTTCATGGATCTCTTTGAAGACACAGTTGATTGCAAAAGCTTTTAGAGAAGAACCAGAGTGCGACAACAGTCAGTAAAGGACAAAAGACTTACAACAGCCACAGTTAAAGATCTAACAAGAGTTTCTTATACGATAAATAATAAGGAAATTTGGTTGTTTCTGTAACATAAAACATCTTAAAATAATGTCTATTTATGAAAAACATTATATCAGGGCATATCATGGATAGCAAAGATTGATATATTTTTAGGAGCTTTATATAATTTCTGAAACATTTACATCAATATGACAATACAAATATAAAGAAGGCTAAATATCTCTTCTGAGTTGACAATGTATCCAATGTAATTTAGCATCTTAAAGAAACCTAATTAGTTTAACATCTCTTCCTCAAGGTGAGAGAACAAGTCTTTTGATATTTTCCAGGGTCCCTCTGGGGAATCTCCAAGTTCAAGGTAAAAATGTCTTCAGAATTTGATTTGGGAAAGCTTGCCAAACAATTTCATAAGGTTTGAATGCTTAATTAAATAGGATAATGGGTCACTATGAAATAATAGTTTTTTACTTAACCAAAGTGACAGTAAAGATTTTAAAGGCAAATATGGAAGGTTACAGAGTTGTAAAACCAAAGCAGAAATAAACCTGTAGAAGTCAGCTTTCCATTGTTGTGACAAAACACTTGAGATGCACAAATTGTAAGAAGAAAATATTTATTTTGGTTCCCAGTTTCAGGTTTCAGTGCACAGTCACTTGGGTCTGTTGCTTTGGGCAGAAGTATATGGTGGAGGAGGACTCAAGGTGTCCCGGAAGCAAAGAGAGAGAAATGGGCTGGGCCTCAATATTTCCTTTGAGGGTTACCTAACTTCCTTCTACTAGGCCTTACCTACGAAAGGTTGCCCCATCTCCCAGTAGCCCCACCTTTAGCATATGGGTGCTTTCCCTTTGGGGAAGTTTCAGACCCTAACCAGAGCAAAATCTTAGTTCTTTTTATATTGATGAGGCTCAGTTATTTTTAAGTAACCGAAAACATGATAAAGAGGATCTGTAGCACAGGAAATTATTTTCAAACATCATAGAAGAACTAGAACCAAACGTATTATTCTCCTTTATTTTTAAACTATTACGCTTGACATACATCAAGCAATTCATTATTTTTGTACATTTTATCTTTAGGCTGAATTATAGTTTTATAATCATAAACATCTAGTTTAGGTAGCATAAGCTTATTTCACTAGTAAGTCCAGGTGTAATAAAATTGTCTGCTTTATATTTAATGTTGGCAAGTCTTAAGACATACCTATTTTTCTTTAGACAATATTAACTTAGCCTTTTTTACCAAAGATTATCAAAGAGCATGTGAACATGAAAAAAATAATTGGGGGAGAAGTATATGTAATTCCTGTTTTTCTGAGGGTTTAAGAAGGCTCAATTTATATAAACAGCTATTTAAGTCTAAAGCAGTTACCAGGGCTCTTTTACAAATTTTGGCCATGCCATTTGGAGACAGAAATATCAATATACAAAATATATATACATAGATATATGTAAGTATACAGACAGATGCAAATAGAGATCTCATTGCCTTCATTTAAAAATTTAAGCCACAAATCAAGCACAATGCAAAGTCTACTGGTTATATAAAAGAATTGGATATGTATCGTGTTTCTGGCAGATGGAAGAAGTTACCTGCTCAATGGTGGATAAAACTTTCTACCAATATTTGTAGAGAAGAATTTTTAAGACTTTTCACTTATACAGTTTGTTGCCAAATAGCTCTTTAACAAATTTTTCTTTCTTCTAATGAGATCTTCTCACAGACACCAATAAGATGTTTTAGGGTGAGAGTTCTCCCCCCGCAAAATCCTTTTGGACATAAAATTCCAAATTTCCAAAAGTATCCCCTTCCAATGTCACTGCTAAGCATAAGAAATGACTTAGCCACAGTTGCATGAGATGTTCCCCAAAAAGACTGCAAAAGAAGCAGTCCTACCCATGTCCCCAAGATGAACAGGGAACAAGGAAAGAGCCGGGTAGGGCTGGGGCTCCTTATTAAAGCAAACTCCTCTGACAGCTAGCCTGGTTAGACGAAGAAAATTGTGCCTGTGCGTTATGTGTCTTGGGTTTCCAGCCTGCCGACTACACCCTCTTGGCTGGCAAAAACTGGACTGGTTAAGTGACCATGATGGTTACAAAGCCAAATCCTCAGGACATAAAATAAGACGCAAGGAGAGTATCATCCACTTTTTGTTTTTGTTTTGATTTTTGGTGTCCACAGCAAACATAGTCTAAGCAGAGCTTGGTCTGCTGCTACATATAAACTCACCAGTCTGTGAGGCTGGCTGTGTTTTCCCATGATTATTCTCCTCATTATAATAAATGACAGAAAAGACAGAAACGAAGGAAAACAATGGCAGTCTGGGGGGCTAAGGATCACTCAAACTAAGTTTACCAGAGTCACAATCCAAAGAACTAATTCCTCAGATGTTCTTTTCATATAGATTTGGAAGTGAAAAGCCAAAGAGACTTTTATCAACCTCGCCCAAACGAATTCTACAGGCAAAAATCCAGGAGGTGACTTTACCAGCCTGGTCAGTGGTACTGGATTTCCACTTCGGCCTCTGGAGCTGTCCCATATTGGTCGCCAAGACTCTAGGCGTCCAGGATATTTCCCTTCTCCATCCTAGGTTTTCCAACTGGGACCCGGAAAATTAAACCAACAAAAGAAACTAAGGAGAGAAAAACAGTTTAATTATGCACCCACCTGCTCGCTAGAGTTTCCAAGGAAACGAGAAACAAGGAAGTACTAGATAATTGAGGCCTACCCAGGACGTGAGGCTAAACAGGGACAAATGAAAGTGACAGGAAGGTGAGGGGAGACCAGCAGGACACACGCAGCCGCCTTGTTATGCAGACAGAGCATCCCAGGTGACCGGACTCCTCAGCCAGAGTAGCTCTCTTCCTTTACACAAGGAAGTTTCCTGTACAAATGTAAATTTTCTTTATAAAAGGGAAACCTTCTTTTTAGGTGGGAAGAGGTAAACAGCTTTTACGCTCACTGCTGGTTTTCTGTTGCCATTAGCTCAAAATAATCCATGTGCCAGAGACATATTTGGGGGTAGAATGTTCCAGTATTCTCAATTTCAGGAAGAATCTTTTCTTCTTTTTTTCTGAAGCTTGCTTTATTGATTGATTGATTGACTGAGTGCTGGGGATCAAACTCAGGGCCTTGCACTTGCTAGGCAAGCACTCTATCACTGAGCTAAATCCCCAGCCCCTGAAAATTTATTTTTTCAAATAATTATTTTTAACTTCTCAGGTAACTCTTTTTCCTTTTTTTTTTCTCATGTACTTTTTCTCCAAATAAATAAACCTAAATTTTTTCTGATGGGTTTTTATCTTGAAGGTATTTTTTGCCAGCCTCCTTCTCTGTCAGTTGCTACTTGTTTATCCCCTCCAGAAGCACATCGATTCGACGCCTCTTAACTCTTTCTCCCCGCCTGCCCTTAGCTCTTCACATGTTTCTCTCGTCTGTTCCTTTTACACAGGGGCTCTCTCTCTTCCTTCCACTTCCTCCCACTAATAACTTCTCACTGAAGTCTTGTGAGCTCATCTCTAAATTATCCTCTTCCTATCACTTTTGTCTTTTCCTGCTTTCAACATAATTTTTTCAGATTATACGCTTATGTTCCGAATCTCGTTTCCTTTGCTGAATCAGTCTCACCCCTTCAGGCAGAAGGTGTGGGATGGGAGAAATAATGCACGGAAGAGCAGCAACATACAGAATACATTAGAAAAGGTGGTTATGGAAGGGCCAGTCCCTTGGCTTCTCCAGGTGTCATTTCCTTATCTGTAAAATCAACAAATTGTTCTAGCAAGAGCTGCTGAGGGAGTCCAGGCAGGTTACACACATGCGATGAATCAGGCCAGGTAGGGGATGGGGGAAACTGAGGAATGCAAGCAATGTCCACAGGCTGTAAGAATTGCTCAGATTTTATTACTACCATGGGCAGGTGCTGCCAGCTCAGAGCTGACAGATCTTCCAGGTTTCAAAAGTGATCACGAATCTGGACTTTTAAAAAACAGTGCGAAATCCCTGGGTGCAGTGGTGTACGCTTGGGAAGCTGAGGCAGGAGGATTACAAGGTTAAGCACAGCCTGGGCAATTTAGCAATTTAGTAAACTGTCTCAGAACAAAACAAAACAAAGAATAACAACAAAAACCATAAGACAGTAGCTCCATGCAGAGACCTTGGGTTTATCGCCCAATGCCGAAAATAAAACCAAACCAAAACTAAAATAGAAAAACACCCCCAAAACCAAAACCAAAAAACAAAACAAACACTTGATTTTAGCCAAAAGGCCAAGAAGTGTTAAACAAAACAAACAAAACAAAACGAAACAAAAGCCCTGAACAATTCAAACTCTTTTTAGGTCAGCCTGGGAAGGACAGAATTCACCAACGAGCAAGAGGGCAAAAGCTCCCATGATCCTGATCTTTCAGTTCAAATATAGACCACAAAAATGAGTCTCATTTAAAAGAAAATGAAAAAAAAAAATGAAGTTTAAAATTCTTTTAAAATTCTGAATGCTCCTTATTTTAAATGTTGACACATAATTCACATTATGACCCCAACAGAACATGTCATGTCAGCCGGGCTGGATTTTGTCCTGAGCTATCATCTGTGGGCTTCAGATGAGATGAGGATTTTAGGGTCCTTTCAAGTCCAAGATGTCACAAGTCTTCAGCAGTGTATCTTAAACCTAGCTAGAGGTCTCCCCTACTCCAGTCCCTGAGGATTTCCGTGTCTCTATTTGTGTTTCCTACAATGGATCAATGACTGTTATGTATTCACAGGTCTTCATTTTCTTAACAGGAGCTTTTATCACGATTATCTTAATCCTGTTTCCTCTTTCTATACAAGAAAGATGATTTTGTCCCCCCAATATCAAGGATTCAGCCAGGGCCTTCCCCCTTTATATTTTGAGTCAGGATCTTACTGTCACTAAGTTGACCGGACTGGGTTCAAACTTAATGATCCTCCTGCCTCAGCCTTCCAGAGTGTTATGATTACATGATGTGCCACCATGTCTGGTTCAGATAACCTCTTTACATGTTTGTCTATCACTATCCTGAGAAAAGTTTTGACTGGGAAAGGGTCACCATATCCAGAGATGCCAGACTTTGTGTGGTATGCTTTAAGTGGATCAGACTTTAGCATGTGTCCTTCGGACAAGGAAAGAAGTATATATGGATATTTGGGGGGGGGCAGCAAGAAAAGCCAAAGTTTCTGCTTCCTCTTCTGTATTATCAACCAAATTTTATCTAACCTGAGTTTCCGCTGATTGTAAAACATACAGTGTTTGTATACTACTAAGAAGGAAAAAGTGCTATGGACTAAATTTGAGTTTACATTGAGTAAAAAAATTGTCATTAAAAAAAAAAGAAAAATTGTCATTGATGGAACAATGCATTCTAATTGAAAGGATGTTAAAACATGGAAAAAATATGAGAATTATGATTTGTGGAGAGTGTTAATTTTTCCAAGAACTAGCTGTCTTATCACAGACTATGTTTTCTGGTCCTGTCACAAATAGGTGTTTTCACCAGTAAAGTATGAATGGATCTGAGGGTCACTTCTGGGCCAAGCTCCATAAGATATAGGTGACTTCTCCACACTCTTTTTCCTTCACTGGTTGAAAGCAGATGACAGTGAGGTTTATAGGAGAGGACAGCCACAGGGGGACCAGGAGCAGTCATCCTGATGCGAATGAGGAATAGACTTTATATATGTGTGTGTGTGTATAGTTTTTTTTTTTTTTTTTTTTTTGGCACAGGGTCTCACTATGTAGCCCAAGCTGGCCTCAAACTCATGGTGATCCTCCTGCCTCAGTCTCTCAAGTGATGAGATTGTAGGCATATGCCACCACGCCCAACTTTAATTTTGTTTTTAAAATATATATTTTCAGCATTTATTTGTTACCACCATTATTAATATCCTAATTAACAGACCGTCTTGTCTGGATTGTTGTAGGGACTTTAAAAAGTTATTCTGTGTAAAGTTCTTTTTTTTTTTTCCTCTTCCAGTGCTGGCGATGGAACCCGGGGCCTTCACTCATGCTAAGCACACACTCTACCCCTGAACTACTCCTCCAGGTCATATCAAGTTCTTAGAGGAGTGGCTGGCATACAATAAACACTAAATGAATGTAAACAATTATTATTTAGAGTTCTCTTTAAAAATGCAAATAGCCCTGGAAAGATGATCTTTTACTTTTACTTGTGGGATTTAGAAATTTATACTACAAAACAATTTTCTTTTTTTTTTTTTTTTTTACAAAACAATTTCTATACTAAAAGAAAAAATCCAAGTTCTGTCTCTTCAGACAAAAGTAAACTTAGTCTCTGAGGGGATTAATGTCTTGGTCCCAAATCACTTTAATGTAAGTACTTTAGTATTAATTAATTGGTTTTTGTTTCAACCAGGAAAGAGCAGGCTGCTGTAGAAATGTGACTTTGGATGAGAACAAATACAGATTCACCCAAAGTTGCTTATACATTGTGGCTACTTCTCTGGATTTGCTCTCTCCCCATCTGTGAAGGGCTGAGCCAGCAGCAGCCATTGACACAATGTATCCCAGCCTTCTGCCCTGACAGATCTGAAGGGTCCTGGACACCGCACCAAGCTGAGGCAACAGCACGCTGCTTTGGAAGCAACATAGAATGGGCTGCCTGAGAGTCTGTGTCAGCTGCGGGGAGCCTGGATGTCATGCAGCATCATGCCTGGAGTCAGTTTTATGGCCTAGAAAAAGCCATGAGCAGGCCAAAATCACAGGAGAGCAGAAATTTTAAATAAATGAAGGGATCTGGTCTACAGAGATAAGGAAGAGGCAGATACTCAGAAAAGAGCAGAGGAGAGCAGCACGCAGCGCCCAGTATTTATGTGGCATGACCTCCAGCCTGACAGTTTACCAATTCCCATCTTCAGCTCCCCTGAGGCTGGACAGAAGCGCCTCCTCATGATTCCTAGTGTCCTTAAAAATAAGCCAACTTTCAAGAAATCTGAGCTGGCTGTGCTGGTTTCTGTGCTGGTTTCAAGGCCTTGGCGATGACATAATCAACAACGAAGGCAATTCAAAAAACTCCCCTTACCAAACTTGCTCCCCTCCTGTCCAGTAACAGCAACAACAACAATACGAAATCCATCTCTGCCCAGAGGGAAAGCTTCCTGAATGAACTGGAACTGTGCCCCTCCGTTTTCTCTTCCGATTCTGGACTCGATACTCTGCTGGGTACTTTAACTTTCTAGACAACATCTCAGTAATACTGACAACATCAATAATTGAATTGATAGGCTCAAATTTTTCATATTTCTTTTTCAATACATCAAGTAAACATATTTTTAGATGTTGTCCTATTCAGATTTCATTTTGGAGGAAGAGGAATAGAAGAATTTTTCTTACTAATAGTACTACACATTCATTGTAGAAACTTTTGATAATATAAGTAAAAGAAGGATTGTAAGAATGAGTTAGAGTTTTAGCACCAAGAGACAATTATCAGCGATGTTTAGGACCCCAGCCTAACAGCGATGACACTGTAATCACATCACTAGCTTGAGCTGCCTTTGAGAAGTCATGTTATTTTACTGGTTGGATTTCCTCATGTGTTCACAGACATTTTCTTCAAATAGATCGCCAACGACCAGATTTGAGTCACTGGGAAATACTTTTGGAATCATGCTTCTTGATTCTTTCCGACGTACCATAATGCATTTACTTTATTCAATTCTTTTGTTCTGTAGGAAAATGAAGTCATTATTTAATTGAGATATCCTGTATGTCAGAAGGACAAGGAAACTTGTAAAGAAGACCCCTTGTTCCTTATGGCCCCTCCTCTGCTTTTCGTCAGCAGGTAAACGGAAGCAAATTGTTTACTTCCCAGCTGTGCCTTTTTATTTCCTGTTAAAACACCAGAGCTAAATGATTTCAATTCCAAAGAGGTCTGCTTGGCCACAGTTGTGGTTTGTTTTCACTCCTTATTTTGGGCTTTCACGGGCTCACTTGAATTCACTTTCTAAGATGCAACATTTCATTCTTTTCCCCGTTCGGGTTGGCATTCATTACCTTTATTCCTCTTATCATGGTTTTTTGCAAGACTGAATTGACCTTCTCTTCTTTTATTTACCGTATTATAAAAACAAATCATCCCGATTCCATGTTACTTGCTTCTCATGCCAGTGACCTATTGTTTTAGTAAACTTCTACTCTTTTAATTATCAAAGTAGGAATACAGCCAGGAGTTCTAATGGTGTTTTACTTTCTTTCACACATAAAATTTTCACTAGTGGCCATATTTATCTCCATTTCTCATTAGCAGACATCTAATGATCAGTTTTGCGATTTATAAGGAGTGTCAGTGTCTGTTAGCAGTGGAAGATAAGGACATAGCTTACGTGTGGAGGGGTATTTCTCACATGGACCGAGGTGCCATCAGTGAAGGTTAAAAGGGTCAAGACCACTCCTCCTCCACTTGGACATTTGTCTCTTCCCCCTTTCTTTTTCTCCCTCTTCTCTTTTTCTTCCTTCTCCTAAACATTCTCAGGAAATTCTTAAAACTTGAGAAGTTCTTAAGGTGATTTGAAAAAACAAGTTGATGAAAACGTTCCCATTTAGTTTTAGATGTCTTTTTGTGGTGGAAGTGAAATTATTTACTAGAAGAATTTCTTTTTACAGATCGTCAAAGCTCTTATTGTCCCTTTTTCTACCTGTAATTAGTACTAACCATTATCTCTATCAATACAGAAGGGGGAAAATATACATTCAAATAAATTGATTATATTATTGACTTGTAGGTGTTGTAGAGAGTTTATTGGTAGATTGTGAAAACTACAAGGGAATCTCTGTATTTTTTGTACTTTTTAAACTGTAGATTGTGGCCAGGGAGTTAGCTCAGTTTTTAGAGTGCTTGCCTAGCAAGCACAAGGCCATGAGTTCGATCCCCAGCACCACAGGGAAAAAAAAATATATATATTTTTTATATATATATATATATATATATATATATATATATATATATATATAAACTGTAGGTTGTGACCCAAATGTAGGTCATGAAGTCAGTTTAGAGGGTTATGACCTACAGTTTTTTTTGTTTTTTTTTTTTTGGGAGACAGGATCTCACTATATAGTTCAGGCTGGCCTTGAATTCACATGTAGCCCAGGCTGGCCTCGAACTCACATGTAGCCCAGGCTGGCCTCTCAGGGCAGTCCTCCTGCCTCAGCCTCCCAAGTGCTGAGATTTCAGGCATGTGTCGCCATGCCCAGCATGACCTACATTTTTTTTTTTAAGAATATAGTCTATAATAAAAATATCAGTATGTATTGAATAGGCTCAACATTGTCTTGTGAAACTTTGGTTTTGGATACCGTATATACAGTATTCATATATACAGTATTTATACATGTAAGTAATATAAAATATACTGGATGGGTGGTAACAAAGAGATTAAATTAAAAAACAACTCTTATAAAGTTTTGAAAAACTCTGTCCAAGGCCAGGTTATGGTGGTGCATGCCTATAATCCCACCACTCAGGAGGCTGAGACAGGAAAATCGCTGCCAGTTCGAGGCCAGCCTGAACTACATAGTGAGATTCTGCTTTAAAAAACCAAAAATCAATATAAAATAAACAAAGACAAAAACACTGTCCAAGATCAACGTTTTCCCCCTGTGAAGCTCGAAGAAACTAAAGCCAGAGAAACGGATTCTTCCAAAAGTTCAGAAACAACAGCAGATGGGAGAGTTGAACTTGCGGATCTAACGATGTCATGTTCTCTGCACAAAAGCTGATTGTCTAACCCGAAAACTGGACATTGTGGATTTAATTTATTTGTAAGTGAAACTGTGAAAGGCAGTCGCATGTTCAGCACTCCTTGCGATCTCAGCAGTGATGAGAAAGCGCACCAGTTTCCTTTCTGACTTTGCATCAAGATGAGACTGGGTGTGACGGGCTGTCAATTCGTGCTTTTTCTTTTCTTTCTCAGTCCTGGGGAGGGAGCCCAGGGCCTTGGACACGCGGGCTAAGTGCTCTACCACTAGGCCACGTCCCCAGCCCCTATGCCTTTTGTTAAAATTTCTTTTTTTGTGGGCAAATTCAAGATATATGTATATTTTTAATATATATAATACATATTATATATATTTATGTTTATAAATCAAGAAAATCTAGCTGCCTTGTTTCTAAGGTAAATGGCTGAATAATTATTTTCTTTTATATTCCTTAAACATCTTGAAAAACAAACCCCGGAGCATGTCTAGAGGATTTGCGCCTGAAATTGAGGAACTGTTCGCTGGACCGTTATAGTCCCCTCTGGCTTTATTAGTCTATTGCACTTATCTTTGTGATCAGTTTGGATTTCCTCTTTTTTCCAAAAAGTTAAAACTTTCTCTTTTCTTCACATAGTACCTCACAGTAATTTCAGGAAGGTGTTGCGGCACAGCAAGGAATACCAGAATGGGAATTGATAGACTTGGATCCTGAGCCTACTTGTCACCTAATTTATTATTACTTCGGGGAGGAGGTCAGCAGGTTTCAGGACATCTTTGGGCCTTGATTTCCTCATTTGAAAATCCAGGAAGTGGGTCTAGATTGCTGCATGATCAGTTGGTGTTCCCTAACCACATGGAGGTTATGAGTCCTTTTCAAATGTGACAGATACTATGGCCTAGAGATTACATATTTGTATATTAAGCTGCATGCTTTGGGTAAAATTTTATAAATTCTTGGATTTTTCTAACTCTTTAATCATGGTTTCAAAATTCTCCTTTCCGTAACTTCCTGTTTATCATGCGATTCGCCCGATTCTCTGCGTTTCCTCTCCTGGACTTCCTAAGGAATTCCTACCTCTGCCTTCTTCCTGTTTCCTGTGCACTTCCCCAAAGACACCGTCATAGTTCAAGGGCTCCGAGGGAGGGACGGAAACTGGACCTGATCATCCAGCTCATTTCCTTCTGGCCTTTTACCTTCACTTATTGGTACCTCTCATTTGTCCATTCAGTAACTTGATAGTTTTTTTTACTTTGAACACCAATGCAGGCAATACAACCATAAAATCCATTTTTCATACAAGTGCCCTTTATTCTTTCACTCTACAGATACTTACTATTTCCTTGAGTGCTGACTGTGCTCCATGCCGAGAATGTGGTGCTAAACTGGATGGACATGGCCCTTGCCTTGAGAGGCTTACATTCCAGTGGAGAGACCAGCAAAAAAGCAGTTATCAAGTACAGTAACAAAATTCCCCCCAGCTGAGATACGTAGTAAGAAAGAAGCACACAAGGCGTCAAGGAGGAGAATTACAAGGTAGAAACCCTCTTGATAAAGGGCAGTCAGGAAGGCTGTCTGAGAAGGTGACACTTGAACTGTGGCTAAAAGATAAAGTGCCCGCCATGCAAAAGAGGAAGAAAAAAAATGAGTAACACGTGCTAAGGTCCTGTGGCAGGAAGTCTGGGAAACCAAAAGACGACGATGAACCTGGAGCTCAGCGAGTCAGAGATGGTGCAAGATGGAGCAGGACAGACCGCAGCGGCGCAATCCAGGCGGGCACTGGAGGACACAGTGAGCGTTTGATTGTGTTCTACAAGGGCAGCGTGCTACAGCCACTAGACATAGGGACTCTGAGGCCAACAGGCCAGAGCTCAGACCCCAGTGGCATTCCCTCCTGTCCGAAGGCACTGGCTACTCCAGATCCCTCGGCCTTGCCCACCTTGGAGGGTCTTCGGCTGTGAGGTCTGCTCCCACCGCCACTGTGACACGTGGCTGTGTCTGATCCTGACAGACCTCACGTGGACCAGCCCGATAGCACCTTGCTCCAGCCCACACTGCACCCATCCTCCCTGCCCAGGTGCGTTCCTGGTGGCGTGAAGAGCTGCTTGTGGGCCTAAGTGCAAAGAAGCTGAACCTCGTGGGCTCTAATCACTGAGAGCGAGCGAGAGAATCAGCTCTCTCTCGCTCTGCTGACATAGACGCAGGGTGGTGGTGGCAGAGGGAATCGAGCAACCAGTTGAATCTCATTCTACGCCGTGGCTCATCTTGACAAGGTGCCACTTTGTACCGGTTGTCCTTTCTCGTCTGACTCAGCCTGCTGCCCGAGACTGCACTCCTCAGAAAAGATGTGGGCCACCTGCACCTGCCAAGGCCTCTGGAACAAATGGCCTCTCAGTGCCTCAGTTTCTTCATCTGGTAAGTGTAACTTAACAGGACATGCTTTCTAGGGGTGAATATTAAAAACTGAATATACGAAATACTCTTGGGATGGTGCCTAACACATAGTAAATGCCATACATGTGCTCATTTTTTTTTTTTTTCTGGTGCTGGGGATCGAACTCAGGCCCTTGTGCTTGCCAGGCAAGCACTCTAATCACTGAGCTAAATCCCCAGCCCCGTGTGCTCATTTTATTACTGTAATTTCTTCTAAGTGAGATGAGGAGCCATTGAAAATTCAAAGAACATCACGGTCTTATTGACAGTTTCTCCCCAAGGATTTTAGGAGTATGCCAGGAAATGGAGTGAAGACCAACTATACATTCCAGAATACCACAGTACACTTCTAATAACCCTTGAACATGAATCCTTACTATCGAAAGGACATACGACTCCAAAGATGCTGGCACGTCACTGGGAACCCAGCCAGTCATTCCTAATAAGGGAAGCCTACCTCACATTGAAGAAACAGGTCTCCCAGGTGAGCCCACTCAGGTTTGCACTGTCTTGTCAGGTTCTAAAAGCGGAGTGTTCTCTGCAAAGAGAGAACTTCATCCTTCCAGGAATCTGGTGTGACTGAGCTTAGAGTCATTGTTGTCTCTTGCCATGAGTCTCTAGAGAGGTGTTCATGTATTATTGGCTTTTCTTCGAGTTTCAGCCCATTATTCATTCCTCTGCCTTCAGCTACTGTTCTTTTTTCACTTTTACTCAAGCTTTTCCACCTTAGGAAGTGACATCAGGTTTGTTTCATCACCGTGCCTGTCTATAGTGCAGGCAGCAATACTAGTCTAGCAAGTGCCTCCTCCTCCTCCTCCCATTGAGACAGGGAAAGGTTACATAAGTGTGGAACTAGTGGGCTATATATACCACCATACAGCATAACTGCTCTCACTGTTAACCTCAAATTCACCAGGTGGGGTGGAGGCACGACCCGCCTCCACTAGGCCCTGAGGCATTCTGCCATAAGGTTTAAAGACACAGCCGCAATTTCTTGCTTAGGAATCATCCCTGCTTCCAGCACCTGTGGTTATCAAAACCTGGTTCCAGAACCCCCTCTTCCCTCTCATCAGAAGACATCCTTCCACACAGGATGTTGTCTGTTCATCTTGGAACTGTCATCCCCACACCACGCAGCTCTTGTTGGTCAATGGAGGCCTGCTTGTAGGGCACTGAAGAATCCAGCAGCTCCTCACTCAGTTCCACAGTCAGGCTGGGGTGTGGAGAGAGACGCCGCTTGTTCTTTGTCTTTTCTTTGCATTCTCAGATAGCAGGATAATCATAAAGGAAATTACAAAGGACCCAGATAAAAAGATGGGTAGAGTAAAGACTGTAGGAAGAGGGGAGGAACTCCCATGTTAGAAGGTCCTGATGGCTTTACCTTCAAAACATTTTCCCAGCCAGGTGTGGTGGCACCGGAGGCAGGAGGATTACAAGTTCGACCCCAACCTGGTCATCTCAGCAACAGCCTATCTCAAAAATAGAAAAATAAAAATGGGTTGGGAATATAATTCAGTTCAAAGGCTCTGGGTTCAATTACCATTTTCAGCACACACATTTTCCAAGCTGGGTGCCATAGCGCACACCTGTATTCTCAGCTACTTGGGAGGCTGAAGCAGGAGGATCCCAAATTCAAGGCCAGTCTGAACAATTTAGTGAGACCCTATCTCAAAATAAAATTTAAAAAGGGGGAAGGGGCTGGGAATGTACCTCAGCACCTCAGCACCTCAGCACCACAGCACTTGCTTAGGCTCTGAGTTTAATCTCCAGCACCAAAACAAACAGACAAAAAACCCAAACAACAACAACAATACCACCACCAAGTGCAGCTGTTGGGTAGTTCCTTTAGAATGCCTGGCCAATTAAAAGTATTCCAGGCCCTTCTTGCCTCAAAGAATTGGATGAGATAAGACAAAAACGGTGCCAAAAGTTTATCTGAAAAATGAGGGGTGAGGAGGTGAGGGAGTAACTAGCTCTGTTGAATGAACTTGAGCCGAACAAAGAGAGGATAAAAGCAAAACTAAAGGTGCACGGGATGAGCCACCATAGCAGGCTCTTCCTGGCATCTTGTCTCTTTTATACCATCCACATCTCGTGGGGGCGGCGAGAAGTTCCACATCCGGGGTCCTGGGAATTATTTGGCGCTGTCCTGGGATCTTGACATTGGCAAGTCCCGCTCACTTTTCCGGCTAGGTTTGCCACACCCGATCTGCTATATCACAAACACTTCTCACCAGTGCTTACTCCCATCCTGGTTCAAGGCACTATCTCTCTCCTTTGGATTATTTCAACAGTCTTTCACTGGCTTTCCTGCTTCTGCCCTTGGCCCCTGCAGTCTGACCTCAACACAGCGTGCCAAGCTATCCTGCAGAACCTTCAGATCACGTTACTCTTCTGCTTACCGTCTTTCACCAACTGCGCTTCGCATCCAGGATAAAATCCAGGGCCTTTCACCGCGCCTGTCATCTGGCCTGTTCCTTCTGATCTTGTCTTTCACTAGACTCTAGCTTCTTTCTACTCTTCCACAACCTCACTGGCCCCTTGCGGTCGCTCGGCACTGCGGCACAGGTCCAGCTCAGGACCTTGGGCTCCGTTCCTTCTGGTGGGCGTGTGAGACTCGCAGGTCTGCCTGCCGACGCTCCGCTCAGATGCTGCCCTCTCCCGACCTCTCCTTGACCTCAGTCCAGCCCACCTACGCCGTCGGGTTTCCCTTCCTTAGGTCATTTTCTCCAGCACACACGCTGGCGTACGAGGTGTGGTAACCCCACCGCGAAGACGCTGGGCTCCCCAGCTCCATCCAGCCTTGCTTCTCGGTTCCTCGCCGGGTGAAGTTCTAGTGAGCACGGGTCCGGAAGGAGGGGGATTCGGATGGTATTTCCTCCTGATACTTTGGGGTCTCCTCAGTTTCTTGTCTGTCAATTGAGGGTACAGTTTGCCTCGCTACCTTTTGTGCTTTTGTGACACTATCAACTGAAAATATCCCTCAACGTTAAGTTCAAAGAGTGTTCTCCCAAATTTTACACACGTAAATTTTCGCAGTTCTCTTTGTTTTTATGGTTTATTATCTGTATCCAACGGGAATTTTTATCTGTTTTGTTTACTATTGGATGTCCCACATGTAAAACGCTCCTGGCACACAGTACAGAATCAGTAAGCATTTGAATCAGTGCTGAACTAGTGAACGACTCACTGGCTGTGTATGTCCTGGACATTACTCCTCTGTTCTTTGTTTTGTTTTGTTTTTTTCCTTTTCGGTGTTGGGCCTTGTGCTTGCGGGGCAAACACTCTAACCACTGAGCAAAATCCCCAGCCCCTACTCCTCTGTTCTGAAAGACTAGTAGTAGAAACCATTTAAGTATAATGCTGATATATTACCTTTTAATAAGTCCACAACTAAAACTCATAATACCTTACATTTACACAATGCTGTAGAATATAGTGTACTTCCACATACATCTCATTTAATCCTCACAACAACTTTATTTTTCGATTTTTCAAAGGAAGCCAAATCCGAGAGAAATAGAGTGTTTTAGTCAAAGGCACAGAAACTGAATCACAGAGGAATCGAGGGATTTGCCTAAAGTCCACATGAGAAAGCCAAGGTTTAAACTCAAGATGCTCTAACTGCAAATTTGATGCAATTTCCATTCCAAAACCTCAAGTGTTTGATTTTGTGTTGGCTCAGTTGTGTATGTATTCTTTGACCACAAATCACTGATATCAGTCTGCTGCTCTTGGCCAATCAGTATCAGAACTCATAATACAGGTAATCAGCTTCAGTTCTTATTAACTGTGACAGTTTAGCAAAACTGGGGCCAGATGGATGGTCTGCCTGGTTGAAAAATCAAACTTAGGGAGTTTAAAAATGGATGTTCTTAATGCAGCTCATTTGCAAAAATTTCAATATAGGTTCAATTTATAAATGCCTAGAATGAAAGACTTTCTAAAACTCAGTCTATGTAGAATTGGATGCAGATAGGGACTTCACTAATTTCCAGTCAAATGATTTAAATAAATCATCCTATAACCCTAAAAATGCCACAGCCATTAACAAGGAATAGTTTTTAAAAATTGATCAATTCTACAGAAGTAAGCACTATCTTATAAGCAATACCGAAATCCTTAAATGAATAGCCAAGTGCCTACTATGTGAAAAGCATAATGCTACTTCTAACCTTCCTGTTCATCCATAAACAAATATTTAGGTTTTTTGCTCTTCTTTGTGAACTTTCTTCACTCTCAGTCATTTGTCCTCATTCTTTTCTCCCATCTCACTCAAAGAGGAGTCATTATCATTCACTCTGCACTTTCTTTCCTGTGGCTTCCTCACTTCAACTTGAAGCTGTTTAGAGTTCAAAATCCATTTCTTTGTGCTATGAGGGATTGTAAATATTCAAAAGCTTGTGACTAAGGAAAGGGAGAGGAGTTCCATTCATGACTTGAACCAGAGAAAGGGAGCAGATGTTATCAGATGCCCCATTTTAATGACATACAAATAACATGACTCAAGCCCTTTTAGGTGCTTTATGCATACATCGGAGAGGAGGAGATGAACTGCTGACGTGGCAAAGCGATTGCAAAGAGAAGCTGACTTATGTTTGGCACCTATAATTACACCCAAACCACAGCTTGCATTTTGATTGTCTCTAAAAAAGAAAGGAGAGAAAGAAAGAAGGAAAGAAAGGAGAAAGGACAAAAAGATGAAAGGAATGGGGAGGGAGAGAGGAAGGGAAAGAAAAAGGAAAGTGGGAAGGGAAGAGAGGTAAGGGAAGGGAAGGAAGGAAGGGAGAGAAGGAAAGAGGAAAAGAGGGAGGGAGAAAGCAAAAAAATGGGAGGTAGGTAGAAGGGGAACTGAAAGGAAGGGAGGAAGGGAGGGAGAGAGGGAAGAAAGAAGGAAGGAAGGAAGAAAAGCAGAAAGACACAAAATGATATTTTTTCTTAACAAGATAGACTCATACGTTCAGTATTCTTACAGATTTTATGTTGGTTTTTTTTTTCTTAACAAGATAGACTCATACATTCAATATTCTTACACATTTTATGTTAATCTGGGACTTCCCTTAAAGAGGCAATTCATGAGAATGGTAGAATGGAAAATGTGGTAAGCACCTAGATTTTCATAAGAGATGTTTCAAAAATTCCGTAGGAAGTATTAATTCCAACATTGAATTAAAATGTGAAATGGTTAGAGGAGAAACAAAATCTCTTTCCAAATTTACATATCATTTCTCCACCAATTTAACAGATGTTTGGTGAAAGCTTACCAGGTAACGTTTGACACGAATGTTTAACATAGAAGAGCGCCCATCCTCAAGGGAGTTTACAGCCTTAAAGGAAAATGAGAAGTATGAGAAATAACTCTGCTATAAAGCAAAGGTACTTTGGCTTGCTGCTATTTGAGAGATTTTAAGTTTTAGCAACAGAGAGAGAGAGAGAGAGAGAGAGAGAGAGAGAGAGAGAGAAGAGAAAGAGAAGGAGAGAGAAAGAAATAGATAAGAGAAGGAGAGAGAAAGAAATAGATCCAGGACAAGATAAACACTTCTGGGTCCAGGGTGTGCCCCAGTGACCTATTTCCTTCAACTAGGCTCCACCTCCTATAGTTTCCATCATCTCCCAAATAGTCTGTCAAATTATGAACCCACCAATGGACTAATCCACTGATGGAGTTAGAGTCCTCATGACCCAATCACTGTGAGAAGGATGTGGGGTAGATCCAGGTAGGGATAACTGAATTGGGGCCTCAGATATAATTCTTTCTCCATTCTTCTTTCTGAATGTGGCCTTTATTCTTCTCTACTATGAAGAGACTCTGTCTCTGCTTGAGAATCTAGGCTATAGTTGGTTCAGGACTCATATTTTTTGAGCTGAGGACTTACATCAGTGGAACAGAGCAGTGGATGCTGTACACTATAACAGCTGGGTCACATAATTGTCACAGTTTCTCTGTAAGCCAACACTCAGATTGCCTTTGTGACATTAACAATACTAGTGTACATCCCCAGAGAACTTGGTTGCTGGAAAACTACACTGCACTTCCCAAAATAACCAAGAAGGTCAAATCTTGGGACTGTGGCAAAGGATTGTAGTTAGCCATGCCCCAAGTACATCACTGAAAGTAACTAAAGAGATGTCTATACTAGCAACAAGGTCTTTAGATTGTAAGTATCCACAAACTTCAGCATAAAATAAAACAAACAGAAAGAAACAATAGAAATGTGGGAATAAAAGGCAACAAACTGCCTCCCCAAACCCCCAACTCCCTTGAAGCCAATCCAGGGCACACAAAGGGGCACAGTAGTATAAGCCAAACACCTGACTATTCAAAAGCATAGAGGAGGAGGTTAGAAAACAGCTCAAAGAGATACTCAGTGGAATTAGAGAAGATATAACTAAACATATAATGGAAATAATAAAAGGTGCAGGAGCTCTCAGAAGACACTAATAGAAAGCTAGATGAGCTAAACAAAATGATACAAAACAAAATTGGAGTGCACAAAAGATTTCAATAAAAAAAATCCAGGTGATTAAAAATGATATTGGAAATATGGGCAGCAGGATGGACCAATGTGAGGACAGAATTTCAGAGCTAGAAGATAAAGATGCCTTCAAAGATTGATTACTCAGAAACCTTAAAAATAGCAAGAGAAAATGAAAAATTGATCCAATAACTGCTAGATAATGCAAAGAAGACTAATCTAAGAATAACTGGAAAAGGTGAAAAATCATATGACAACACGAATGGCATAAAAAACCAGTTCACATAAATAATGGCAGAAAATTCCCCAAATATAGGGAAAGAAATAAACATATGCATAAGTGAGGCATATAGAACCCCAAATAGCCATGACCAAAAGAGAACCTCTCCACACCACATTATACTCAAAGAACCAGAAGTCCATCATGGGGACATAATCTTAAAAGCTGTTAAAGAAAAGCAACAAATATAAAGGTAAACCAACTAGAATTATAGCAGCCTTCTTTACACAAACCTTAAAGTCCAGGGGGGCTTGGAGTAGAGTGTTTCAAACCTAAAAGATAAGAGCTTCCAACCCTTGCTTATGTATCCTGCAAAACTTGCCCTCAAAATTGATAGACAACTAAGGTATTTCCATGACAAAGGGCACCTCCAGAAATTCATGACCATAAAACTAGCATTACAAAAAATTTTCAAGGATATCCTAGAAATAGAAAATGAAGCCAACAATGTCAAAAAGTCAAAAAGAATGAATACACCTAGCAGGATAAGCAACTAAGCAAAAGGGGAAAAATGAGGAAATAGCAAGGGTAAAATAATGCAACAAGAGGAATAAGTCAATACCTCTCAGTAATAACTCTCGATGTGAATGGCCTCAATTACTCAATCAAAAGATCCAGATTGGTGGAATGGATCAAGAAAGAAAACCCAATTCAGTGCAGCAGAGAAGAAACACATTTAGCTCAAAAAGATATTCACAGATTAAAAAACCAAAGGATGGAAAACAATATTTCATCCCTCGAGAACCCAGAAAAAAGTAGGAGTTGCTGTCCTCATTTCAGACAAAGTGGATTTCAAGCTAAGACTGATTGGAAGAGACAAAGAAGGTCATTGCACATCAGTTAAGGGAACAATTCAACAGGAAAAATTATAACATACATGCACCAAATATGGGTGGACCCAACTTTATAAAACAAACACTAACAGACATGAAAAATCAGATAAATACCAATACGATAGTAATGGGGGGACCTCGGTACCCTACTGTCACAAATGGACAAATCAACTAGACAAAGAAAATCAACAAAGAAATATCGAAGTTGAACCAAACCTTTGAACAAATGGACTTAATAGATATCTGCAGTGTTCTACCCAACAACAGAACACACATTCTTCTCAGCAGCACATGGAACTTTTTCCAAAATAGACCACATACTAGCCAATAAACCATGCTTAAGTAAATGCAAAAGAACTGAAATTATCTCATGCATATTATCAGATTATAGTGCAATGAAACTAGAAATCAATGGCTAAAGAAACCACGGAAACTATGTGAACACATGAAAACTAAACAGTATCCTGTTGAATGATCAATGGGTTACAGATGAAATTAAAGAAGAAAGTAGACAGTTTCTATTATCAAATGACAACGTCAGTACAACATACTGGAACTTGTGGGACACAGTGAAAACAGCCCTAAGAGGGAAGATTATAGTGTTGTCTCCCCACATCTGATGAACAGATCGAGCTCAAATAAATAATTTAATGATACACCTCAAGGTCCTAGCAAAACAAGAACAATCCAAATCCAAAGCTAATACGAGGAAGTATATTGTAAAAATCAGGGCAGAAAATCCACATTAAAAAAAACCAAGACAAAGAATCAGTGAATTGAAGAGGTGGTTCTTTGAAAGAATGAACAAAACAGACAACGCCTTAGCCAAAATAAGGAAAGAAAAACCCAAATCCATATAATTAGAAATGAAAAGGGCAAAATCACAACAGACACTGCTGAAATAGAGAAGATCATTGGTAACTGCTATAGGAACCTGTACTGTAATGAAACGGAAAATTCAGAAGAAATGAGTAGATTCCCAGATGCACATGAACCACCAAAGCTGAACCAGAAAGATATAAAAGTCCTGAATAATCCAATATCAGTCAATGAAACTGGAGAAGTAATAAAAAAGTACCAACTAAGAAAAGCCAAGGTCCTGACAGATTCATTGCCAAATTCTTTTTTTTTTTTTTTGGTGCTGGGGATCGAACGGAGGGCCTTGTGCTTGCAAGGCAAGCACTCTAACCACTGAGCTAAATCCCCAGCCCTGATTCATTGCCAAATTCTATAAGAACTTTAGAGTAGATCTAATGGCAATATTCCTCAAACTCTTTAATTGAAATCAAAAGGGAAGCAGAGCTCCCAAAATCATTCCTAGGAGCAACTATTACCCTGATTCCAAAGGCAAAAATGGACCCAACCAAAAAAGAGAACTACAGACTAATTTTTTTAATGAACATTGACACAAAAATCCTTAGTAAGATACCAGCAAACAGAAAGCAGCAAATCATAAAAAAGATGACACATCATGACCAAGAAGGATTCATTCCGAGGATGCAGGGATAGTTCAACATATGCAAGTCAACAAATGTAATACACCATATGAAGAGAAACAAGGACAAAAATCACATGATCATCTTAACATGTGCTGAAAAAATATTCGACAAAATCCAACATCCATTCATAAAAAGAAAAAAAACCTGAAGAAAATAGGTATGGGGGATCTTATCTCAATCTGATAAAAGACATTTATGACAAGTCTACTGCCAACATCATATTAAATGTGGAAAAGCTGAAAGCTCTCCCTCTATAAGGAGTCTTATTCCTCTATATAGAAATAAGACAAGAACATGCACTATGACCACTCCTGCTCAATATTGTACCCGAAACATTTTCTAGGGCAACCAGGCAAAAGAAAGAAATGAAAGCAGTATGCACAGGAAAGAAAGAAGTCAAATTATCATTATTCACAATGATTCTCTACATGGAACACTAAAAATATTCCACCAAGAGACTCCTAGAGTCAATAACCAAATTCAGTAGCATTGCAGGATGTAAAATCAACACAGAAAAATCAATAGTGTTCCTGTAACCAAATAATGAATTCACCAAGAAAGAGATTAGGAAAACAGTACCACTGACGATAGCATTAAGAAAAATTAATATCTTAAAAATTAACCTAACCAAGGAAGTGAAAGACCTTTACAATGTAAAGTACAGTATCCTGAAAAAGAGGACATCAAAAAATGGAAAGATATCGCCTGTTTCTGGATAAGCAAAAAATGGTACTGTAAACATGGGCATAGTTACAAAACTGATATATAGATTTAATGCAATCCCAATCAAAATACCGATAGCATTCCTCATAGAACCAGGAAAAACAATCCTAACATTTGTATGAAACCAGAAGAGACCAAGAATAGCAAACACAATCCTGGGGAACAAGAGCAAAGCAGGAGGCATCACAATCCCACATTTTAAGATATATGACAAGGCTACAGTGACGAAAACATTATGGTACTGGCCTGAATACAGACTTGTGGATCAATGGAATAGAATACAGGATGCAGAAACAAGCTGAGGTTTATTTAGTCAGATATTTGATCTTTGACAAAGGGTCCAAAAACACACCAGAGGAAAGATAGCCTCTTTCACAAAATGGTGCTGGAAAAACTGGCTATCCATATGTAGAAAATTGAATCTAGACCCATAACTGCCACCACATACCAAACTAAAACAAAAACAGACCACAGATCTAAATGTTAAACCAGAAACAATGTGCTGGGAGATAAATTAGGTGAAGCCCTTGAAGATATGGGAATAGTCAAGACTATTTGAACAGAACCCCAGTTGCACAAAAAATAGCTTCAAGAATCAACAAATGGCATCATATCAAATTAAAAAGCTTCTGTACAGCAAAGGAAGCAACCAACAGAGTGAAGAGACAACTTACAGAGTGGAAAAAAATTTTGCCAGCTGTTGTTCAGAGAACAAATATTGAGAATACATAAAGAAATTAAAAAAACTAGACCCCTCAAAATAAAAGAGCCAATCAAAAAAATGGACAACTGAAATGAATAGATACTTCTCAGCAGAAGTAAAAATGTCCATCTCTGGCCTTTACAGAAATGTAAATTAAAATAACACTGAGGTTCCACCTTACTCCAGAAAGAATGGCTATCATCAAGAAACCAAATGATAACAAATGCTCTAGAGGGTGTGGGGAAAAAGGAACACTTCTATATTTTTGGTAGGAATATAAACTAGTACAACCACTTGAAAGCAGTACGGCGATTCCTCCCCAACCAAAAATAATAGAAATTGCAGGATATAAAATTCCATTTGACTCAGCTATTCCCTTTCCAGGTGTCTTCCTGAAAAAAAGACATCATATTATAGTGATACATGCATACCCAAGTTTATACCAGCATAATTCACAATAGCTAAATCTTGGAAGCAGCCTACGTGTCCATCAACAGATGAATGAATAAAGAAAATGTGGCTTTTATACACAATGGAGTACTACTCTGCCATAAAGGATAAACGAGTAATTTTTTTGAAAAACAGATGCACCTTGAGACTATAATGTTACGTGAAATAAATCAGACACACAAACTTAAATATCACATTGTTTCTCTTAAATGACAAACACAGATAAAGAGCAAAGTAAAAGATAGGCAATAGGGAATAAGGTGACTGACAGTTTGCAAAAGGGAAGGAGACCAAGACATTGAGGGTTGTGGAAGGTGGGTTGTGGAAGGGGATGAAAAAAGAATTAAGGTGTGATGTGTACATGTACCAACTCCTCATAAGAATTGTAATTATTATATACCGCAAACAGGTACCAATAAAAATAAAAATTAAAGAAGCCATAGAAAATGGAAAATCCTCCCTTTTTCATAGATCAGCTGAAATAGTTAAAATAGCATATCCCTAAAAGCAATCACAGATTCAGTGAGATTCCTATTAAAATATCAATATTGTTTGCAAAACTAAAAAAAAAAAAAAAATCCCAAAGTTCATTTTTGAATCGCAAAATGACCCAGAACAGCCAATGCAGTCTTCAGCAAAAAAAGCAATGCTGGAGGCATTACAATACCAATCTCAAACTCTACTACAAAGACATAGTAACAAAACCAGCACGGCATTGGTACAAAAACAGACATGTCTACCAAGAGAATGGAACAGACGACACAAACAAAACCGTCCACCTGCAGCTCTCTGATTTTTGACAAAGGGGCCAAAGACATACTCTGGAGTAAAGACAGCCTCTTGTAACAAACAGTAAGGGGGAACTGAACATCCACATGCAGAAGCTTGAAACTAGACCCCTCGTTTGTACTAAAATCAGAGCGCCGGAGACCTAGTCATATGACTGGGAACTCTGAAACTGCTGGAGAAAATACGCGGAACCGGCTGAAGCCACAGGCACCCGCAGAAACCTCCCGAATGGGACCCTCATAGCACCAGAAATACAGCAATAGCAAGAACCGACAAACAGGATGACATCACACGGCAAAGTGTCTGGGAAACAACCGGTAGAGTAAAGAGACAATTTAGAGATCAGGAGAAAACCTTTGCTAGCCGCTCTTCAGACAGACGATTGATGTCTAGAATATATAAAGAGCTCCAAAAATTTAACACAAAAAAACTCAAACCAACCAGCCAAAGAACAACCCCCAATACTCTAATCAATAAATGCACAAATGAATTAACAGAGAGTTCTCAAAAAAACTGCAAAGCCAATCAATACATGAAAAAAATATTCAAAATCTTTAGCCAGTAGGGAAACGAAAATCAAAACCAAATTGAGATTCCATATTACTCTAGTCAGAATAGCTATCATCACGAATACAAAAAAATAATGAATGCTGGTGAGTATGTGAGGACAAAAGAATCCTTCTGCACTGCTGTTGACAATGAAAATTAGTATGGAACTTAGAATGGAAATCAGTATGAAGGTTCCTCAAAAAAATAAAAATAGATACACAGTTTGATCTAGCTATACCTGGGTATATTACCAAGAGAATTAGAAAGCATACTATAGTGATATATGCATATCTACAGTTAGAGTAGTACAACTCACAATAGGTAAGCTATGAAACAGCTTAGATGTCCATCAACCAACAAATGGATAACGAAAATGTGGTATGTTTACAAAGGGAATATTATTCAGCAGTAAAGAATGAAATCATGCCATTTGCAGGAAAAGGGAAGAACCGAAAACCATCATGTTAAGTGAAATAAGCCAGTCTCAGCAAGTTAAATATATGTGTTCTCTTATATGAGATCTAAAAATAGAATTAACAAAATAAAATACAGGAGAGATGACAGGAAACTAAAAGGTAGAATTTTAGATACGGGGAAGAGGATCAGGGAAAGGGGTGAAAAGAGAGAGGGGGGAGTGGGGTAAAAATAATCAAAATACATTATATGTATATACCAATATCCCAAAATGAATGTCGTTCTGTATTATTAATATGCACCAGTAGAAAAAGATAATTCTGGGGCTGTGACCATTTGTCTCAGTGACACCATCTGTAAGCTGGAAGCGTTGGCTCATACCCCACAAAGGGCCTGCAGTCTGGACCAGGGAAGCAGGAAGCATCACACGATTCGACACAGAAGTGCTGCAGTGAGAAACATAAAACACAGGAAGCGGTGGCAGGCTTAGGCGTGAAGACTGTCCGGGAAGGTAGGGGCTTCCTCAGGGAGCTGAGCCAGAAAGGGGTTTCAGTGTCCAAGAGAACGAGAGTTGAAGGGAGAGAGAACCTCGGATGCTTTTAAAAGGAGGCATGTTTGAGGAAGAACTAAAGCCGAGTCCGTAGTGCTGGGATCTAGAGAACAAAATGTGGAGTGGTGAAAATTGAGCGCCGGCCAGAGGGCAGCATTACCGTCACACGCACTGCGGAGCGCGGCAGCCGAAGGGCAGCGTGTTAGACGCCGGCTGCTCGGGAATTACGTGATCCCGGAGAGCGGTCTGGGACGGCCTCACGTCAGGTAGACAGAACAGAGACAACGTTACTGCTGAACTCCAGGAAAGACATGACAAAGATTCATGAAAGGCAACGGCTGTCGGGGAGGAAAAGAGGGAAAACGGCGTATTTAGGAGAGAGAATCGATGCTCAGTTTATTAAGTCAGGCATAAAGAGAAGGGAAGGATACAGGGTCACTTTCCATTTCTGGCCTGGGGAACTGGTTGGAAGATGGTGGCATTCCCTGAGGCAGGAGACAAGGAAACGGCAGCAGCTTCAGGGAGCGATGCAAGGTTTCGGCGTTCATATCTTTTATCTCGCTCTGGTTTTAGGCATGCAATGAAATTCTTAGTATTTTGGAAGATGTTGCAATGCTTTTGCTTCTTGTCTGCTTCTTTCCTACTCTCGCCTTCTGCGGAACCTGTGTCTCCACATTGACACACTTGAGTTTACTGCAGGCAGATGCCTCCCTCTGGGGCTGTAGCTCCACTCTTCAGGTGTGCCGGCCTGCAGGCTCCCCAGCTGCGATGGCCAGCCGCCCTTCTGCACCTGCCCTCTGACCTGCAGAGCTTTGCTGGAGTTTCTACTCCTCTAGTACCTCCGGTCTGTTTCTCTTGTTGGGTTGGATTGAGGGTGTCCATATCTTTAGTATGTTAATTAATGTGGTTTTCGGAGAGAAGGATAAATGGGTGTGCTCAGAGCTCAAGAGTTTGAGATTTGATAAATATATTTAAGGAAGTTATGGGCTGTGTTCGGGTAACTTGGCTGCACGTAGGCGTTTGGAGTTTGGGAGGCAAATCTAAATTACAGGTGAAGATCTGGAGTTACTGGTATAGAACTGATGGGTGGGGATGAGATTGCCCAGGGAAAGCACGAAGAATAAGAAGCAACTGAAGATTAACCCTGATACAGGGGACCATCAACGTTCAAGATGACTGTTTTTAGGATACAATATTCCTCTAGAGTTAGGGAGGCTAATGGTAAATCGGAACTTTCCCCTGTTGATGAAAAAAACCCAGCGGGCTCTTTGAGCTCGGGAAGGTTACAGCCCACACCCCGTAAAGGTACACAAGCAGTAGCTGGGTGGTTGGGTGTAACGAAGTCGAACAGGGTGAGGACAGGCGCTCCTCAGATGAGCGATAACCAAGGGTGTCACAATTTCCCGATAACGCTATTTAACTTTTTTGATTCTGAGCCCATTCTTGTGAGTTTGCTGCATGGTAGATTTCATGATCTGTTTACTCTTTTCTTTTGCTCTGAGTGTGGTTGTGATTCAAGTACCACCGTTCGGTGAGATATGTCTTGATAGTCTCCACATATTCAGTAAATATTTATTTAGGCCTCAAAATATGTCACACACTGGGTGTGTGATGTTGGAGTTACGAAAGTAAATAGCATTCCTGCCCTCCAAGAACTCATATATATGCATAAATTGTCCCATGCTCCAACTCAGCATTGCCAAATACTATTATTTTATTAGCAAAGGCCTTGCTGGCTTTTAGGGAAAGGCTGGCTACCCTTCATTCTGCTAGGTAGAGTTAGGAGGTTTTATTTTGGTGTCCAAGGTGGCATTTTGGGAACCTGGCTAAGTAAAGGGTGAGGACTTTTTGGACTCTATCTCAAGGATGGTAGGAAGTCATCACTGTCATCCGAAGTGGAGTTTCACTACGCATTTTAAAATCTTTTTCTGTTTGTCACCTCTAATCTTACTAAGCAGAGATTCCATTTTTTTAAAGCACAAGCCCCTGCAAAAGGGCACCGTTCAGAGAGGACTGTGAAATAAAATGTGTTTTAAGAGTAAAACCTCAAATAAACATAGTCCACAAACAGGTCATTGGTTAACAAAATACAGGCGATCAAAGAATGATTGTCTACTCATAAAGGCCTTCCTTATAACTCCCTTAGCCAAACACACATCACTTCTTGTAAGCCTGGAATTTCACTTTTGTGTTTCTAATCTCGGTTTACTCTTAAATTCCATGATTTTAATTTTGTTTGCTTAGGTTTTTTTTTGAGACAAGGTGTCATTATAGTTCAGGCTAACCTTAAACTCACTATGTAGCCCAGGCTGGCCTTGAATTCATGGCAATCCTCCTGCCTCTGCCTCCTGAGTGCTGGTATTATAGGTGTGTGCCACCATGCCCTGCCTAAATTTTATGATTTTAAAAAATCTCCACAATAAATAGGAAAATTTTAATTAGAGAAGTATGTAGGTTGGGAAAAGGATTAGAATTCATTACTCTGCTAAACTAATTAAAATGAAAATAGTACAATGGGATAAAAAGAAGAGGATATGACCATTTCAAATAATGACTTTTAGGGGCTGGGGATTTAGCTCAGTGGTTAGAGTGTTTGCCTAGCAAGCACAAGGCCCTAAGTTCAATCTGTGGCACCAAAAAACAAAACAAAACAAAACAAAACAAAACAAACAAACAAAAAACCAAAAAAACAAAAAACACTCCCCCAAACCCAAAATCAAATAATGACTTTTCTCTAGTTAGGTGAGTAGTAAAAATTCATTCATTCATTTTTCCATCATGCATCCATTCATTCATCAATTCAGTCAACAAATATATCCAGCATGTGCCGACCACTGTGCTAGGTGCCGGGAATACAAAGAGGAACGTGGCGCCCCTTTTTCTCATGAGATATTCGCCGACAGCTGTTTGAAAGCCCACCAGAGAAAGTTACAGTGCAATGTAAGCAGGACTAACTTGAGCGTTGCCGGCACAGCCCGTTCTACTCCAGTTATCTAGTGCTGCCACCTGCTGGCCATTTTCTTTTTTACAGAGTTTAGGCTTGAAAAGAGAAACTGAAATTAGGAAAGATGGAGAAAGAATTTCCATTTTTGCATGCTGGACCACACATTTTTCTTTCATTTAAAAAATATGCATCTAGGAATTTTTTATAGTTAATTATTATTTTAATTCTATAAAGTTGTGGGCTACAGTATGATAATATGAAATTTGTGTGCAGTATGAAATTACCAAATCAGGGTGATTTAATGTTTCCATTTCAAACATTAATTCTTAATCATTATCACACAGTTGCACATATTTACGGAGCACAGTGCGATATGTGAGTATATGTATTCGTGCACTTTTCCTGGTGAACACGCTTTCTCTTTTCCTCTCCAGCTGCCCCCTGGGCGCCGACCTCACCTTCTCCAAGACCAGCTCTCCTCTTGCTGGTGAGCTGAGCCGCCTCCCTGTACGCCCAGGGCAACTGCTTCACTCCTCTTCCTCCCACGGGGTTTTGGTCCCGAGCTTTTGTTTGAAGAGAGTTTGGGCCTTCTTTGGCTTCTTCCCATTCTCGTAGGAGTTCGTTTCTTGCCAGGACGCTGGAGGCGGATGCTGCGTTGCCTAACCCGGCAGGAGAAGGCCAGAGACCCTGGCAGCAGACACTCCACCCGGTTCTGAAGCCGCTTTCCTTCCTGTCGGGGCAGCGGTGTCGTGGGAAGGCGGGAGTTTACCACCGCTTCGTGGGTGGCCTGGGTTCAGGTCCTCAGGGAGGCTTTGAAGTGCTCCTAGAAGCTGGGACATGGGATTAGGCATTCAATAGGGCGTCAAATGCATTCTGGCATGGTTTCATCAGACGGAGCCCAGTCGTGCCAAGTCTACCACTGAGTCAGATGCGTACCTGCTTCAGGCCAAAGGCTTCCCAGGTATTGCTTATGCTTTATTCAGAAAAGATCAACGGGGGACTACTTGGTTGAGCACAAAACTGTGAAGACCACCGTCTCCCACTGCTTCTTATTACATCATAAATGATCCTGGTGTTGGGATTATGGCTCAGTGGGAGCGATAAAGTGTGGGCCTAGCATGCACGAGGCCTTGGGTGGGTTCACACACACACACACACACACACACACACACACACACAGATACACCTGGGTTAGAATAACTACTGAAATACTAAACCTGCTTTAAAAAACTTTTTTTTTTTTGGTGGTGCTGGGGATCGAACTCAGGCCCTTGTGCTTGCAAGGCAAGCACTCTAATCACTGAGCTAAATCCCCAGCCCTAAAAAACTTTTAATACTTACTTTCATACTTTTTATCCTAAAACATTTAGTGGAAAATATACTAAAGTAAGCACACACTTTTTTTATGTCTAGTGCCCTCCTCCCCAAAAAACTCTTCTCCAGGAAATGCTGGCTTATCCTTCATGATTCAGAAACTTTTTTTTTTTTTTTTTTTTTTTTGTGGTGCCGGGGATCGAACTCAGGCCCTTGTGCTTGCAAGGCAAGCACTCTAATCACTGAGCTAAATCCCCAGCCCCGATTCAGAAACTTTAAGGATGCATCGTGAGCTCTGTCCTGTGCCCTGAGCCACGGGAAAGAGGGCAGAATGGCACAGTACTAAACAAATTAATTGCAGGGTTTCTTCAGGCCTTCTATTTCTTGACCTTTTCCTTCTGTTTCATTAACTCCTTCAGCTCTTTGTCCATTTTGATTATTTACCAGCTCCAATTAGTGTACTACTTTCCTCTCTCTTCTCTCTGTCCTCACTGGCAGCAGCAAACACCTTCCACATGCCCTGGACCCTCCACACCTGCACTCCTCTTGGGTGCAGCATGGCCCGGCCAACTTCATTTCACAGGGTGAAGTGATTTTTCCAATGTGGTCTTGGGATAAAAGAGAGACTGAGTCAGGGGAATGAAGAGGCCTGGAGGTGAGAGACAACAAGATATTAGACAACAAGGAAAACTGATGATGTGAATGTGGGTGGGACTGGAGATAGGAGGAGAGGTGCGGCAAGGGTGGGGTTCGGGTCACGAAAGAGTGGAGGACTACAGAAATCTGCACGTTAGAGTATTAGTGGAAAAAGGACAAATAACTCACAAAGTTTTGGAAGTTAGGATTTAATTCTCGAGCACATGCTGCAATGGTAATGATTTATCTTACGACTCCTCCCCCTTTTGTTCCTGCCTCATGTATGCCACCCCTTTCTTCAGAAGTGCGGGAAGGACGCGCAAGAGAAGTGAAAGCCTAACCTTTTTGAAATGCTATCCGTTCATTTTTCGTGGAAGTTTTCAGTATCATTTGAAACTAAAGTGGGGTTTTTTCTTCTTACATCCACCATTACTTCACTTTCACATTTTATTTACTTATTACTTTTTTGGAGCTGGAGATCGAACTTAGGGCCTTGTGCTTGCAAGGCAAGGCCTCAAACCACTGAGCTAAATCCCCAGCTCATTCACATTTTATTTTATTGCTTGAAAAATATTACAAGATTAGAACATGCTCCTAGTTTCAAGTCAGATGATAGTAAAAGCAGACAAATGAAAAATTAGTTGTCTCTCCATTCTCTTCCAACTTCACTTAAGAATGAATGTTACAGTTGGATGTATCTTTATACATTTTTATATTAACATAAGTAAGGATCCTTTCTTTTTTACAAAAATAAGATTATATATAATCATATAAGTTCCTTTTTCATTTAATGATATATATGAATGTGTTACATAGCATTTCAGGTGGTAGATGTTCAATCTTTTATTTATTCCCTCCTCTACTCATGGGCATTTTTGGCCGCACAAATATTGCTAAAAGAAAACTCACTGAACATGTCTTTGCATTTTGGTTTTTTCGGGGGAGGGGTCAGGTCGAAGGGTGTGTGAATTTTTAATTTTAGTAGATGCTGCCAGGTGACTCTTCCAGAAGATTTAGGAGCACGGACTTCGCGTGATCACAAGATTACACACATACAAAACTGGACAGCTGCTCTGCAACTGAGTCCACTTGGCATCGAGCCTCTATTTCATGTGTCTCTTGCTGACTTCACTCTCGGTCTTTTAGGAACACCTGCGCAGGCTTCCAGGTAGCTCCTCAGCCTGCTGTCCGTGCTCTGGCGCTGCAGGGACGCCATAGGGAGCGGGGCCCAGTGAGCTCCTGTCTTTGCTGAGCTTGCTCCTTTGTTTTCTTTAGTAGACATTTGCGACGCATAATAAATATGTCCCCGGGGGCCTGGTGCATACAGGCATCACCTCTTGAGCCTTTTAACTCCTCATCCCTCCTGTCGCCCTCCCCAGCTGCTCCTCATTCTTTCCTGAGCTTTGCTGTCCCTGCTGAACACCACCACGACCCTGGTGCCAGGCGTCGTTCGGTTGCCCTGGTCCTGATCACAACACCAGCCTGTGCGCTCGGCTTGGCTAATACTGTCTCGGGGCGGGAGAGGTCGGCTCCCGGACCAGACCGCTCAGTGGGGTGAGACTCTCTGAGGACTCATCGCGCACTTGTCCTGAGCCCCAGTTCTACCGACGAGGGGACTCTGGGCTGCTCTGTGAGAGTTCCAGCCGCTCAGATTGGCTGGGAAACCCGGTAGTGGTTCTTTTTGCTCGGAAATACCTCCTATCAATCTGACTTTATTCTGCCTCCCCAGAGAAACTGGGCCTTGGGGAGGAAGTGACGGCCCCGGGGCCCGCCAGTAACGGAGCCCTCAGCCCCCACCCGAGTCCTCTCCGTTCTGCCTGCTGGGCAGGTTCTCAACTGCTTGCGAGTAGATGTGGCTATGCAGACAACATCCAGTTCTCTCCATGGTTATTGCATGAATATTAGGTACTAGGTCCAACCAAGTGTTGGCTCTAATTAAAGTCAGATTTGGGGGCTTTAAAAAACATGTCACTCTTTCAAGTACCTGGCTTTTGTAATAGAAAATGATGGCATTTCAGAAATTTTTCTCTGTTATGGACTTTCCAGAACAATTTTTAGGAGCATCACGTTAGGCATTTGTTTTCCATATGTTGCCTCTGCAACTGTATCTCCAAAATCCCCATACACCTTGAATAATAAGAAAAAAAGAGGTGAGAGAAACTTAAAAAGTAGTTGAATATCAAAATGTTAGACTACTAAAGCCACAAACATAGTAACTGCACAATGAATTATGTGAGATGATGTAGAAACTTTTGCTCATAAGAATTCCATCTTGGAGGAAAAATTTGATTGGAAGAAAATCCTTAAATCAATTTGAGATGAAGACTGAGCTCTAGGGCCGTGTTATTACAAAATTTGATCTCCAAAGGACAAAGGGAGAAATTTGTTTGACCAAGAATAGGATGAGGAGGCGTGAGATAACCGAGTAGAGGAAAGAAGGCAAGGAAGACGGCAGGACCGTGTGCGCTGTGAAAAAGGAAATAAATTTCATTGTGAAATAAAAGTTGAATTTGGAGTTTAGTAGACAATCAAGAAGCTGGTAAAATATAGGAGAGAATAGAGTCAAGCAACAGAGTGTCCGTTTGTTCATAATTAAGCAGCAGGGCCTTTTCTAGATGTTTAAGGTACGCCAGCTTATTTGGTCTTCATGCAACACTAAGAGATAAGCACTATTGTTGGTGTCCCTGTTTTTAAGTATGGAAGCTAAGAGATAGGGAAGTGAAGTAACTTGAGGGTATCAGGGTAAAGCTCCCAACCTCACGGAATGTGGTGAAGGCAAGGAGATTACAGGACGTCTGAGTCAGCACCTGGGTTGGCTTGCTGCCACTTCATGGGTGCAAAAGTAAAAAAGTCTCAGTGGACCTGAGTGAACTTATCACTCACAATGTGGCCCACGGGGGAAATCGGCTCGGTAAGTTTGGTTTCCTTGCCTGAAACCCCATGGGGCGCTCACAGGCCCAGATGATGGCTGCTCACATGGTGGGTGGTGCCACATATGAAGAATGTCAGGTCAAGGGCTCAGCACCCTTTATAGCAAGCAGCAAATAGGCCACTGGATGCTCTCCGAGGCATTCTAAGGAAGATGTTCTGTGGGCGCCCTGGACAACTTAATGGCTATGTAACTAGCTATAAAACTTCTCAAGGCCAGAAGATGGCGAGGTGTTATGCTTTGGCATACTCAGAAAGGACACGACTAGCTCCAGGGCCATGCCACACTGCTTTCCCTACACCAAAGTCGTACCTAGTAAAGTCACGGCATTGCAATCTGAACCTCAGCATTTGGGCCCAGAGTCCATACTTTTTACTGTCATACTACATAGAGACCTACTATTCAATTTTAAGGGACTGGTTGTTTTATTGTGCACTGCAGTGTAAGCTCCTCTTTTACTGCCAGTAAACTTTGGCAAAGCCTTCACACACAGCTTTAAGTCAGCAGTATTTCAAAGTGAATGGTTCAGGTTGCTGTCTGTCAGAGTGACCAACTATTTCAAAGGAATGACAAACTGCTGCAAGGTGAGATGCACGGTGGCGAGAAATAATCCAGGGGAAGCAGTGAACGAGTCCCACAGTGTGATGGCTAAGCTTCACTGTCAACTTGATTGACTTGAGAGAGCCTTAGGAGATGGGTAAACCACACTTCTGGCTGTGTCTGGGTGGGCCTGGGCTCATGACATTGGGGACTCCGGCTGGTCCCTGGCCCTTCCTCTTGCTCCTGCTTCCTGAGGTTTCGTGCAGTGAACAGGTCTCCACTGTTCTGCCCTTCTGCCATGACGTTTCTCCCTTGGAAGCAGACAACTATGTACTGAGACCTCTGAAACCATGAGCCAAATGAACCTCCCCTTTAAGCTGTGGGGTCGGATTTGGTCCCAGCAAAAGAATGCCAGCTAGTACACACAGAGACTTCCCAGGGATGTTAGGAAGGGTGCAGGGCAGTGATGGCGAAACTTTCAGAGCTTTCAATGATACAGACAGCCTGCTGCAGCACGTGTGCCACAGGTTCACCACCACCTGATGTTTGATGAGGGCGAGAGTCATTTTTATTTAATCTTAGAGAGCAGGGTGACCTTATCACACTGGAGAATGTAGGGACATCCAAGAGTTGACATTTATGGGAAGGACAGACAGACTGGTAGATGTATGGTAACTATTTAGGTAGCTAGAGAAAAAGAAGGAATAAGAAGAAGTCTGAGCTCGAGGATTGTGCCAGCAATCGTGGATGTATGTGGCAGGCGAGGTGAACAGAAGGCAGAATGTGGCTGGTCTTCCAAGGAAGATGCACGGCAGAGAGTGTGGCAGTGCCTAGAAAGACAAGGACAGAAGATCACATACAAGGACCAGGACAGATGAGCTGCCCTCACTACTTGGCAGGGGCCAGGAGAGAAGGACACCCTGTTTGCTGCCATTGCGATGGACACTCTCTCACCAGCACCAAAATGTCTGAGAAGGACGGGGGGAAGCTGGGAGAAAACTCAAAATGCTGAGCAAGTAAACAGATTAGGCTGCTTTAGATTGGACCAGACTAAGTTACCTTCAGTGGTCAAGAGTTTGAATGCCCTCGAATCAGCAGGAGTGAGGGCTCCAAAAAACTGAAATATGTTTTAAATAAATGGTTAGTACTATTATGTACTTCTAGGTCTTTTTTCTTTCTGGTACTAGGAATCCAACCCAGTCTCACATATTCTAGGCAAGTGCTCTAGTCCTGAGCTACAAATTCAGCCCTGTACTTACGGGTCTTGATGTATGCATTTCAACTCCTGCACTGACACAACCATGCATGCTCACACATGTGCACACATATGCATAAAATATCTTCTGATAACCAAGAAACTGATACTCTTCAGTGGAGGAACACTGAAGGCCTACAGTAAGAGCAAAATTTACTTCTCGATGAATATCCTTTGCATGGTTTGAATTTTATGATGTGCATGTTTTACTTTTAAAGAACTCTATGAAAATAAATAATGGATAAACCATATTGCTTTTGACGACACTCAAATAACTGGACTCTTTGATTAATCACATTATCTATTCTCTTTCCAGACTTCATAGTAAATATTTTTTCTATTTCATGCTTTTTGTGTCCTTTTTAAAATGTTGATCAATTTTAAGGTAGTTGGGGACATTCAATAAAGGTAGATTTGGCATCCTGTTTTTATATGCAGGAGAATAATATATATTGCGGGTCACATCCTTTTAAAGATCTCCAGTTTTTTTCCCTCTTAAGGCAACTTCCACATCGGCAATAAACTGGACCACACATTAGACAGCACCTTTGTATGCTTTGCATATACCTTTTCTCATATTCTTCTATAACATACTGACAAAGCATTGCGCTTAAAAATACAGCAATACCTCAACTGCTTGGTAAACAGGGCTCTTTTACATACATTTTAACACTTAGGTCTCCCATACGGCAAGGCTTTATAATCGGGGATAATTTTGCTGCCAACTCCCTGGGCACCTTTGGCAATATCTGGAGACATTTTTGGTTGTCACCACAAGGTTTGGGGTGGGAGAGTGCAACTGATATTTAGGGGGTTGAGGCCTGAGACACTATACTACACACGACAGTTCACCATGACAAAGAATTTTCTGGCCCCAAGTATCAATAGTGCTGATGTTGAGAAACCTTCTCCACAGTTTTCTCATGTTATTCAAGGAAAACTTAATTCAATCTGGTCAAGAAGTAATGGAGTAGTGGGAGAAGAGATATTCATCTGTTGCAGTAATAGTGAGTTACCCCTAAATATTTTAATGCTTTACGGATATTAAGAGACTATAAATGAAGAGGCTTTAACCTTGATGGCTGGAACACATGCAACTTGATCTAGTATTTATACAGTTAAAGAAAATCAAGGACATGCATCTTGTGACAGGCATAGCTAACCAAAAGCAGACCTGCTCTCAGTACACTTGAAACTCACACACAGGGAGGAAGGCTGTCGTGTGAAGAAGACAGGAGTAGCCTTGGTGGGGAGATGCTGGCAGGTGAGGGATGTTTGTCACAGTTCATATTTGACCAAGGAAATGCAGATAAAAGTATTTTTTTAAAAAATGGTGCCAGGTGTGGTAGTGCACTGCCGTAATCCCAGTATTTGGGAAGCTGAGGCAGGAAGATCACTGTGAATTGGAGGTTCACCCTGGGCTAATAGTGAATTCAAGGCCAGGTTAAACAGCATAGTGAGACCCTGTCTCAAAAAACAAACAAACAAAAAAAACCCCCAAAACAAAAAAACCCAAAACAACTCCCCCCTCCAAAAAAAAACCCAAGGATGATCTAGGGCCTTTTCTATCAAACAAAGTGGTAAAGGTTTAAGGTTATTTTTGTTGTTGTTGTTGTTATTGTTTTTTGGTATTTTTGATACAAGGTCTTACTATCTTGTTCATACCTTGAACTCACCATGTAGCCCAGGCTGGCCTTGAACGAGTGACGATCTTCCTGCCTCAGCTTCTCGAGTGCTGGGATTACAAGCATGTGCCACAATGCCCAGAAAGTCTTAAGGTTTTATCCATAACAATAATTTTAAATTACTTCAAATTTCAGCAAGTGTAAAAATAAATACAAGAATAAAAGTGTAGAGACCCTTAATCAATGATACTTCTTGTCATGATTTGTAATTTCTTCCAGGCATCCAACAATAGAATATGGGATTTCAATAAAATCCATGTAAAGAATGGGAAGAAAAACCTACATAGCAGCACCTTTTAGTTGTGTGTAAAATTAATTGAACTCTCTAAATTGCTTGGCATTCTGTATTTAACTTTACTGCTGATATTCAGTATAACTGCTTTCCTAGTTAGGGTGAAAACAAATTTTCTCTTTGTTCTTTAAAAGGGCATCCTGAAAACTGGAGACCTGACATTATGCTTGTGTAATGTAGAGATCCCTAAATTCAGGGCCAATTATATATGCCAAAGGCGGTTTATGGAGCAAGAATTGGTGTCACCAGGTACCAGTTTTCTTGTCAGCTCTTTCTCGATTCTGGTAGCTCTTCTGCATTTTTTCTTCACTGTTTTCTAGATATATTGATTCTAGGTGCTGGAAAGGCTGTATTTTGCTGTTGGTCTTTACTTTTTTTTTTTTGCTTTAGGTTCTAGGATCGAACTCAAGGCCTTGCACTTGCTAGGCAAGCACTCTACCACTTGAGCTAAATCCCCAACCCCTGGTCTTTACTATTTTTATCCAAGGCATATCATTTTTAAACTTCAGAAACTGAAAGAGTACAAAAAATCCTGAAAGAGGTCAGAGGAAAGAAACAACTCATCCAGAGGGGAATAAAGATAAGAACTGCAAACCAGGTGTGGTGGCGCACACCTATAATCCCAGAATTTGGGAGGCTGAGGCAGGAGGATCACCATGAGTGCAAGGATATCCTGGCTACACAGTGAGTTCAAGGCCAGCCTGAACTACATAGCAACATCCTGTCTCAAACAATACCAAAAAAAAAAAAGAAAGAAAGAAAGAAAAAAAAGGCAAGAACTGTGCTTCTTTTCAGAAACCACATAAATAAGGATAATGGAGTGAAATAATTAGTGTTGAGAAAAGAAAAGAAAATCAACAACTTGGAATTCTCTATTCTGTGAAATTATCCTGTAAAAGTGAAGAATAAGGCTTTTCTCATTAAATTAGCTCATTTTCCATTACTATAAAAATACCTGAAGTTGGGTATTATGGTTCAGATCCGGAAGGTCCCCCAAAGCCTCATTTGTTCAGAGGCTGGGCTTTTGGAAGATGACTGGATTTGGGGGTGCTATTCCCCACTTCCCGTTAGGAGGTGGGGACTGATTGAAGGCAGGTCCCTGGGGGTGTGACCCAGAAGGGTTTATCTCTCTCCCCAGTTCCTTCCTTCTCCATTTCTTGGGCACCATGATGTGAACAGCTTTCCTCCACCAGACCCTTCCACCATGTTCCTCCTGCCTTGGATCCAGCTGACTATGGGCTGAATCCTCTAAAAACTGAGTCAAAAGCTCTCTTAATTTTGCAGCTGTGGAACATTTTGCTCCAGTGATAGGAATGTTACTAAAATACTGGTAATTTGTAAAGAAAAGTTTATTTGCCTCACAATCTGGAAGTGCAAGGGTATATATGGTGCTGATATTGACTCAGCGATGGTGAAGGCTACATGCGAGATGGCAGCATTATGGAGGGAGACAGAGATCACATTGCTGGAGAGACTGATTGAGGAGTGGCCAGGTTTGTTCTTTTATAACAACTCCCTCTTGAAAACTAAATTAGGAGTCTCATGGTTTAATTTCTTTAGAGGGTAACATTCTCAATAACCTAAGGATTTCCCATTAGACTCTACCAGTTTTACAGTCTACCACTTCTTAATACTGCTACGATGGGACCAAACTTGTGACACATGAATCTATGGCAGACAACCCACATTTTAACCATAGAACTCAGACAAACAAAAACTGAAGACATTTGTTGCCAGTAGACCTGTCTTACAAGAAATGTTAAAAGAGTTTTTTCAGAGAAAAGGAAAATGATCTACGTCAGCAGCCTGGGCATACAAGAAAGGTACAGCACGGCTGAGGGTGTAGGTAAGTGGTAGAGCACTTGTCTGGCATTGTGAGGCCCTGGGCTCAATCCCCAGAATTGCAAAGAGGAAAAAAAAAAGTAGAGCATCAAATGTTAAGTAAATGAAGGTAATATAAAAACTGATTTTCTTAGTCTTGATTGATCTAACAGACGGTTACTTGATCAAAATAGTAATAGCAATATTACATTTGATTATATATGCTTATATAAAATTTTGAAAACGTAAAATTATGATGTCTTACAGTTTAAAAAATGGGTTGTAACCAGATGCCTATTTTCTTGATTTTACACAGACACACAGATACACACACACACACATGCACACACGGAAATGAGAGAAATTATGAAAATTTACACCAATATTAAAACTAAGAATGATGGTCAAGATACTGCCAGAATCTGGCAATATCCACAATTCCTACAGAGTTTACAGTGAGTAGTTCCTGGCACTGCTGCCAGGCTTGTACTTTGTCTCCTCTCTTGTCCCTTGATCCTTCTCTGCATAGTATAGTTCATCAGGGATTAGGGTTGCATTATGTGGCCTGTTTCTTTGGCCATGATAGGTTGATTTGGGATGACCATTTGTCTTTAATCATTGTTCATAGCCTTTTTTACTAGTATAATGGTATACACTTGTATTATAGTCAAATGTTTAAGTGTTTTTCTTTTTTGAGCTTTGTAGCTATAATTTGAAAACCCTTCCCCACTCAAAGTTTTATGGCATTATGCATATATTTACCTAGAGCTCTTCTAGTATTTATCAATGTACTGTGCATTTTTAAATTCCTCATCTACCTATATGATTTTGTGTACTGGTTTGAGATAGAAATTGCTGAATCAGATAAAGAAAGTGGGTTTTTGTTTTTGTTGAAAGTGCTTAATTAGGAAACACTTAGAAATAACCAAATACAAAATCTGAATCTTGACTGAACTCTAAACTAGGTAAACAAAAAAGTAATAGCAACTATAAAGGCAACTTAGGGGAAATTTTAACATGAACTGGTTATTAAATAGTTTTATTAGTTTTATTAATTTATTGTAAGTGTGGCAATATATTATGGTTTTGTCCTTCATGCTAAAGCATTTAGAAGTAAAATGTCACTTTGTCTGAAATTCAAATAACTCAGCAAATAGAAAATTTATATTTCTATATATTTACTCTGCTCTCCCTTTTTCTCTTGCCCTCTCTCTCTCTCACACACACACACACACACTCACACACACACACACACACACACACACACACAGCAGAAAAGCAAATGTGGGAAGGAAAACATCACAAAAATTTATGAATTTATGTGAAGAATATGTGGATATACATTGCAGAATTCTTTCGGTTTTTCTCTGGATTTGAAACACTTCAAAATATAAAGATGGTGAAAAGTGCTTATCGGGAAAGTATACTGAATTTTACTAAATGAATTTTCACCATGTATAACAATGATTATATAAATTTTTTCTTTATGAAAGCAATCAATTATGTCTGAATATTTTCAAATGCTGCATTATCCTTACATTTCTAATGTTTAATAGTTTTAATGCTTACAAGATCGCTTGGCCTTGGATTTGTCTGGTTGTAGAGCATTGATGACCGCTCATGTTTGTGTGTTATTAATTTATTTTGATCTTGTGGTTATTTTTAAGTTGATTTTAGTCACTAATATTATCAAAAATCAATTGCCTCACTCAGATTTAAATTACTATATTTACACATGGAAGTATTTCATCATTTTAAAGTCTCTGTATTCTTGGTTAAAGGATAAAGTCTCTATGCCCTTTTTGTCTTCATTCCTAATGTTTTATATTCGTGTTTTCCAAACTTTATGATTAAGCTTGCTGGAAATTTATTCAATATTACTCTTTTGGAAGAACCCGCTGAAGATATCAAGAATCTATACATTAATTCTTTACCTATTTGTTACCCTCTATCAGGAAGGGTGGCACAGAAATCAACTAACAACAGCCGAAGACAAAGTTTTACCATGATTTCTGTGTATCTTTCTTAGAAAGACAAATTATTCCTAAAATGGATAGGTAATATTGTGTAAGCAATCTCTTTTTACAAGATATCTTTATTTTCTATTTTAATGTTGCTTTTATAGAGCAGAGGAAAATCTGACCATGGAGCCTAGTTTAAATGAAATAACAGAATTATGATTACCTATTACCAGTGACAATCATTTTTGCTGGATAAAGCAAAAGGGGTCAAAGGGCTTGGAATACTTGTTGTTTTTGAAGGGCGCTGTTCTCAGAGCCTACATAGGGATTCCATGCAAATCCTCTTTAGCTATTAAAACCAAGCAAATGGGTGTTCAGAATTGCTTAGACACTTTAAAATACTTATGTCCCCACAAGGGACTAAAATTAGTGTGGATATAATTACAATAATACCGAATATTTTCTTGGGGGTAAAGAATAAAAGATCTTGATTGATCTCTGTTTTTGTGTTTCTCAACAGTTCAAATCATGATTATTTAAAAGGATTATATTTTTGCTTTGCTTTCTAGTAATATGGAAAAACTTGTTTCCTTGACTCACCTTCCAGACAAAAATAACATATGCGCAGGAAAAAAATATATGTGTGTGTGTGTGTGTGTGTGTGTGTGTGTGTGTGTGTATAGGTTCATACCTGTATGCCCGCCCCAAGCCTCATGCAGTCATAGACAGGGCTTTGGGGGAGGTGACTGGGTCATGGGGGCATGATAGTTATCAGTGGATTAGTCTACTAATGAGTTTATAGCTAAATGTGATGTCGGAAGGTGACGCTTGATTGGAGGAGCTGGGTCCCTGGGGGCATGACCTGGCAGGGTCTGTTTCTTTCCCTCTGCCTGGATCTCTGTTTCTTGCCTGCCATGCCATTGGCAGGTCTCTGCCGGGCCACCCTGCCTTGCAGCCAGTGGACTATGGACCTAAACCTCTACAAACTGTGAGCCAAAACAAACCTCTCCTCCTTTATTTGCAGGTGTTGGTTATTGTGTCTCAGTGATCAGAAAGTAATTAAGACAATATATGTGAAAGATTTATCTTCACACCATACAAAAATGAGGAAAATAAAGGTTCCAAACTAAGTAACAGTAGGAATCTGGAGAAGCAAGTGGAAGGATTTTTGACTCCTATCACACTATGTAAATTATGTAAACTTAATGGTAATAGTAACTATATAAGCTAATATAAAAAATGATACACATATATTTTTGTTTTAACTTATTTTTTTCTATTTTTAAAGTTCAATTTATAAATCTGTACTAACAGGTACATAATTTATAAAGCTACAGTATATATGATAATAATAGGACCACGGAGGAGGAAGGGAACAGAGTTATATAGAAGCATTGTTGTTGCATAGAATTAAATGTAAGTTAGTGTTATCTAAGCTATAATTTTATAAGCTAAGACAACAATAGTAATCCCCAGGAGAACAACTATAAAAATAACTCAAAAATATTTAAAAAATGATATACAGTACTAGAAAATATATCACTCAAAGGAAGGAAATAATGGAAAAATGGAGGAACAAAAAGGCATAAGACATAGAAAACAAATAGCAAAATGACACAAAAGTTCCACCTTACTTGTAATTACATTAAATGTAGATGGATTGAACACTCCTTTTAAAGGTATATATGCCGTAAAGTAAGGCTTACAGAGATATTTCTGAAGAAATTATTGAAATATATGTTGTCTACAAGAGAAGCACTGTAGATTCAAAGAAGCAAACAGGTTGACATGAAAGGATGAAAAAAGATGTAACAGGCAAACAGTTTTCAACAGAGATCTACAGTGGGGTGTGTGTGTGTGTGTGTGTGTGTGTGTGTGTGTGTGTGTGTTTGTAATTAGTAGACTTTTTTGTAGTGGGGATTGAAACAAGGGCCTCCTTCATGCTAGGCAAGCACTCTACCACCAAACTACATCCCCAGTTCTTTAAAATGTTTTAAATTTTAAGACAATGTCCCTCTAAGTTGCCCAGGCCTCAAACTTCTGATCCCACCCTCTCAAGCTCCTGAGTAGCTGAGATTAAAGGCCTGCATCACTACACCTCGCCAAGGCTAAGTAACTTTAAGACAAAAATTATTACTAAAGACAAATATGGATATTTTATAAAAATGTCAATTTATGACAAAGTTATAACAATTATTGGCATATATACATCTAACAATAGATCCCCAAAATATATGAAGCAAAAGCTGACAGAATTGAGGACCAGTGTAGGAAATTTAATAGTAATAGAAAACTCGGTGCTCCAATTTCAACAACAGGTAGAACAAGTAGAAGACCAACAAGGAAGAGGAAGACTTGAAAAATATTATACAAAAACGGGACCTAGCAGACATCTATAGAACACAACACACTACAATAAAATACAATACCAACAACACAATGCACATTTAAACTATAAAACAAGCCTAAATAAATTTAAAAGGATTAAGATTCATTCGATGACCACTACAGAATTAGGAATCAATAACAAAAGGAAATTTAGAAAATTCACAAATATGTACAAATTAAACAACATACTCCTAAATAACCAGTAGAGCAAAGAAGAAATGTCAAGGAAAACTAGAAAATAATTTGAGATGAATGAAAACCAAAATTTATGGAATGCAGTAATAAAGTAAGGCTTACAGAGAAATTTATAGCTGTAAAATACCTATATCAAGAGAAGAAAGATCTCAAAAAAATAATAATAATAGTATAACCTTTTACCTTAAGAAACTAAAAAGAGAAAATTAAACTCAAATCTAGCAATAAGAAGAAAAGAGTAATGTTATAGGAGAAATACATGAAAAAGAGATGAGAAAAACAGAAAATCACAAGACATAAATTTGGTTTTTGGAAAAAAGTTCAACAAAATTGACAAACTTTTAGCTAGATGACCTAGCTAGAAAAATAAGAGAGAAGACTCAAACTACTAAATGAGGAATGAAAGAGGAGATGTAATTACTGATTTTATAGAAGTCAAAAGAATTATAAAGAATATTATGAATAATTATATGTAACAGATAACATGATGAAATGGACACACTTCTACAAAGTGTGTCTTCCAAAAGTAACTCCAGAATCATTTATCTAAATGGACCTGTAATAAGTAAAAAGATTGATTTAGTAATCTTTTTAAAGTCTCACAAGGACAAGCCCGAGTCCAGATGGCTTTTCTGAAGAAATCTGCCAAATGTTCAAAGAAAGACACCGTTCTTTTACAAACTCCTTCAAAAAATAGACAAGGAAAGAGTAATTCCTAAATCATTCTATGAAGCCTTGATAATAAAACCGGGGGAAAACATAAGAAAAGAAAACTACAGACCAATGGCCCTTATGAATAGAGATGCAAATAATCTCAACAAAATACACCAAACTGAATCCAACAACATATAAAAAAGATTATACACATGACCAAGTGGTATTTATTTGAGCAATGCAAGGTTGGTTTAACATGAAAAGCAAGTAATGCAACATAACCATTGATACATTAAAGGACAAAACCCATGATCATCCAGCAGACACAGAGAAAGCATTTAACCAAATCCGATATCCTCTCATGATAAAAATATCATTCAATGAACTAAGAAAGGAACATTTACAACTTGATAAGGGATATCTACTAAAATTCATGGCTGGATTTCTACTTAATGGTGAAAGGCTAACGAATGACCTTTAAGACCAGGAAGAATACAAGCATGTGTACTCCTGCCACATTCATTCACTATCATACAGAAGGTTTTAGCTAAGATGATTGGGCAAGAAAAAGAAATAAAAGGTATCCAGATTGAAAAGGAAGAAGTAAAAATATCTCTACTCACTGGTGACATATTCTTATAGACAGAAAATCCTAAGGAATTCCCCCATGCCCTCCCCCCACACCCTTGCATACACCCAACTAAACTAGTAAATAAGTTCAGAAAAATTGCACTATACAAAATCAACATATATCCTGGGGATTTAGCTCAGTGGTTAGAGTGCTTACCTTGCAAGCACAAGGCCCTGAGTTCGATCCACAGCACACACACACACACACACAAAATCAACATATAAAAATCAACTCGTTTCATACAGCAGCAATGAACAATACAAAAATAAAATTGAGAAAACAAACTTTCAACAGCACTAAATAGAATAATGTATACCAGAATAAATTTAACAAAGAAAGTGAAAGGTTTGTGCATTGAAAACTATAAAAAAATCATTAACAGAAATTAAAGAAGTTCTAAATAATCCAATCCAATCCATTGTGCTCATGGATTGGACAACTTAACATTTTTAAAATGGCAATACTTCACAAATTGATCTACAGTTTCAACACATCTCTATCAAAATTTCAGCAGCCTTTTTGCAGAAACTGGCTAGCTGATCCTAAAATTCATATGGAAATGCAAGAAACCCAGAATAACTAAGACAATCTGGAAAAGGGAAAACTAATTTGGAGGACTCACACAAAGCAGCTTCAAAACTTGCTACAGGGTAACAGTAGTCAAGATAGTATGTTACTATCATAAGGATAGATACATAGACCAAAATTGAGAATCTAGAAATAACTCTTACATTCTTGATCAATTGAGGGGTGTGTGTGTGTGTGTGTGTGTGTGTGTATTAATGGGGATGGAACTCAAAGCCTCACATATGCTCGACAAGAGCTCTCCCAAGGGGTTATACTCCCAGTTTGTCAGTTTGTCAATTGATTTTTGGCAAGAGTACTCACAAAATTCAACAGGGAAAGAATAGTCTTTTCAATAAATTATATTGGTACAATTGGGTTTTCTCCTGCAAAACACTGGATTTGAACTCTTACCACACCACATGCAAAAATTCACTCAACATGAATCAAAGAAATAAGTGTAAGAATTAAAACAATAAAACTCAGGAGAAGACATAGGAGTAAATACACGTGAACCTGAGTTAGGAAAATTTCCTCAGCTATAATACTAAAAGCTCAAATTGCACACACACACACATGCATGCATGGATGTGTGCATGCACACACATGTGCATGCGCAGGCACAAAATAGATAAAATAGGCTTTACTAAAAATAAAACTTTTCTGCTTCAGAGAATGCTACAAAGTAAGTAAAAAGACAACTCAGAGTACGAGAAAAAGTATTTGCAATTCATATATCTGATAAGGGGTTTGTATCCAGAATATATAAAAACCTCAATACTCGACAATAAAGAACAAGTGACCTAGTAAAAATGGACGAAGAATTTGAATAGACATTTCCCTAGGTAAATGGATGTACCTTGAGACCACAATGTTAAGTAAAATAAATCAGACACACAAGTTTAAATATCACATGGTTTCTGTTATATGAGAAACCCAAAATATAAATAAAAAGCAAAATAAAGGAAAGATAATAGGAAGTAGGGAGATCTTTTTCATATGGGAAGGGCTATAAAAGATGGGGGAGGAAGGGAAAAAGGATTTAAAAAAGAAAATCAAAGAAAAAATGAAAATAGAGCTTTTTCAAATGGGAAGAGAAGAACTGGAGGGAGCAGGGAGGGAGAGAAGGGGAAGGGGCCCCCAAAAAAGAATTAAGATGTGTTATGTACGTGTCCCAACTGCCCATGATAAATGAAATTACATATTGCAAACAAGTACTAATAAAAATATGTTAATAAAATACATAAAAATAAATATATAAAAAGAACTAGACATCTTTAGTCATTAAGGATATGAAAAGAGGCACGATAAGACATTGCTTCATACTCACTGTGATGGCTATATAATAAAAAAAGATGGCCAACAACGAGTGCCGAGGAGAGTGTAAAAAAATTAGAACCTGCAGACACCTGTTGATTGGAGTGGAAAATGTTGCAACCAGTTTGGAAAACTGTTAGGCCTTTTGACAAAATATGGTGTAAATATATACAACAGATTTTTTCTTTCACTCAAAAGATATTTTAGTGAAGGGAGGGGGGAGAGAACGGAAGGTTATGAGATTAAAAGATAATTTAGTAAAATAATTCAAATTAATTTAAAACTTATTTTAATTACATTTTAAATTAATTAAATTATTTCATAATTATTATTGTTTGCTTTAGACTAATGGAATGTGATAATATCTGATGAATTTAGGATTGCCAAAAAAAGGCAAGGTATTAAATTACAAATACTTCAGGCACAATAAAAGTTGATTGTCTTAGAGTATACATAATTTTGTGAGCACTGATTAAAATTATATTGCTCAGCTTTCTCTATATTCACCTATAGTTCATACATAGCAAAGAGCAAAACATATTAAAGTGTCCTTCCACAATTAGCCTCTGTAGTTTTCTCGCCTATTATGTTTTACTCTGTATACTTCTATGTAGTGTTTATGAATAAAATCACATGACTCAACTATGGAGCAGGTTTATCAGTAAAATGCTACGTTTTGGCCCACTTATTATTTTTACTTTGTTAAATATTAATCTCTGATTTTTAAAATGTTGATTCTTTGCTACATCTTTGTCGGGGTCTCACTGTCAACTGTCTTGGTCCCGGCTCCTGTAGTGGTCCTGACCTTTAGGTGTCGATTCAGGAGTTGGCTGACACCGACATAAAAAGAGACCAAAAATAAATACAGATCACACGGAACTACTTACAAAAGTGTTGGCTCCTTAATTATTAGTGTTCTTGCAAATGATGTTTTAGGCTGTCAAGGAAAAAACTCAAAGAGGAATAGCATTGCGCGGGGTCATATAAAATGGAGTTGGAGGTCCTTGTTAATCCTTTTATGCCTAGTGTTCCATTTCTGCAATGGCACATAACAATGGAACATAATAAAATCTTTTTCTCTTCAAATTCTTGTTCCTTGAATTTTTCTAGGTAACATATATGAATTTCATGCAAAAACTCAAAAAACTGCAACCTTCGACATAAATGCGTTAATCAGGTTTCACACGTGTCTACAGCTGAGCTTTGAAGTAGCCTGCAGACGTTCACATCCACATATGATGGACCTCTGGGACCTTCCGTATAAAAGACTGCTTTTCTGAACCAGCCGGAGTCTTTCTTGTGAAACTGCTTAACGCCAATCATAAGTCACGACTAACAAATTATTTAATTACCAAACCTCTTTCAGTTTAAAGCTATTAACTCAGCTGCCATTTTATAAAACCATAGAGCACATTTTCCAACTGCTAGAATCTGTTCTGAGATCGCAACCTCACTTAGCTCCAGGAAAATATAATTTTTTACTTTGTTCTTAAGTAGGTTGATTTTTTCTTAGGTCAACAAGTCTAAACTTACTAAAATGTTGTTATATAATCAAGAAATCAAATAACAGCTGGGCACAGCAACACACACCTGTAATTTCAGCTCTTGGGAAGCCGAGGCAGGAGTATCCCCATGAGTTCCAGGCAAGCCTGGGCTACAAAGTGAGTTCAAGACCAGTGTGGAATACATAGCTAGACCCTGTCTTTAAAAAAAAAAAAAAATCAAATAACAACAAATGCTAGTGAGGCTGCAGGGAAGATAGAACCCTTCTACATTGTTAGTGAGAATGTAAACTAGTACAACAACTATGGAAATCAGTACGAAGATTCCTCAAAAATCTAAATATAGAAATTCCATTCTACTCAACTATTCCTCTTCTAGGTATCTTCCCCCAAAAGTTAAAGAGATCATATTATAGTGACACATGCATACTCATATTTATAGCAGAACTTATAATAGCTAAATTTTGAAAGAGAGCTGTATGTCCACAACAGATGAATGGATAAAGAAAATTGGTATTTATACACAATAGAGTACTACTCTGCTATAAAGAAGGATAAGTTTGAGTCATTTGTAGGAAAATGAACACTGAACGCACCATGAGACCAGAATGTTAAGTGAATGATATGAATCAGACACGTGAGTTTAAACATCATACAGTTTTTGTTTTATATGAGAAACCCGAAGTACAAACAAATCAAAGAGCAAAAAGAGAGAGAGATAATAAGAAACAGAAAGATTGATTCTTTGCAAAGGGAAGAGGACCATGCGATGGAGGGAGGGTGGGAGGAGGGGAGGGGAAGTGGACATAAAAAGAATGAAGATGTGTTATGTACATGCACCAACTCCCATTATGTGTGCAATCATTATGTACTGCAAACATGTACTAATTAAAATGAACATTAAAAAATTAAAAACAAAATGATTTGTTAAGTCCTTTATAATTTTATTTCAGTTTTCTTCTTAAAGAAGTAGAGCATGTTAACTACAGAGCACCTGGAAAACACAAAACACAGCAAAAGTATAACATCACCAACAACCTCACAACCTAAAGATAGCTATTACTGATATTTTGGTGTTTTTCTAAGGGCCCTTTTATCTGAGCCCTTATTTTTCACCCTATTTTAAGGGGGGACCTCTGTTATTTTAGTAACCAAAAATTAGAGAGTATCTATGATCAAAAATAAAAGTGAACCGATGAAATAACGTTTTGGTTGAAGGGCAGCACACAAGATGAAATATGATCAAACATGGGATACCAGGGCTATTAATGTCTTCCCATTTAAATAAAGCCTCAGAAATTCAGTCTCATTAATTTGTAACTGTTTCTACATAGGCAGATCTGAAACTTACCTGTGAACTGCCTATGAAAACACTTTGCTGGGTGAGTTTATAGTGTAAAGAAAACGACTAGGGATGTGTTTGACCTACATAAGGGCTCTTACGGATTTTTAAATACTTTAATGATGCTCATAAACATTTATATACCCATTAATTAATTTTCAGTGAGTCATCTGTGCATAAAGTTTTTCAAATAGAATAGTGAGAACAGATGTAGGTTCTGAGACATGCTTTATAATCCAAAGCCAAACATCTACTCTAGTGTTTCCTTTACTTTTGTGAATGTCCCAAATAGTGTCTGTAGTTACTAAATAAATATTTTTTAGTGAAATCGATCTAAGTCTTGGAAGCCACACTCATGATGAAGAATACAACTCAAGCTTTTAAACTTTTCTTGGTCTTCTTTTACGAAGCTTCTCTACCATAAAGAAATAATAGTGATTGAGAAGACAGATATGTTTAACTGGATTTGAACGTCACATGCTACCCCACTAATATGTACTCTTTTTATATTTTCATGTATAAGTTAAAAAACAAAAACTAAAAAGAAGCATTCTGACTTCCACCCAAATTTTACATTCCTTGACCACTGTCATAGTTTATATCTAGATGTGCCCCAAACCTCACGCGCTCACAGGTAGGGCTTTTGGGAGGCGACTGGATCACAGGGGTGTGACACTCATCAGTGGAGTGAGTGTGATGTTGGAGGTGAAGCCCGGCCAGACGAGGCGGGTCACTGGGGGTGCTGGCCACAAAGGGATATAGCGCTCCTTCCCTCCTCCCTTGATTGCTCGCTCTGATTCCTGCCTGCCATGCCATGAGCAAGCCTTTTCTGCCTTGCCCCTCGGCCATGCCACGCTGCCTTGGAGCCACCCAATAGGGGACGGAAATCTCTACAAACTGTGGGTCAAAATAAACCTCTTCTTCTTTAACTTGTGGACATTGGGTATTGTGTCCCAAAGACAAGAAAAGTAAAACAACCATATTTCTCATATCACGCAATCACACTTATGATTTTGGTATCTCAGCAGGTTTCGGGAGAGTCTAAATTCTATTATTACTGTATTTTCAATTTTCAGCATAGTATTTAGTCCCTCATATTTTTTCAGTGAGTATATGTTGGTTAGTGAACGCATCAATGCAGTTTAACAGATTTGTCATATATTAGATTCGTAACTACTGCAGCCATATTCTTTTCTTCTCAATGTCTTCAGGGTTTACTATTCCCCTTAAGTGAGATGATGATTAGTCTAATGATTACATAAAGCTCCTACATTCAGTGAAGCAATAAAAATGCTAAAATGGTTCTCAAGGAAAACTACATAGGTAGATCTATATGCATAAGTAAGTTACACAATTGAAAAGCTGTGTATGGGCACTAAACAAAAACCACATTGTCTCAGTATTAATGAGTAGAAACAAATACATTTTGCCATAACTATGTATTTTAAATATTCTCTAAGGCAGACATCCTTAATTAAAATTCATTTTAATCCTTTTCATCATTTCCAAGTGGAAAGACTTTATTAAAACAACAATATAGATTTTTAAACAAAGACCAAATATTTGATAATTCAAACCTCTCTATGCCTTAAATTCTCCATTGGTATTCTACTTGATGTTTAGCACTTTTCGTAATTATCCATCAATGAAATAAAGGGTATTTGTATGTGTTTTCCCACAAAAGATTGAACAATTGGAGGGCAAAAACCATTTTCTTGTTCATATGGGAGCACCATTATCTCTTATATTAATACATTTTCATAAAAGAAGCTTGTCAATTTTATCTGGACCAAAATAATCTCAGTTCTTCACAGGAAATCACTGTCAGAGAGGAAATGGATCTTCTATCTGCCTCGTCTTCCAATACTGGCTGGGATTCTGACGAGATCGGGCGCGTTCAGGGTGGTATGGCCGTAGACCTGGCTGGGATTCTGAAGCTGTTCCCTTCCCCCATTCTAAATGAAGAACAGGCTATTTGAGGTGGTTCTACAGTAAGAAGTGAAGGATGTGGGCGCTACGAGGAAGAAGGCCTGGATGCTGAGCCCTTTCTCTGACACTGATCATCATTGTCATGGGACCTGAATACAGAAAGTACTTAACCTCTCTGATCTTGTTTCTTTGTCTGTTAACAAATATTTGAATTAGTTCACATTTCCATTCCTGCCAGGTGTTTCTATGAAATTCAATCAATTATTCATCTTCTCCAATTCATTGTTGCTATTCTTATTTTATAGAAAGGTGTTGTTCTTGCCTCCTTCTATACTCAACTATTATTTTCCTTAGAGACACTCTGCATTCTCTGGTCCCTTCTCAGAGAAATGTTGAGCAAATTCCTCAAACTCCCTGGCCCGTGGCTCCCTCATCTGTAAACCCTGGGAATCCTAGCTGACCTTTCAGGATTCTCACAACTCTGTCACAGCAAGGAACCTTGGCTCTTACTTCCCCAAGACATAGCATCAGATTATATCAACTTCTTGTTTCTGAAACCATATACTCAGCTACATCACTTTAACCTCTTGTGGTCAAACTCTACTGAGCTGCACACAAATCAGTTACTCTGGAATGAAAAGACTTGGAATTGGTTTGCAACCCAACAGACTCTTACAGGATTGCAAAAAAGCAGCAAGCATAAAGTTAGCTCTTAAAATGCCAGTTAAATTCCAAGACTGTGTCCCCCGATGTTCTATGAAAAATCACATGGTTGAAAACACTATCAATATTTAAATAAATGACAGTAATGTAAGAATAAAAACAGATAAACTACATTGATAAGTATATATTAATGATTGTGATTAAGTGTCTTTACCCTAAACAAACACCAGTTGGGTGCTATTAGAACTGGTTATTTAGTGTACAAAACTAACAAAGATGTGATTATAATTGACTTATTCGAGTTCTTTGTAAAATACACTGTACTACCCCAGTGGAGTTCTAGATAAACAGGCTTGAATACTGTTTCATTTAGTAAAGCCACTTGAAGGTCAAAACCATATAGCCATCCAAAACATTCAGTTTTAGATAGTTGATTTTGAGTACAGGACATTGTAATTTTTTATTTAGATTAATTGGTTAGGTAATGATTTAAAAAAATTTAGGAAGGTTACTAAGGCCATCTAAATAACTGCTCTATTTTTTCTTAGGTATCTAGCAAAACCACAATTACTGAATCATAGAATTACAGAGTTGGAAGGAACATGTAGGAACCGTTTACTGTCACTAACTTGCTGTATAACAAAGAGAACTGAGCTCTAAATTGATTTAGTGACTTGGATTCAAGTACGGTGAACTACTTCCTTAGTGCTGGACAGTGGGGAAATCTGCTAGAAGTAAGTAAATCAAACTGTCCCTGTGAGGTGGGTGAGGGGAACACACAAGAGGTTTGGTGGGGATGTTCACAGCTCTCTCCAGGCAGAGACAGAGAAGTAAAAAAGGGGGTGGCTTCAAAAGCAGGGAGGCCCAGTGGTCTTGAGCCCTACTGCCAAAGTCAGAAGCATGCGGAGAACACCCAGAGGGCAGGTGGTACCTGCAGGGGCGGGTTAACAATGGCTACACGGGTGAGGGGTAAGTTACCACATTGGGCCATGATGGCAAGACATTGTTTAGTTTTAATTTTTTTAGCTCATTAGTGTTTGGAACCTCTTCTTACATTTGGGTATTTTCAGTCATATGAATCTTGGTCACTAGAAGCTGAAAAGGCCCATTACTGTCCTTCCCGGCCGTAAGAAGATTCCAGTGTGGGCATGTGACTCAGCCTTATCTTGTACACTTTAAAAGTATATCTCTTTGTAAAAGATACCCTCCCAAACTGTTGGGTTGAGAGCAGGAATGGGTGCAGGAGTCATGCTGTGATTGCAAAGATGTGGTGTCACTCCTCACCTACTGCAAAGGCCTTCTGCAGCCATGCAAGGACTGCATGGGGTCTCTGGCTTTCCTCACTGCAAGTGAAGGGATTTTCCTAAAGTAACACTTCAGTCTCTTCTCTGTGACTCCTCTCTGGCCTCTCCTGGGGGCCCCTGTGTGGGCTCAGCCCTGCTCTCTCTTTTGGGATGTGATGTGTGCATATATTCTCACTAGCTCTTGGCTCTGCAGGGCCTGTGGTCCAGGCTCTGTCTCTGGAGTCTGGCTTGTTATTTGAGAAAGTTAATTAATTTCATTCATTTCAGGGAACATTAGCAAGTCGAACCTGCCCATAGTTAAGGCACTTCTCTAAATAGCTGTATTAGCATTTGGTGTGATATTTTGACTTCAGCGTCTTATATCTTTTTTTAGCGATGACAAAGTTTATTTGAAAAGGCTTAATGGTAGCAAAGTTTATGTGAAAATGTAAAAGTGAAGAGTGAGGGAGAAACTGGCTCTGCAGAGCAAGCTTGGGCCAAATAAAAGAGGGAAAAAGCAAGATAAAAGTACATTCTGGGGGCTGGGGTTTTAGCTCAGTGGCTGGAGTGCTTGCCTGGCACACACAAGACCCTGAGTTCCATCCCCAGCACCAAAACAAAGAAACAAACAAAACAACAACCAAAAAACCCCCACACCCTGGAGGACACAGGAAAGCCATGATAGCCCCATATCTTACATCTTAATCAGTTTTGAATTTAGGCAGGAAAAAGATGTGCTGTGTACTAATACATGGATGTTTTAACATCTGACCAACATTGTATTATTCCCCTTTTAGGCTTTTAGGCATTAGGTAGTAGAATTATTTTTTTGTAGCTTTTGAATGTGTTTCTCAGCCTAGTTTGCAGGTGACAGCTTTAAGCTGTAAAGTTATCCAGATTCTAAGTAAACTATAGATTTGCTAATCAAGACCTGATCTAGTACAACACCACCATTGATAGCTCAGGGACTGTGGTGGAAAAGCAGAATCCCAGATCTACGGAACACAGATCTGCAGGTGATCTGTATGCACATTACAGTTTAAGAAACACAGTACCGCTGAGCACTTTGTGTGAGTTCTTCTACGCAGGCTATTCATAGACATCAATTCTCCAGTCACTTCAAACTCTGTATTGATTCCTTAAATAAACAATTTAGTAGGATGAGTAACACCTGTCAATTCATTGCGTCCAAGAAAACTACTCAAATCCTTCATCGTGTTTTTTTAATTGACTATTGATGTTGCTCCCAATGTCCTCAACTCTACCAGCAACTATTGTCATCAAAAGCTGAGTAGTCCTAAAAGAAGTTCATTTTCTTTGCCTGCTGCAAACTAACACGAATTCCTTAGCTTACCATTAACGGATGTCTTTCCCTGCTTGGTTAGCAACTGAGTCACTTAGAAACTTTGATCCCAAGCTCATTTTCATGCAGAAATTCTGCTGTTATTTTATTCTCAATATTCTAATTTTTCCTGAACGTTGCTGTCCTGAGTTGGAAATATTGTAGTGAGTGCTGAATGTGGCAATGTTGACATATAGTTCATTCTTTTGGTGCACCTATGTCATAATAAACATACTTTGTCACCTGACACAACAACAAGGTAATCCTCACTCTGTGTATCTTAGAAGTGAAACTTTTTCTTTTGTTTTTGTTTTTTTGAGATGGAATCTCACTATGTATTCCAGGCTGGTCTTAAACTCACTATGTAGCCCAAGCTGGCCTCAAACTCATAGCAATCCTCCTGCCTCAGCCTCTTGAGTGCTGGGATCATAGGCATGTACCTTCATCCTGGCAAAAGGTGACATTTTAAATTCACTTTTCTATTATTCTATTGTTTAAAAATGCCCTGGTATCTACAATAAGGTAAAGTATGGAGATTCAGGGTCACATGTGGCCCTAGAAATATGATTTAATCATAGCTGTGTCACTGAGATTTTATAATGCATCGAGCAGCACGTAAAATGATGAGGGGGCCACATGCAGTCTTTGTCACACTCAGCTCTGCGGCTGCAGCTTGAAATCAACCACAGACAGTATGTAAGTGGGTGAGCAGGGCTGTATTCTAGCGAAAGTTTCTGAACATTGAAATGTGAATCTTACTTAATTTTATGTAGATCACATAATTTTTTATTTTTTCAGCTATCTGGACTCCTCTTTACTTTCATAGATAGCAAGCCATATGAAAAATGGCATGACCCATGAACCATAGTTTGTCGACCCTGGAATAAACCATCCAATTTCACATCAGGATGTTTCAGGCTGGTCTAGAGGATTCTCACTTTGGCTCCTGTTCACTGCTTTTTCCTGTGTAATGGAATTTGCTGAGGTCCGGACTTTCCAAATGCGTTAAACCTTCTCTTCCTTCCACGGCTCAGAGGTTATTTACACTACTACCCTGGCACCTCTATGACTGTAAGAATAAAAACACACAACTTTCCAGCAGTTGCATTCCTAGATATTTATCCAAGTGAACTGAAAGTTTGTTTTCATACAAACCTATATGCATATTCTATATTCATAATCTCCAAAACCTGAAAGCACCAAAATTTCTTTTGCCGAGTGTCTTGCTTACTTTCTCACTGCTGGGAAAATAAACCCAACACCCACAAGTTAAAGGAGGAACGGTTTATTTTAGCTCAGTGTTTGTAGAGGTTTCAGTCCACAGCTGGCTGTCTCCAAGGCAGGGCAGCATGGCAGAAGGGTGCTGCAGAGGAGAAACAGTTCATAGCATGGCAGGCAGGGAGCAGCAGACTTCTTCCTTTATCTTTTTATTCCATCCAGGCTGCAAACCTTTTGGTTGATGCCACCCATATCCAGGGTGGGTCCCCTCTTCAGCATATCTATTATCCACATCCAGAACTGTGCTGAACAGTGGACTGGCCCCAAATCACCCGCTGATAATCCAGTATCACACACCTGTGATCCAGTCACTCCCAGAAGTCCCACCTACGAGAGAGGGCTGGGGGGTGGGGCACTGACATATAAGCCATAACATCAGGTGAATGTGTTACTGGGGTTCTGGTGTGCTGTGGACTCCTTCTAAAGATTCTTTCCAGGTTCCTGTTGTCCTGAACAAAGAATTGGACAATAAGCACACAAAAGGTAGTGAGGTTTTACATTTATTAAAGGTAGGAAAAGAAGGATGCTCTGCAGAGTGTGTGTGTGGGGCTCTACAAATAATGCCAGAAATTAAAGTACATCAAGTAAATAGAGTGTGGGCCTCAAGAGAGAGGTGCATCATCATCATCTGGGGCTGGGAATATTTATGTGTTCTGGGGATTGAAAAGACCAATTAAAGGTAGGAAAAGAAGAATGCTATTGAGAGAGATATGATCGTCATATTTGATATCCCCCATTTCTCAGGCTGCTGTCAGATCTAGGCTATCTTATCAAAAACCTGCTTAATCTCAGGCCAGAAGAATTGAAGATAGTATTTTCTGAGTGGTCCCAGGTGCGGGGCTTGGGTGCATGTGTTCTGGATCTCCATGATCTACAGGCCATGCTTGACTGCCCAGATGGCTGGCCATGCCCTAAACCCCCACCTCAAATGGATAAACAAATTGTTGTATAGTCTCTCGGTAGGAAAGTATAAGCAA